>JAXCGZ010000023.1:202500-215000 GCA_037179515.1 Halocaridina rubra
CTTGCGAAGGACTTTGGTTTGGCAAGTGCGACCGCTACCTTGAGTGTATGTCCTTTCTAAGCTCAGAATGTGGCGGACCTCGAACCCTCGACCTGACGCTTCCAAGTTGCGAGTGTTACCAACCGGCCACGGCGTATATACCATATTTGAATTGTTCGCAAGAAAACAATACTTCATTGTGGTCTAAACTGGGAAATTAATTGTGGTATTGGTGACTTCCTACAGGTCTACCAGATTATTTAGCCACTACTTGGATATCACTGGGTCCAAGTGATTGGAGAGGGATGTAGGCCCCGGGTATATGGTTGATATACAATCGGGTTCTGCACTTTCACTGTCTCTGAGAGCCCTTCTGTCTATTCTTAAACTTCTACAAATATTTATTTCATTTCATATTCCTTTACAGTCAAATTACTTGTTCTCTAATTACAGAGAGAGAGAGAGAGAGAGAGAGAGAGAGAGAGAGAGAGAGAGAGAGAGAGAGAGAGAGAGAGAGAGAGAGAGAGAGAGAGAGCACTTGACTCGGAAGCTTATAGTTATAATTAATTACTCGAAGGCTTATAGCTACAAACAATTATATCAAAACAGGACACATTATTTCTTTATTTATTCAGATAACTGTGCATGGGGAGGTGTGCACATGGGCACTCCCAGTGATATTGCAGTTGTTAAACATCACAATCTATATTTGGTTATGTATAATAAAAATATTAATAGAATTTGCAATTCATTTTAAATATCATAGCAAGTAATTAAGAATAAAATCTTCTTCTTCTTCGTCTACATCTTTTCCCACTTTTATGTGGGGTCAATGTTGGTTGCCTTCTTGCGAAGGACTTGTTTTGGCAGATGTAATCGTTGCCTTGAGTGCATGCCCTTGCTAACCTCAGACTGTGACACGGCGTGTCCCCTCGACCTAATGCCTCAGAGTCGCGGACGGTACCACTTGAGCCGCGGTAAATACTTAATTAAGAATAAAATATAGTGTAATAATTGATTGATGGCAGAAGAGCACTCTGCGATTATTAATCAAGAGTAATATATTATGGTTTACATGTATTAATAGCAGAAGAGCACACTGCGATTATTGATTAAGAGTAATATTTGTAACAATAATTTTCAGTTACCCTTGATGAGTGCTATCATTTAAGTTGAATTTCCTCTTTACCACAGTACCACTGCATACAATTTGAAGCAGATATAAAATAACAAATATTCAGGTTAGAGTAATGAGTACGTACATATACGTGCATGCACAGTTACATATATATATATATATATATATATATATATATATATATATATATATATATATATATATATATATATATACATGACTAATTGGATGAGCAATAGAAATGCCACTGGGGCTTCATAGTCATACATATCTAGGAGAGAGAGAGAGAGAGAGAGAGAGAGAGAGAGAGAGAGAGAGAGAGAGAGAGAGAGAGAGAGAGAGAGAGAGAGAGAGAGAATATGTGGTATTCATTTCAGCTAAAGGAGTTATTAGTCCTTTCCACCGATAAAGATGCACACATGCATACTCATACACATCATTGTCATCTGAGGGTGACACAACAAAGGAAAAGGACAGGCTGAACAACAGTCCGAGCATTGAGAGTTCAGAAACAGAGTAGAGCAAGGCCCCATAAAAAATTGCATGTAATCAATTGCATATACATACATATATACACCCACACACACATACATACACACGTAAACACTACACCATCTAATGGAAGAGAAATTTGGAAGGAAAAGAAAAGGAAAGACTGAAAGCCCTTCCCCCTCTCTACCCTTCAATTTATGCAAATGAGAGAGAATTACCTCACCTTAATCCATTATTATCATTATTATTATTATTATCATTATTATTATTATTATTATTATTGTTATTATTATTATTATTATTATTATTATTATTATTATTATTATTATTCTTATTATTATTATTGTTATTGTTATTATTATTATTATTATTATTATTATTATTATTATTATTATTATTATTATTATTATTATTATTATTATTATTATTATTATTATTATTGCATTTTTATTTTATTATTATTATAATTATTATTATTATTACTATCATCATCATCATCATCATCATCACCATCACCATCATCATCATCATCATCATCATCATCATCATAATTATTATTATTATTATTATTATTATTATTATTATTATTATTATTATTATTATTATTATTATTATTATTATTATTATTATTATTATTATTATTATTATTATTATTATTATTATTATTATCACCACCATCATCATTATTATAGCTTTCGTATATAGACAGAGTTACAAATCAAAAGTAGTAATTCTTGATACACATAGACATACATATACATACATATATATGTATACATGTACACACTCATATATATATATATATATATATATATATATATATATATATATATATATATATATATATATATATATATATATATATATATATATATATATTTATATATATATATATATATATATATATATATATATATATATATATATATATATATATATATATATATATATATGATCTCCTGAGAGAGGGGGGCTATAATACTTCCTCCATGTTCCCCTGCGTGTCGTAAGAGTAGACTAAGTGGGGCGTAGCGAAGGGAATGGGAAACCCCTTCTCTGTACTTTCTCTTCCCAGAAAGTCAGAGCATTATTTCTTTACTCAGGCACTTACCTCATAAGGGGAAAAGTGTCTTATGTATATAGAAAGACATTTGAGAGAGAGAGAGAGAGAGAGAGAGAGAGAGAGAGAGAGAGAGAGAGAGAGAGAGAGAGAGAGAGAGAGAGAGAGAGAGAGAGAGAGAGAGTACAGTGGTAACGCGCTGGCTTCGCATTCACGAGGTCGAAAGATCGGTCCCCGTCCAAGACCGAGAGTTTAAGCTGTTTACTGGCAGGAACTGCTGTGGTTGGACATCACAGTGGGGGGTTGGGGCTTGCCCTGGCTGACGAATACCCATTGTAATGAAATGGAAATAAAGGTTAAATTTAAAAAAAAAAAAAAAAAAAATTTAAATCCACCTTTCCCCTCCTTTTTTTCTCATTCCTTTCTTTTTTCCCCCAGATAGGAAAGGTTATTTAAATATGTTTAGATAGGGTAAAAGAATTAAATTTTCATTGTTGGGTACACACTAAATGTAGGATGTAAGTTCTCTGGGTCGCAAAACTGCACACAAAGTTCAAAGTAGCTCAGACCAAGAGGTCTGAAGTCCTTAAACTTTGTGAACTCTGTAATGTAGTGTACTAAATTATTGCCCCCTTCAAACTCATATTAATGGCATTTTGAGTGCTCTGGGTGCTCTCTACCAGTTTTCTTGCAATTCACCTCCCATATATTTCTATAACCAAGTCATATGCGGGCAACAACTCTATCACAGTCACCTGTAAGCAATTTCGCCATGCTGTATTTGTGTCTCGGCCTTCTGAAGTTTTCGTAATGTTGGATGGAACAGCTGCTTACAAGTTGTGTGAGTGTAGAATGTTCTTGCTCTTCCATAATCTCATTATGCAACATTGCTTTGAACTGAGACAGTGTGGTTATAGATTCAGACACTGAACTCTCAGTTGCCATTTTTGCCAGCCTGTCTGCCTTTTCATTACCTACTATCCCAACATAGGAGGGTACCCATGAAAACTTAACTTGGAGTTTAAATTTTGCGCTGTTAATAAGAGCATTTTGGATTGCAGTCAAATGAGGTTTGTAAGAGCTTTTCAATTATCTCAGTGATAGAAGCGCACTCTGTAAGTCACAGAATATGATAGAATTTTTCCTAGCACTGAGAACATGTTCAATAGCAAGTTTTAGTCCAACAATTTCACACTCGGTGATTGATGACCACTTTGGCATACTCAGTGCTTTGTCATATATTTGCTGTCTTTCAAAACTTTCATAAACTATAATGCTGCACCCAGACCCTCCTGACCTGCGTATGTGAGACCCATCAATGTGAATACAGAGTGTTTCATTGCTATTTGGGAAACTAGTTCCAATAAAGACTTCAATTCCATCAAACCACTGATGTTTATTAACAACTGTGGTGACATTCGGACCAGATGATAATATTGGAAAGACTTTCTGGCCCACTCCTCTTGCAAGGATTTATTAATCATGCAGGACCACTCTCAGTAAATTGTGTTACATTATGTTTTGTTTTGTTTTTTGTCTCATTGGTTATAAGCTTAAATATCTTGGGGTGAATTTGTCTTTCATACTGTATGTTACTTTTTATTAGTGATTTAATGATTGTTGGCGCTGACTGCGGCCCTTTGCAAATGACCAGCATTACATGAATGAGGCTGAACTGATTTCGCTAATTTAACACCAAATATCATCGCTGACTGTTTGATATGTTCTATCAAAGGTGGGAGGTTTAATTCATCTTCCTCATTTAGCAGTTCCTTGAAATATTGAGCCCATTTCTCCCTCACCTTTATTTCATCAACTAGCAATTGCCCATCTGCTCCTTTCACCCTCTCCTCCCTACCTGACTCACCATTTCTAACTCTTTTTAATTCCTTCCAACACATCCTTATATTCCCTCACACACACACACACACACACACACACACACACACACACACACACACACACACACACACACACACATATATATATATATCAAATAAGCACATTACTATATGTGAAAACATGAATCATTTTTACCCCGACAGGGACTTTAACCTAGGGCTTATAATTACTAAGCCAAGGCGCTGCTAACTACGCCACCGAAGTTGTAAGAAGGGAAACAGACCTTACAGCTTATATCTGCTATACTAGAAATGAACGCATTCTATCTGAATGCCACTATGTTCATATTACAGTTTCCCCCAACCTCACTCGTGGTTTCGTTTTCACATTTAATTCAACTCCCAATCTCATTCGGGACCAACAATAATCAAATAAGCACATTACCATATGTGAAAACATGAATCATTTTTACCCTGACAGGGACTTGAGCCTAGGACTTTTAATTACTAAGCCAAGGTGCTACCAACTACACCACAGAAGGTGTAAAGAGGGAAACAGACCTTACAGCTTATATCTGCTATGCTAGTAATGAACGTATTCTATCTAATTGCCACTATGTTCATATTACAGTTTCCCCAACCTCACTCGTTCTTTTGTTTTCACATTTAATTAAACTCCCAATCTCATTCGGGACCAACAATAATCAAATAAGCACATTACCATATGTGAAAACATGAATCATTTTTACCCTGACCGGGACTTGAACCTATGACTTATAGTTACTAAGCCAAGGCGCTGCCAACTACACCACAGAAGGTGTAAAAGGGGAAACAGACCTTATAGCTTATATCTGCATTTAGATAGAATGCGTTCATCCCTAATATAACAAATATAATCTGTAAGGACTGTTTCCCTCTTTACACCTTTAGTGGTGTAGTTGGCAGCGCCTTGGCTTGGTAACTATAAGTCCTAGGTTGAAGCCCGGTCAGGGTAAACTTGGTTCATGCTTTTACATACGGTAATGTGCTTATTTGAGTATTGTTGTTCCCGAATGAGATTGGGAGTTGAATTAAATGTGGAAATCGAAACCAGGAGTGAGGTTGGGGGAAACTGTAATATGAACATAGTGGCATTCAGACAGAATGCGTTCATTCCTAGTACAGCAGATAGAAGCTGTTAAGTCTGTTTCCCTTTTTGCACCTTTTGTGGTGTAGTTGATAGCATCTTGCCTTAGTAATTATAAGTCCTAGGTTCAAGTCCCGGTCGGGGTAAAAGTAATTCATATATATATATATATATATATATATATATATATATATATATATATATATATATATATATATATATATATATATATATATATATGTATATATATATATATATATATATATATATATATATATATATATATATATATATACATATATATATATATATATATATATATATATATATATATATATATATATATATATATATATATATATATATATAATACACTGAACTGTTAACATACAGTCTAAAATGGAAGGAAAAGCCCATTAAATAAAACAACGAAAATATATATATATATATATATATATATATATATATATATATATATATATATATATATATATATATATATATATATATATATATATATAAAGTACTTATTAATTTCGTGACCTAAGCTGGTCACCTTTGAGTAGGTGACCAGCTTAAGTCACGAAATTAATAAGTACTTTATATATATATATATATATATATATATATATATATATATATATATATATATATATATATATATATATATATATATATATATATATATATTCGTTGTTTTATTTAATGGGCTTTTCCTTCCATATATATATATATATATATATATATATATATATATATATATATATATATATATATATATATATATATATATATATATATATATATATATATATATATATATATATATATATATATATAATCAAATAGCGAAAAACAATGTC
This sequence comes from Halocaridina rubra, assembly GCA_037179515.1. Lineage (NCBI taxonomy): Eukaryota > Metazoa > Arthropoda > Malacostraca > Decapoda > Atyidae > Halocaridina > Halocaridina rubra. The sequence goes on from JAXCGZ010000023.1 coordinate 209,000, forward strand.
CAACTTAATCTTCTGGTATCGGTGTGAAGTTCTGTCTCATTTTCGAATGTTTCTCCAAATATGAACACCATATCGTCTAATAGTTACTGAAGAAATAGGTTCTTCTTTAGGATATCTTAAACTAATTATAAATTGGAACACATAATGGAGAATAATCCACTTGTTCATCTTGCACCCCCCCCCCCCACTCTATTCGTAATATTTCGGGTCATAGCCTACACCCATTTTCTGCACCAAATGACAGAACAAATCCATTTTAATTACCAAATGTCGAATTTCTACATATATACACGGACGATTTATTTAAAACATTAAAATATTAAAACAATTAAACAATAACAACAAACAGAAAGAATATCATAACAATATAAAAGCATTAAATGCTATTTTATTATGCATTTGAAATAATAATAATAATAATAATAATAATAATAATAATAATAATAATAATAATAATAATAATAATAATAATAATAATAATAATAATAATAATAATAATAATAATAATACTTTTGCTATTCTTTCTTTATGAAAAAAATGAAAGCGCTACCTCTTCATCCAATTACTGGATAGCTTTTTTCTTTTTTTCTTTTATGATTGTGACACCAGGACGGGCAAAATAAATAAATAATCTGCCCTCATCAGGCCTGGGCACGAAGAAAACAAAAAGTAAAGAGAAAAAGAGGTGGTAAGTGTTGTGACTTCTCAGATGTGTAACGAATATACAAGATTATGCGGTGTTGATGTTGAGGGAATAGATATTCATTTTCAACTTGATATGACTGCAAGTAAACAACCTTTTCTTGCATATATTATTAAACTTTATGGCTCAAACTTGTTTCTTAATCACATTATCAAAATCTACATATTTTTTTCTGCTGTGGAACCTTGTCCCAAAAGAAAAAAACATGCCCATACCTTAAAAAAGATAAGTGATTCGGCAAGACACCTAAGCTCTAATGAAGCTTTCGGTTCTTATTATTCTCCCTATCATTATTTCAAGAGGCTTGGCAGAAAAGATTTTGGCTTAGGGTCTCATCCCCTTTGCATGGCATAGATACTAAAGGAATAAATGATCCTTCTTCGATGGAATTTGATCAGCCTCCTGCCGTATCATTTCCTTCTCTTTCTTTTGTGGACAGCTTCAAATACTACATAATAATGGTTTGGAACCAGTGAGATCAAGTTTTCTAATATCAAATAGAGCTCTATAATCTTTTGTCCAGAACCCATTAACACCTCAATGTATCCTGTGCCTCGTGAGACTTGTATTTCGTGTTATGAAACCATGATTCTTCTGTTAGTGGTTGGTTTATCTGTTATATTTTTGCAGACCTCATTCAATACCTTAATAGTTATATTCCAAACTTAAACATGTGTTATGCAGACGAACCTTGTTCCCTGGCATGCCCTAGCAAGTTCATCCAAAGAATCTCCTCAAAAGCTCATGTCAAGTAAACCTTCAATTTTGATGATACCATACCGCAGATCCATGTCATTTGTAAATTTTCATTTATTGATTACCGAAGCTTTTTACCTTGATTGGAAAAGATGTGAGACAGCCAAAGCTCCCATTTTCTTGAACCCTTTGCATCTTCCATTTCATTTTGGAAAATACTCGATGCAATAGTTCGTGAATTTGTTTCATCTGGTTAATGTGGCTCTATTTAGAGATTTGATTTCATAACTCTAGAATTTTAGAATCATCGATTTCTTGCTGATGTGGTTTGTGGATGAATATGATTCACCAGTGATTAAGTCAGTTGTATGGAACTTTCGTACTCTCAGTTGAAGGCTACTTTTGATGAGTTTATTTTCTCTAGAGAGTCCAGGCCTTCTAATCAAGAAATGCACAAGCGTCCATTTGACTAAGCTAGAACGAATCAATTTCCAGTGCTGTTTTATAGAGGCTGAAGTTTATCTTCGGAGTCTACTACTACTACTACTAGTAGTAGTAGTAGTAGTAGTAGTAGTAGTAGTAGTAGTAGTAGTAGTAGTAGTAGTAGTAGTAGTAGTAGTAGTAGTAGTAGTAGTAGCAGCAGCAGCAGCAGCAGCAGCAGCAGCAGCAGCAGCAGTAGTAGTAGTAGCAGCAGTAGTAGCAGTAGTAGTAGTAGTAGTAGTAGTAGTAGTAGTAGTAGTAGTAGTAGTAGTAGTAGTAGTAGTAGTAGTAGTAGTAGTAGTAGTAGTAGTAGTAGTAGTAGTGAAGTGAGCATGTTGGTTACATGTATATGAATTTGAGAGGAGTAAAATATTCATACGTGTATGAGGAAAAATTCCTGGAACACGATTCCCTTTGTATGCTCCGTTATTTATATATGTGTGTTACATTATATATTTGTCACTTGTACATTTTGAAAATCTCTTGTCACGGACGTAATATGTCTTTTTCCATTTTTCTTTTTTCTTCCTTTCTTATCTTAAAGTATATGTTTATTTATTTATATATTCTTTTATTGCCTTATTCTAATTACTCATTTTTGAAAAACAATAAAATTAATAAAAACATTTCCTCACTTGAATCCTTTGAGAGAGTATATTCCCAAGTCTGACCTTCTACCACTAAGAGAGAACACCAAAGACCTGAGAGATTATGATCTAAGTCGTGAGTTAGCTACCAACTGCTAACTGTTGGCCAGGCTTTGTGACAAAAGCTCTTTAACTTCAAGATTTACATTTTCAAAAGTCTCAGGGTAGAATCTGGTGTGGAGTGATGTGTTCATATTATTTACAATTGTCATTACTTACTAAAATGATTGAATGTATATCTATATATATATATATATATATATATATATATATATATATATATATATATATATATATATATATATATATATATATATATGCAAACATACACGCACACACACACACACATGTCCGTAAGGAAATTCAAATGTTGTTACTGACATTCACCATATATTTCACCATATGATTATAGGCCTCTCATATAGACGCCAAGAGCCGGTAGAGGGCAGAGTGATTAACCTAAAAATCCACCCACCAGAGAGTAGAGCATACACGAGAGCGTCAGTTCGAAGGGGGCAAAACTACGTTCTATATAGAAGTTTCACCCTAAGGGGGCGAGGAGCTTTGAGGAGTAGCATAAGTTATCTCTAAATAAACTAATGTCAAACGTTGCTGTGCATATCTATCACTGACCACGCTACCCACAAGTATAATTAAGAATACAACTTGAATGTCTTGTAGGTGTCATTCAGCTTTATCGTATGGAGGGAAGGCCCATACGTCAGTGGTGATCAGGTCGGGATGAATCTACGCCATCCTGGAGTCACAATCAAATATATATATATATATATATATATATATATATATATATATATATATATAATATATATATATATATATATATATATATATATATATATGAGTGTAGATATAAACCCAATAAACGCGAGGTAGTGGACTTAAAGGATATTAATAAAAGGCGAGATTGCAAGAGAGCAGGATCTGTACATTTTTTTATGTCTTTGAATAAATGTTCGAGTGCCTTTAAAACCTACTCAAAGTCGGGACCTCAAGTTTCCACTTTCAGATGTCGGCCTGTCTCAGTGGCTGGAGCTCTGTTTTAATATTCTCGAAAGCCTCAGGATCGATTCCCATTTGGGTTAATGTGTTTAGGGTACTTGTTTACAGGTATGTCACATCTTGCTAAAATTATTTAATACTTTGCAATAAGTAGTCGCCTGTTAGTGTTGCTCTATATCAGACAGTGTTCTCAAAAAAAAAATAAAGTTTAATTAGCAAAAGAACTATATTTATTGAAATGACATTCACGAATCAGTCATTTGGGCTTGAATATGCTAGTAACATAACATTTTTCTACTCGAGTTCTAAGTAATGTAATTACTTAGAAAACTGCCCTCTCATCAATAAAGGCCCGGGCACAGAGAAAACATTAAGACCAAGGAAAAGATAAAATTATAAAAATAGGAAGAGAACAAACTGAAAAAATAGTCAAAGTACTGAGGACTTAGAGATAGGGTAGGATTAAGCCCTGAGATGACGATAGATCATCTTTTTGAAGGATGATAGGTCATACGAATTAGGAAAGACAGGAGGAGGAGGAGAGTTCCCGAGTCTGGTGGTAGATGTGAAGAAGCAGTCGCTGCATCGACCAATCCTCGAGCTACAAATCTCCATCTAGTGTTTGTCACTATTAATCTACGTCTGGGGGATGCTCATATTCTTTTGATGTTGTACTAAAAAAAAGAGTCAATAATTAAATCCTAATTTTTACTTACATCTGTAGAAAGGGTTTTTTTCCTTCTTAGAAAGTTTAAGGCTTTCAGAGTCAGTTATTAAAATGCTAATAAAGTTTTTCAAATTAAGCTACCATTTCTCATGTACAGGTGACAGTTTTTTTATCTTTTTTTAGAGATGTAGAAAGTTGAATTCAGCATTTATTTATCCTTCTAAAGAGAATCTTCATAAAAAAAAGTCTTCCTTTGTTAAAACTAAAACTAAAAAGTTTTTTAATTTCTCAACGTAGTTCTGAAATTGTTCTTCAAATTTTTCTAATTATTTTTTCTTATTGGAGCTCAGTTCTTTAACAGTATTAAAATCTTTCTTTTTTTTCTTTATCTGTTTATAAGCATTATCTTTTTACTTGCAGGAGTTATTAAAGCTATGAAACAAAATGAGGCTCTTAATTCTACGCTATAAAATGGGCAATGAAAATCTCGCTTTTAAAGAACTTTTAACTGAGTAATAACTCTATCTTACAGACTAAGAATTAGCTATTTACTCTATTATATATTCCATTGTATATACATAATATATATACTGTGTGTGTTTGTGTGTGTTTGTATATATATATATATATATATATATATATATATATATATATATATATATATATATATATATATATATATATATATATATAGATAGATAGATAGATAGATAGATAGATAGACGGACGGATGGACGTACGGATGGATGGGTGGGTGAGAGGGTGGATGGGAAGTTGAGTGGTGGGTAGATGGGATTCGGTGTGTAGGTAGGTTGGATTGGGTGAGTGGGTAGGTAGGTGGGTAGATAGGTAGGTAGGTGGGTAGGTAGGTAGGTGGGTGAGTAGGTAGGTAGACAAATAGATAGAAAAATAGATAGACATATCTAGCACATGAGCGGGTTACGTGCCAGAGATCTTAGTGGTCAGTTTTTCCCCACTGTCTTGTAGGGTCGCTAAATGTGACCAGCCTCCTCCACTCCTTGTTGTTGAGCGCATCATCCTTTGGAAATCTCCTCCTCACCCTCCCGTTTTATATGATTTATCCATTTCTTTTCATGTCTTCCTTTATTTCTTCGCCCTACATCATTCTTTATTTATCGTTGTTTTTATTTCTTCATTTATCCCTTCTCACGGTCTGAGGTTAGCAAGGGCATGCACTCAAGGTAACGATTACATCTGCCAAAACAAGTCCTTCGCAAGAAGGCAACCGTCCTAGCCTGGTAGTCACCGTGGCTCAACCGGTAGCGTCTGCGACTCTGAGGCGTCAGGTCGAGGGTTCGCTCCCCGTCACGGTCTGAGGTTAGCAAGGGCATGCACTCAGGGTAAGGATTACATCTGCCAAAATAAGTCCTTCGCAACAAGGCAACCGTCCAGGCCCTTAGTAAAAAAGAGAGGCCGTGACGTAAAACCGGAACAAACAAACATAAGAAGGGTCTTCAAATTCCATCTTCTCTCTTGTCCGTTGCTTGTTAAATTCTCCAACCCTCGTTATTCCCGCTACGGGATGCATAATACACATTTTATATATAATAATGGGTGGAAGAGATGGTGATTGTATTCCCTTATGAGTATCACAAATTCTTTTAATATGTTATCAAAGGGCCAAAAGACCTGAAGTGGAATACATTATCCTGGAATTTAACATATATAAGCATTGTTGTTATTACATCATAAAATAATTATTCATATTCATACTTATGGCCTTCACCCTCCCTCCCCCCCTCTGTCAACAAGGTGGCTCCAACCAAG
>JAXCGZ010000023.1:220000-227500 GCA_037179515.1 Halocaridina rubra
TCATAGCGAGTAATTAATAATAAAATATAGTGTAATAATTGAAGAGTAATTGAAGAGTAATATTTGTAACAGTATTTTCAATAGCCCTTGTTTAGTGCTCTAAATTACATTTCACTTTTCAACTGTACTACTGCAGACAATTTGAAGCAGATATAGAATAACAATTTTTAGGTTAGAATAATAAGTAGGTACATATACATATGCATGCATTAATTAGCTGAGAAATATATGCACCACTGGGGCTTCAGAGTCATACATATCAAGGAGAGAGGAGAGAGAGAGAGAGAGAGAGAGAGAGGAGGGGAGAGAGAGAGAGAGAGAGAGAGAGAGAGAGAGAGAGAGCTTGTGGTATTCATTTCAGCAAAGGGAGTTATTAGTCCTTACCACAGATAAAGATGCATACATGCATACTCATGCACATCATTGTCATCTGAGAGTAACACAGCAAAGGAAAGTGCATGTAATTTATCGCATATACGTACACATATAAACCTGAACATACATTACATACATACACATAAACACAGTGCCATATAATGGAAGATAAATTTGGAAGGAAAAGAAAGAGAAAGACTGAAAGACCTTCCTCTTCTCTACCCTTCAAATTATGTACATAAAAGAGAATTACGTCAGCTTAATCCATTATCACTATTATCACAACTATTGCTACCACCATCATGATTATTATTATCATTATTATTATTATTATTATTATTATTATTATTATTATTATTATTATTATTATTATTATTATTATTATTATTATTATTATTATTATTATTATTATTATTATTATTATTATTATTATTATTATTATTATTATTATTATTATTATTACCATCATCATTACTACTGCTTTTGTATATAGATAGAGTTATGAATCAAAAGTAGTAATTATTGATACATATAGACACACATACATATACATACATATATATACATATACACACATACACATATAGGCATACACATACACATATGCATATATATGCATACATATATTCATACATATACATACATATGCACACATGTACAAACATATACATACATATGAGCTCCTGTGGGAGAGGTCTAGAATACTTCCTCCATGTTCCCCTGCGTGTCGTAGGAGTAGACTAAGTGGGGCGGAGCGAAGGGAATGAGAGACCCCCTCTCTGTACTTTCTCTTCCCAGATAGTCAGAGCATTATTCCTTTACTCAGCCACTCACCTTATAAGGGGAAAAGTGGCTTATGTATATAAAAAGGCATATGAGAGAGAGAGAGAGAGAGAGAGAGAGAGAGAGAGAGAGAGAGAGAGAGAGAGAGAGAGAGAGAGAGAGAGAGAGAGAGAGAGAGAGAGAGAGAGAGAGAGAGAGAGAAGGTATTCCCTCCACCTTTCCCCCATTTTTTTTTTCTCTCAAAAGTTAGAGAAATATCAGATAAAATACAGGAAAGTGGACTAAGATGGTATGGTCATGTCGTTAGGAGGGATGAACAGTATGTTGGGAGGAGGGTAATGGAAATGGATATTCAGGGTAGGAGAAGGAGAGGGAGACCAAAGCGTAGGTGGATGGATTGCATCAATGATGTCCTGAGGTCAAAAGGTTTGTTGGGCGATGAGGAATGAGACAGAAACAAATGGAGAAAACTGGCCAGAAACATCGACCCCACATAGAAGTGGGAAAAGATGTAGTCGAAGAAGAGGGTAAAAGAATTACATTTTCAATGTTTGGTATACACTAAGTACAGGATATAAGTTCTCTGGGTTGCAAAAGTGCACACAAAGTTCAAACTAGTTCAGACCAAGAGGTCTGAAGTCCTTAAGCTTTGTGCACTCTGTAATGTAGTTTACTAAATTGTTGCCCCCTTCACACTCACATAAATGGCATTTTCAGTGTTCTGGGTGCTCTCTACCAGTTTTTTCGCAATTCACCTCCCATATATTTCTATAACCAAGTCTTATGCGGGCAGCAACTCCATCACAGTCACCTGTAAGCATTTTACCCATGCTGTATTTGTGTCTCAGCCTTCTTAAGTTTTCGTAATGTTGGATCGAACAGCTGCTTACATGTTGTGTGAGTGTAGAAAGTTCTTGCTCTTCCATAATCTCATTATATAACATTGTTTTGAACTGAGTCAGTGTGGTTATAGATTCAGACACTGAACTCTCAGTTGCCATTTTTGCCAGCCTGTCAGCCTTTTCATTACGTACTATCCCATCATGGGAGGGTACCCATGAAAACTTAACTTGGAGTTTAAGTTTTGCGCAGTTAATAAGAGCCTCTTGAATTTCAGCCATGTGAGTTTTGTAGGAGCTTTTAAATGATCTCAGTGACAGAAGCGCACTCTGTGAGTCACAGAATATGATAGCATTTCTCCTAGCACTGAGAACATGTTCAATATATTTACCTGTCTGTTTATCTATCTATCTATTCACCCATCCATCCATCCGTCCGTCCGCCTATCTATCTATCTATCTATCTATCTATCTATAATTATGACGACCCATTCATGATAAAGAATAAGATTATCTTAATATACACTCTTAATATACTCTTTTCACAAGTATTTTATTTGAAAAAGTAATCTTCAGGCAATACTGGCAAATTGATCATTCATTCTCTTGTAATTTCCATATGCATTGTTCTTTCTTATATATATATATATATATATATATATATATATATATATATATATATATATATATATATATATATATATATATATATATAAATATATATATATATATATATATATATATATATATATATATATATATATATATATATATATATATATATATATATATATATATTTCGTCTCCGATAATGTACACATCAGAATAAAGTGGGTACTTTTTATCCAACTGGAGACTCACAGTTAGTATTATTTAAATCCAGACTGTGAATAATAAATTAAATGATTATGAGCCTTCTCCTCAAAGCTTTTTTTTTTAGATCCATGTTGGCATAAAAGAATTCCCAGGCACACACTCCCAGATCCTCAATGCTATTTTTAGCTATGCATAAGATGACAGTCCAATTTGTTTTTCTCACTTTCAAAACCCACAATAATTGATGACCTACATTCCCTTCCTCATATGCAATGATGTATCTCACTTCTTAATTTTTTCTTGATTCTTAGATGGGATTTAAACTACAGCTGTTATAATGCCTCGTGCATCTGTAAGTACCTAAGCCTTTAGGTCTTGAAGAGAGATTTTATAGCAATATTTCATTTCTTCATCCTGAAAATCTCTTTAACCAGCAAAACTTTCACCTCTTAGATGTTTCCCTTCCTATTATTGTATACTCTATTGGGAAGACTGTAGCACTGCTTATATTTTACGCTAAAGTTGCCTCTGTAATTGCTATTCTTCTGCCTTGTTAGCCATATCCCAGCAACATTTCAGCACAGTAACCCTGAAGAGGCTGTATTACCTCGTTCACCATTTTAAGTATTTCATAACTCCTTGCTTTGGATGAGCCCCAAAAAAAAGAATTTTTCTCTCTATTATACATTTCTCTCTTCATTTAGTCTTTCAGCTTTCTGTAACTATAGGTTTGTTATTGTATATCCAGTTTTCCCAGATACCAATTTTATAACCATAATTTTTAAATTTTTATACCAATATGTGTTCAAGAAAATACTTACTAATATCCCCTAACCTGAGTCCTTCCACTGCAATACTTTAAAGATAATTTTAGTATTGCATAGCTCAATTATTATAGTGCTTATCTTCCACCAACATATCCCAAATTCATCTCCCAATTATTCTCCATACAGCTTCCCTTGTGAACTGTAAAAGGATAACAACATTCTTCTCGTGGTAGAATCTGTCAGCTCGGTATACTCAGAGAATACACCATTAGATGTATGGGTTCTATAGTGGAACAGGATTTGTCAATATTTGGGGATTTGATGATAAATATTATTGGCTTGCAAAGCTACTTGCAAGAGGTGTGAGAAAATAGAATGTCAGTACATTATTGTCATGTATTTTCGTTTATTTGCACCAAGTGCCATTGTTTTAGGTGGCTGGGCCCCCAGGGTAGGGGAACAATGCCTCCTTTAGTAATTAGACCAGAATTGAGGGATTACCAGTCCCATGGGAAATTACAAGGAAGACGGAATTACATCATATGTAGCAATTTTTCTTATATTCTGTACTTATTTCTGTATTTATTATTATTATTATTATATATATATATATATATATATATATATATATATATATATATATATATATATATATATATATATATATATATATATATATATATATATATATATATATATATATATATATAACTTCGTTTTTCGAGTTTAGTAAAATCATATATATATATATATATATATATATATATATATATATATATATATATATATATATATATATATATATATATATATATATATATATATATACTCATTACTTTATAATTCACCCAAGTTATATTACAGCATGTTTTAAATGCATAGTGAGAACTCTTCATATATATTTAGTTTTTTTTTTATTTTATGCCAGAAATGAGAGTCTGTGAAAGTTCCTTACAATATAACTCTTATAATTATAACTTTTCTTCTTTCAGAAAACAGATTTATCGTCATCTCAGAGCCTAATCCTGCCTTATTTCTTGTCTTCATTATTTTGACTATTCTTGCGGTGTTTCATTCTTTTTATTATCACTCTCTTATTTACGCCTTAAGCTTAAGCTGCTGCTTTTCTTTAACTTAGTCTTGGTGTCTGGCCCAATGTGGGCAATTTTTTTGCCTGTCCCAATTGGAACATGACTTATGATAATTAGAGAAGCCACTACGAACGTAAGCTGTTACACTACAAGTGCTGAGATAAGCATCACACTTCAAAAGTAAGGGCTTGCTGAAGCCAGGAATAATCTGCTTTATATATATATATATATATATATATATATATATATATATATATATATATATATATATATATATATATATATATATATATATATATATATCTGAGTTGTATAGTCTCAGATTACCTTTTTACGAAGTTTTTGCATCTCTAAGGGGCAGCCATGTTTGACCCTGTTGAAGTCCGAGGTTGTGATGGTGCTCTCTCTCTATAGAGAGAGAGAGCACCTTCACAATCTCGGACTTCAACAGGGTCAAACATGCAAAAACTTCGTAAAAAGGTCATCTGAGACTATACAACTCAGATGCATATATATGAATCAGCAAGCCCTTACTTTTGAAGTGTGATGCTTATCTCAGCACTTGTAGTGTAACAGCTTACGTTCGTAGTGGCTTCTCTAATTATCATAGTGATTTACTAACTGTTTTTTGATGAGTTATCAAGGGCTTCTGACACACAAGGGACTCCATTTATCTTTCCTTCTTATCTCTATTCAGATCTGGTGAGGATTAGCAGTATGAATCAAACTGGTGATGTGAATTTAGGACAACTTGATTGTAAGCTAGGAATTAGTACAAAAAAAGTTCCTATGGTTACTTGTGTTTTTCAGTAGCTTTTCAGGCTAAATGAGTACACATGTAAAATTCTGAAGTACTGAGTGAAGATCAAGTACGAGAATAGATTATTACCATAACTGTAATGCATTCATTGTGCTTATATGATCGAGAAGCTATATACTTATGGTTTCATAAATATCGAAGCCGCTGGTGAAATTATGAAAGAAATTTGGATCTACTGGAGAAAACGCATCTTAAGCTATCGTTAGATGAGCTTTCTTCAATTAATAACCTGCTGTAGCTCAAATTAATAAAATAGTAAGAGATTACACCCTTATTTACTAATCGTAGGATCTTACCCCAGACCTCCTTAAGTTATTTATTACTATACAGTGTTTCTCCATTTGCTTGTTAAGAGATCCGAATTCTGCAATAATATGATAAAACTTATCTTATTAATGCATTCAGCTGTACTTGTATCTTTATATTAAATATTAATTTTCTATGTTTAGAAAACATCATGTATGTCAAAGTCTGTTTCTTGAGTGTTAGCCCTTATATACATTAATATTCCATCCATTCAAGTACAAAGGTTCAAAATAAGTTCAATAACACTAAGATTTAAATATAAATATCTCTAAGGCTAACATCTATATTTTGTGTGTGATGCATTGTAAAGAGCAAAATATTAGTCTTTCAATGTCTATTGCCCCTAATATTGTTTTTTTGACTACCTTGTTCCTTTGTAAATTCATTTAGATAGTTGGCAGTGATAGCTTCTAAAAACTGTGTAAGAAATTCGTCATAGTTACTTGGGTACAAGTCAGGTGGGCTCTTTGTATCCTTTGAAGCTTGTGTTTCCTTTTGCTCAAGCTTTGCAGAGGCCTCTGACGTAGTTGCTTTTTCTTTAACTTGATATGGATTTAGTCGAAGCTTAAAATCTCTGAGATATGTCTGATTTGTGTTGAAAGAGTGCTTGATGATAGGATGGTTATTTAAAGTATTACACATGCTATGAATTAGTTCATCACATTTTCCGCTTTGAAATTCAGTCAGGGAATCATGACTAGAACTACTTTCCCTCCTTTCTGCTGTTGTTGCGATCCTTGATCTCCTGATTGGGTCTTCATTTTTGAGAAGTGCGCTTAACATATCCGAAAGTTCTTTCTCTTGAGATCGCATCTGACGAGATGCATCTTCTCGTCCAGTGTTGTCCTCATATCTGTCACATACGAAGCAAGAAATCTTCAGAGACGAGAATTGTAAGATATCTTCCAAATCATATGCTTCAGATGTAGAAGATAACGAGTATCCCCCTCTGAATATACTCTCTTTGATGTCCACAGATTCTCTTCTTAAATCCTTCATTATTTCTTTCTCGGGTGCACGGGGACGTAGATCTATACATTCGTATTTCATATCACGTGATAAACTTTTCACAAGGGTGCTGCAGAATTCATCGCTTCCACTCAAGATATAAAAACTGCAAGAAGTATGTTCCTTTTTCACATTTTCCATCTCATCTGCCTTTGTTTCATTGTCTTTGCAGTTATCTTCATTCTTTTCTAGTTCTTTTGTTTTGGTTTGTGTTATAATTGAACATTCTTTATGGATTTTAGAGGTGTCTTCATATATCTTCTGAACTTTCAGCTTCTCATTTGTTTTATAGAAGTTTTTATTTTCTCTCAATGGGTCAAGTTCAGTCGAACATGCTTTTCGTTTAGGCTCTCCATTTGCAATGTTTTGTTCCGGCAGTTGCATGTCTTTTGTTATGTCGCTTTTTATTTCATTTTTGGGTACTTCATCGACAGACGTAATATGTGATTGCACAAACTCATTTTCTGTTGGTTTCATTGTTTCCTTCGGCCGCTTTCCAAGACATTTTGCAGAGAGCTTAAAGGCATTCTTAGTCTGATTTCTGCTCAGATTACACTTTTTAATTTCCTCTCTATCATTTTCATGTTCAATGGTATTAATGCATTGTAGTTTGTCATTTTCCTCTTTTATAAATACTCTCTCGATGACAGTTGTCTTCTCTTCATTTTCCTCATTTAAAGCAGACGTTAAGTTGC
>JAXCGZ010000023.1:235000-241022 GCA_037179515.1 Halocaridina rubra
TAATATTTTGGAATATTATTCTTAAGCGATTCGACAGACGAGTGTTTAAAGTGATGCTCGAACGTGTGAACGGAGTATTTGGTTGTCGAACACGTTCGACAAACGTGTTCGACAACCAAATACCCCGTTCACACGTTCGAACATCACTTCAAACACTTGTCTGTCGAACGGCGTTCGACGAACCGTTTGACAGTGTAAACCGCCCTTTAAGCGAGAAATTCATTATCTTTAGGTAACAATACATGTGGTCGGTTTTATGTCACGAACCTCCTTTAACCCCTTTTCTACCACTCGGCACGGTGACCTAGGTACCAATGAATTAATTTAAATTTAAAAAAAATGAATTTATAACGCAATCTCTCTTTTTTCAGTGTAAAAGGCTAAATAATTATTTTTCGGAGGTGACAGATGGTAGGTGTTTTTCGACCTGTTGTAAAAAAAAAATAATAAAAAATAGTGTGGGCATTTTTTTTAAGTGGAAAAAATTATCTTAGGATGTAAAAATAAAAATAAATCAGTTTTAGGCTTCTCTTTCTTAAGTGGAAAAATTATATTAGGATGTAAAAATAGAAAAATATAATAAATTTTGGCTTCCTTATTTTTACCTGGTAAAATTGTCTTAGGATGTAGAAATAAAAGAAAGCAGTTTTGTTTTGTTTTTTAAGTGGAATAAATTTCTTAGGATGTAATATATATATATATATATATATATATATATATATATATATATATATATATATATATATATATATATATATATATATATATATATATATATATATATATATATATATATATATATATATAAAAGTTTTGTTTTGTTTTAAGTGGAAAAATTATTTTAGGTTGTAAGTGGAAAGTAGATATTGTTAAACGTTCATGACCCTGTTGTCCTTAGATGTACTCATATATGCTGAGACGCCTCTCATCCCCTTCATGTTCAAATTATCTATGTATGGTCATGAATATATAGAAAATATATCTGACCACCATTTGATATTTTACCATACTGCAATATTCATATTATAGCCATTCGTCAATCCTTTCGACACTATTTTCGTCATAGATCAAAGATTTTCCTTGGCTTCGGTGAATATCTTTAGAACAGTAAACTTCAGGCAACGTTTTGTTCCTTCAAATTATATAAGCCGTTTCTGTCTGCTCTCTTGATGCAGCTTTGTAAATACCTTGAAGCAAGCATCTCCTTTTTTTTTTTTTTTTTTTTACAGACTAGCTTCGTGCATGCCAAAATAGATCAGCTGTTTTTATAGACACATTCATTTCATTATAAGGAAATCATTACTGTGCTTATCCACTTGAAAAAGTAAGCGTGTTGTGGGAAGATTTTACCTAGATTTTAATGCTTCTATATTGCTTCAAGGCAAGGAATAGCTTCAGACACACCATTTGATCCTTCTACTAAAAACTTCTACTAAATAAGAGTGCCTTTTGGAATGATTTGACATAACCATTTACAGCTAGATCATAAGGATAGTCTTTTTTAACTGTGCAGAACGAAAACCAGCCCTTGACTAGATTTATAATAAAGAATTAAGATTAAAGAGTCTTCAGCATGAGTCGTGTCGAGCGTTGATTTCCCATGCCGGTAGTCTTCACTCCTCCTGTATAAGAGTTGTCAATTACAATAGGCTATGAGACGTATAGAAGGTGTTTGCACGGGTCTGGCAAGGTTATCACTAATTTCTGAACTGTCTTTTGTGAGATATTTACATTTAGAGGATACTTAATTTCAGAAAATTCTAATCGAAATTTATATAATCGTGCATCTATCCTAATACTTGTAACAGTACATGATTTTCATTTTTAATATAATAAATACCTCCTAATGTACACACATTCTCAAAAACAAAATCACCTCCATCGGTTTCTTCGGGCTCTGATATTTTCAAAAAACTATGGCTTAATTCTTACTTTAAAGTGTATGAATGGCAAATAGGTACTGCAACTCTATACCGAGGAGCATTGGAATTAAACAGAAATGCATGGTTTAATTAATCTTGATTAAGAAGATATCACTTACGTTAACAATAGTTTCCTGAAAAAGATTCGAAGTGAGAATATAGGAGAAATATTTTTGTTATAATATTGTATTACATCGTGTGGGGTAATATCCATCCAAATATATGAAGAATAAAAAAAAAAAAGAGTTCAAGTAAAGGAAAAAAGATATAATAAACTAAGGATAGGAAGTTATTTCATTGGTAAAGCACTTAGGTAAGGGTTCTTACATACCTAATCTGCTAGCTGTATTAGTACTGAATAAGCGAGGTTTATGAGGCTTGGAAGTATAATGTCACTAACTATAAGATTACAAGAGCTGTATCATATTAAGATATCTACGTACCTGCATCTATATATGAAATTTAATCAGTAATATGCTCTACTTGAGTATTTCATATTGACAATAATTAGTCCATATTCTGAAGGGGCTATATGAATAAATTCTGTTGGTATGATTGCCAGGTGCTCCAGCTTAGACCGACACTATTACTACATTATCAATAAGAAAATTATGCTATGAAATTATGAATCTTAGTCCTTCATGGCATATATATATATATATATATATATATATATATATATATATATATATATATATATATATATATATATATATATATATATATATATATATAATATATATATATATACATATATATATATATATATATATATATATATATATATATATATATATATATATATATATATATATATATATATATATATATATATATATATATATATGCTTTAGCAATGAACTTGTTTACGGAAAGCATGCTTTTTTTTTTGGGGGGGTACTAAAAGGACAAGAGGTCTGCTGCTACCCCCCAGCCTGTATTTAGTTTAGTTCTGCAACTAGATGCATATAAATCTGTGAGTTGTGGCTCTTTTTCGTCTATTTATGTTTGGATATAAATATATTGTCATGGTGAATATTGTCATGGATAAACATGTTTGTATAAGAGAAGCGTTCGCTTGCTTATGTAGATTGTTATATGTACAGCGTATCACATTAGCAAGTTACGTCTTATTTAACTTTTCCTAGCACTGTGTATAGATCCTCTGTCTTGTCAAGGATTTATAGGATTATTACTACTTGATGTCACCATCTTCATTGTCCCAGGGTAAGATACTATTCATGTTTCCCACCTCGTCTGTTGCACGTTTCTTCATCTTTTCACTGGCTACAGAAGTTTTTGGTCTCTCTTTCTTTTCTTTCGCCATCAACTCCTCTCGCGAGTTGTCTGTTCCAGATTGCAGACCCACGGCGAGGTCATCTTTTGTTCTGATTTCCTCGTTACTCTCAGAACTACTTGATGGTGCCACTTGATTTTTTCGCCGAGGTTTTCTTTCAGCCCAGCGATCGCCTGAATCGGGATCATCATCGTCAGGTGCAGTGTACCCGCTTTGTCCTTCGGGTCGCACTTCGAATGTCATCGTAAAGCGAGCTGGGGTTTTACGAGCTGATCCAATCCGACGCATTTTTGCAGATGGAAGTCGAGGCTTTGACAAGGTATTAACATCTGGAACAGCAGTTTTTGCTGCCAACTTTGGATCTTTTGCCGCTGGAGGTTTGGTTATTAGTTTTAAAGGATCAGATGCCGTGTCTGTTTCAGCCTGGATCACTATGCGAGGCTGAGCGAGCCGTCTCGACTCTAGCATATCGGCATCGTCTTCTTCAGATTCTGCTCCATTTCCTCCTAAAGCTGCCGCCAACAGTAGCTCTTCGTCATCCAAGAAGGCCGGGTTATCAAAACCATCAGAATTCCTTCGCTTTTTCTTCTTTTTCTCCTGAAGGAGTGGCTGTTTCTGCCCTGCCTCAGAAGACTTGCTCATATTTATAGTTTTTATTGGGTCGTCATCAACGCCATCGCCGGAGAAATCGAGATCGCAGGTGAATGCCAGCTGGTCAATGGCGCCAGTGAGAGCGCCAATGCCATCGTGCTCGTTCATTGGATCTGCGTCGCCAGCAAACAGGGCTTGATTAAAGGCGTCTCCCATTATATCACCAGTGTCGGGACCCGTTGGATTGCCCAAAAGGTCATAACCACCCTTTTTCTTGGACGGTCTGTCATGTAAGAGAGATATATTACGAGTATATTAGTATTTTTATATCTTAGCTTCTGATACGAGTATATAATAAGTAACTTTCTTCTGTCCCACGCCATCAAAGTACCTCAATAATGCCAGCTTTGAAGAGGATATGAATTCTTTGATTAATTTATGTTGTAATTTTTTTACAAATTATTTTTTTTTCTTATTTATATCTGTACAAAATCTTATCAAAACCTTGCTGATATAAATAAAATGATCTTCAGTATCAATACTATTACGAGTGAATCTCTCTTTAGCTACACATAATTAAAGTATTATATTTTCTGAAACAAAATACATTAGGGAAGAGTTATGCCGGTGTATACTTACCCTTTAACAGGAGTGGATGCGGCCGTTTGCAATCCCCACATTTCCCTTCGGAGATATTCGCCGGTGACGCCACGACGATGGAGGGCGTCAATGGTAACACGTCCCACTCGCTGAAATGAATATAAAGAGAGAGAGAGAGAGAGAGAGAGAGAGAGAGAGAGAGAGAGAGAGAGAGAGAGAGAGAGAGAGAGAGAGAGAGAGAGAGAGAGATTAAAGTCTCAAGTTACTTATTTGGCTATTCATTTATATCTTTGTTTAATTATTTAAATGCATATTATTTTCCCATTTATATATATATTTATTTAATTTCTCACCATATTCATTCATTCACTTTTGTTTTTCTTCATGCATTCGTTGCCTTAATTAATTCTTTGATTATTTATCTCTTTCTGTCTTTGTTATTTCCTCATTTATTTATTTATTTATTCTTATTCACTTCTTTAAATATGTGTTAATATTCCTTTCCTTTTTCTGTCTATCCTTTATATATATATATATATATATATATATATATATATATATATATATATATATATATATATATATATATATATATATATATATATATATATATATATATATATATATATATATATATATATATATATATATATATATATGTAGTATATATATATATATATATTTATATATATATATATATATATATATATATATATATATATATATATATATATATATATATATATTACTTATTTGGCGGACTTCCAAATTTTTTACCGCATGTTACTTAATACAATTTACACTAATGTTTTAGCGTGAGTATGGATAGGAACTTACTTTTCTTATTTACTTTAACACATTGAGAAAATTGCTTTAATTTATTAATTGATAATGCCCTCAAAACATAAGAGTTTCTTGGTAGGATAGTTATATGTTAAGAACACAAACAGAAAAATCTTTGGTGGTGATGAATTCTCATTGAGAGTATTTGATTAGGATGAGTTGCACCACTATGCTTAATTCATCTATCCATTCTACACCCTGAAGGTTTATTCTATAAATATGTTTTCAATAATGAGCATACCTTCCAGTTGGAGAGTGCTCCTTTCCTCTGTTTGGCTTTAGTCTTGTCTTTGCATTTAATGACCATAACCCCGAGGGCTTCCTCTCCTCCATCAGCTCCTCCACCAAGAGGAAGACTGTACATGTAGAGATAATCTTTTGCTTTTTCCTGAGATACAGCTCGCTCCAAGGCAATCACAATCTTCGCCCACTGTGTGAGAAAGAACAGAGAAAGTGCCAAATTCTTAGCTATTTAGATGGTGCATGTTTTGGAAAGGTTGGTGAAAACTCGCATTATTCCTGACCATATCCTGGAAAGGTTGGTTTCGAATTTCGACTTATCCATAGCATGCTCACTCCAGTTGTAATATCAGAAATAATATGTTACTTAAATTAGAATAATAACATCATGTAGATAGCATAATGACATTATGTTTGTATATTATGCTATACCCAATATGTGCCTGCTACAGAAAGATAATTTGGCTTCAAGATAATAAATATCTGAATCCTAATTTTATCTTGAAGTAATAATGTTGACTATGTCATG
>JAXCGZ010000024.1:0-25000 GCA_037179515.1 Halocaridina rubra
TTGCAACGCCACATTCCTAACCTCTCGTGAAATCCTTCCTCTTTCGCGCGGTATTATCACACTCGTAGATAATTTTGGAGCTGTGTGAGAAGGCCTCACCTGAGGATAGGTTTTCTCTCGATGAGTCGAGGACGTCCTCAGTGAGAGGAGAATCTTTCCTCGTGTTAAATTGTGTCTTTTTGTTGTAGAGAAAGTGCTTCCAAACGGGGTATAAAACTGAAGCCATCATAAGCAGTTGTCGGCAGAAAGGGGACGACGTGAACTCATAATAGTATTTTTTTTATTAGGCTGACGATCCTCCTCGTTGTGATTAAACCCCAAGAATCAGTCTTACGAGATTTCAAATAGATACGGTGCGAGGAGGACCTTATTAATACCTGTGTTGAGAGTGGTAGTGGTGTTTAATGGTGGAGGGAAAAGAAGAGGAGGAGGGCTTGAGGAATTGACCTAGTGAAAAAACTTGTGCTATCAATTAGATAAAATTTTGAGGTGTCTTGTCAGCTCGCCTTTAGTCCCTCTTTCTCTCCGTTACAACTGCCAGTTGAAAGATACATTTTTGTTTTTTTCATTTTGTATTTGCTATTTATGTGTATTTATTTATATACTTATTT
Source organism: Halocaridina rubra (assembly GCA_037179515.1). Taxonomy (NCBI): domain Eukaryota; kingdom Metazoa; phylum Arthropoda; class Malacostraca; order Decapoda; family Atyidae; genus Halocaridina; species Halocaridina rubra. Next base: position 612 of record JAXCGZ010000024.1, read on the forward strand.
ATTCACTTATTGATTTAGTTTTAAAGTTACTTGATTTTGGGACGTTCATTATACATTTTATTCATTTATTTATTCTAAATAATGTTTGTTTATTTTAACCATCTTTTTCTCCTAACTCTGAGAGCTCCTGAGGGACTGGTATATCATCTTTAACTAGATACAAATCACGTACGTCCTCCTCTGGTGCCATACCTGCTACATTTTAACACTACTGAGTTGTAAACGACTTTCCATAAGTTCACAGTGGCCATAATCCCCATTAGAAAGAGCAGTGGCCGAGTCAAAGCACACATTCACCAAAAGCTGATATACCTCTTATTGCTGGAAAAGAAGGCATAAAATTTTTTTCAATAAGCTTTTTTTTTTTACCAGTGTTTCTATTCTAAATTTGCTGTTTTAAACCCCAAATAGTATCTAATTTCATATAAAGCAAATTAATTAACATTGTTTATATAGTGTATGCGTGTATACTGTTCATATATTGCCAATTCTTATGATTTTATTGTATATTTCTCTATGATTATATACTTACTGTTCTACGTGTCACTTTTTTTTTCTTTTTTTTTACACATTCGTTGTTCTATATTTCATGTATGACTTCCGGGTCCCAGTGCTTTTCCCAGGACATACGCATTTTCCGAAGGTGCATTTTTTTTTTTTTTTTATCTTCAGGCTTTTCTGTCGGGCGCATTCTTCGAGCCACGGTAAACTGGTTCAAAGTAGATATCGGTAAACTTAGAACCGCCAGTGATATTCTCTTCTCCACCCCCCCCCCTCCCTCAACACCGTGCTTGTGGCATTTTTATTTACCTGTACGTTACTCATGTTCGTGGTAGCGCAGTAGTTAAAGCCCACGACTCGGGTAGTGAAAAACCCGTGTTTGATCTAATAGATTGTTGAAGAATTCTAAAAGAGTTTTCTGAAAATACCGAAAGTACGATGCTGGCAAAATTTTTAACTACTATGTGGCCAGTGGCATTAGGAGCCCTCTGAATGACGTAGGAAAAGAACCTTTTCACCTGCTTCCAATCTCTCTCTCTCTCTCTCTCTCTCTCTCTCTCTCTCTCTCTCTCTCTCTCTCTCTCTCTCTCTCTCTCTCTCTCTCTCTCTCTCTCTCTCAGAAAATTATCCGTGGACTATAAATGACCCGAAAAGTAGTTGTTTTCGATATTTTTATATTTATTTTTGTTCATTTTAACTTGTGCACTCTGTTATATATATATATATATATATATATATATATATATATATATATATATATATATATATATATATATATATATATATATATATATATATGGCTGCGTAAGGAAATTAATTTTTTTAAATTAACCGAGCACCGAAATATTGACTTTAATCGTGGTTTAATTGTAATTGATCCCATATTATCAAGCATGCTTCTTTCAAGTTTGAAAAAAGTAATTTTGAAAATAACATAATATTCTAGCATACCTGGTTTCACTCCTTGCTTTGCCCACGGCGTAAACAGTAACTTTTTACCTGTATCATTTTGATCAATTAACTGATTGCCTTTGTTAAGTTGCTATTTTTGTTCCTGTTGTCTGTATGTACATATATATCAATTCATTCGTATGTATAAATCAGAAACCTCTGAAGATAAGTAATACACTTGAAAGTACTAAGGATCTCAAAAATTTCTTTCAATTTCCTTACGTAGTTATATCCATTCACATCTACAAAATTCATGTGTGCATCGTGAAATAGCATCATATATATATATATATATATATATATATATATATATATATATATATATATATATATATTAGCAAATACGTGAAAAATATATTTTTTTCCTTCAGCATAAAAGAGTACAAAAATGTAAAAGAAAATAGAAAATACTAAGAAAATTGAAACTGCAAATCAAGTGGAAAGATTAGAATTTAAGGAAAAAAATATAATTTCAGAAGAAAAAAAAAAACAGGAAGCATTTAGTGGATTATTTAAGAGCTGTGAGTAATTTTATTTGTAGTGCTTTTTTTCTGTTAAAAAAAATAATAACCAATGGCCAAGTCTCCCGGATTGCTGAGAGTGGAGGTTCTGCGTGGACAGAATATCCAAATATCTCCAACAGCCGAGACTGCAGAAGGGTAAGTCAAAAGGGCTTGAGTTAAAAAGTACTGTGTTGCTTTCTAGGAGGTCACTCGCTCACTTTTCAGTTAAAGTGCAAATACCTCCTTTGCCTCTTTCTTCTTCTTCTTCTTCTTCTTCTTCTTCTTCTTCTTCTTCTTCTTCTTCTTCTTCTTCTTCTTCTTCTTATAATTATTATTATTATTATTATTATTATTATTATTATTATTATTATTATTATTATTATTATTATTATTATCATCATTATAATTATTGTGCAACTACTATCATTGCAAGTACAATATTTCTTCTATTACTATAGTACTACCTCCGTCATAATTTATGCTACTTAATGTATTTAATTTATATTAATGTTTAGATGCAGTAGATTTTGATTAAAGAAATTATTGATTCAAACCAACTACTTCTAAGCTCATCCATTGTCATCTATCTTATTACAAGAAAGAAATATAAAATATGTGTTTAATTTATATATATATATATATATATATATATATATATATATATATGTTTGTTGTTGGAACATATTGTGCGGCGTGTCTTGGCACTCTAGCTTAGAGCAATGAGATAGTCTTCAATATGAAGTTTGCCTTTCACGTAAAGATGTTATACTGTAGTTGTAAAATGCATATTTATAATGACATGTTCCTCGATTGGAAGATTGCTTTCACTGTGCAAAAAAACTGCTCTCATTCCACCGTCAGTAATATTTAACTAAAAATATACTCCGTTCCCTCGCTTGATTTCAGCAGGAATTTGGGTACCACATGTTTTTGACAGTAGACTTCTAAGAACCCTTCAGTATTTATAACTTCATATGATCTTTAAAAAAAATATATTTTTCCGCCTGTCAACTCCCCCTCTGTGAAGCTTGCCAAATATTTTATTATGAATGGATCTAAGGAATGAACTACATACATATATACAAGGAAATAAATTACAGTTATGACTACATCTTTATATCTTCGTGAACTTACGTAACGTGTATGTTGGATATGTTTGAAGACGGATTGTTTGGTATTGTAAAAGTTTCATGAGGTTAAAGGTGGTGTGTCTCTGTGCATTGTGGGTTAGCCAAATTGTACCTATTACCCTGAAGAGAGTGTATTTAGATGAAAGGACGCTATATTGCTCTGTATACGTGGATCATTTTAATACACGAAGTATTTAACAGCTTTATGCTACACGTAGTATTATGTTTCTAACTAGCTGGTGATAGGGTCCCCGTTAGATGTTAGTTCAAAGCACGGCATTGAGGACAATGTTAGTTAAAAGTCTTAACATTTCATCCAAATAGACGGGTGTATCCCCAGTGGTATGACTGTCACTGCGATTCCTCCCATTAAACTGCCTCATATGTTGCCTTTCCTTCACCTCAAACTTATGTTAACTTAGAAATTAGTTATTGATCCTGTGAACGGGACAACGAATCGGAGAGAAGGTTAGCTGGATATTGCCGTGAAGAGTTTATAGCACCCGATAGATAAATAGATATTTTCGTACAGATCTTGACAAAAGTCGTTCATTGGTCATGACTGTAAATTGTGTTGATCGGTCATGACTGCACATTGTGGGCGGGGCTAACTTTACTATTTACATTGAATACAAATAACGGAACATTTATTGACAGTATAATTGGATATTAGAAGCTAAAATAGATACCTAAACGTCCATTTCCTGGTACAATTTTGTCTCATTTTTCTTGAGAAAAATCACTGATTGGTCAAGACTATGAATTGTGGGTGGGGCTTACTTAACCTCTTTACATTGATCCGAGTATAGATTATCAGAGTTGCTCTTTTGTAGTGGATTTGTGCATTGGAAACTAAAATATTTCCATCCCCATCGTACAATTTTGTGTCATCTTATTATAGAATATCGCATAGGAATATATAAGATAGGTTAGAACTGTTGGGAGTCTTAAGGAGACATTTGTCTGTATCTTATCTTTACTGAAGTCAGAACGGTTGAGATTCCTAAAGAAATTATATCTATATCTATATCATATCTATATCTTATGCAGAGGATAAGACTATCTGAAGACACTTTCACACATTAGGTCTTCTTTAATATCAAGTAAAGATTATGTAACATTAATTGTATATTTATGTAAATAGTATTACGTATTTGTACTGCTATTGAGAGTAATTTTTAATGAATGTAGATACATTTACTAAACATCTTTAGATATATATATATATATATATATATATATATATATATATATATATATATATATATATATATATATATATTCCTTTTTATATATTTCTATCCTCATTATATTAAACCTACTACTTAAAATATATTCATATTTGTTTGTTAATAATGATGTCATTATATATTCATGCCATGAGAAATATGTTTAGAGATGCAAAAGGGAATATTCCCTTGCAGCCTTTTAAAATATCAAGGTATTTCCTTGTAGTTTGGAATATTAGGCCTTGTTTTTATCGCCTTATGTGTCTGTGTGTTCAGGTGTACTCTCGTGTTTGCGCGTATTTGCATGCCTGCATGTGTGCGTATGTGTGTATTTATCTTTTATTTGGGTAGGTAGTATGTCCTTGAGATGTACGATGATCCAACGTCACACCATTTATGGAAGTCACGGATTTACCTTGTGATAAGGTAGCGTTGGTCACACTTTGCACATTTCTATAACAAGATCCAGTGATATTTATATAAGAGGAATGGCGTGTTCAATAAAATCAATCCTAATCCTCCCCCTCCCCACCAACCCACACCATTTGGGGCCATCACATTAATTAAATAAGTGTTTTGAATGAGTGATACTAACACAACTGAACTGGATCCAGTGGTTTTTAAAATGCTTATGTGTTGGGTTAACTAAACCTCGTGTCCTTCCTATTTGACAGTCATAAGATACATAGTGAAGAAAGAGTCGTAGTCACACTTGGTCACCTTCGTAACTAGAATCCAGTGATTATTTCTGAATATGGAGGCTGTTGTTTTATTTGTTAATGTTCATTTAAATTTACCGTTGGTGTTGTTGTATATCACATTGAGTCCCCAATCAAATGAAGGTGGATACAGACATATTTGAGCCGGGGGATTAAGGCTGGATGTATGTCCTTCTTAACACTGCAAGCGTAATAAATTACCAAGTAGTAGGTTGGCCCATGGCACCAACCGCCCGTTGTAATGCTACTGCTGTAGGGTCTTGTGGACTTTAATAAGACTGTCCAGGACTGTTTGATGTTTGTCTTCCTTCAGTTACGGTTCTCTGTCTGTGCCTACATCAACACCGAATATTCTTGGATATTCGTTACACATCTTTTATCATCTATTCACATCTGACAAGTCACAATACTCCCCATCTCTATTTCTCTTTATGTTTTCCTCGTGTCCAGGCCTGATGAGGGTAGATTTATTTTATTTTGCCCGTCCTGGTGTCACAAGCATAAAAAAAAAATGCACGGTGCGATCGAACCAGCGTTACTCGCCTTTCTCAATTGCGCACTCTACCACTGACCTACCATTGATAATACTAGAGTATGATTATTATAGTTACTTATAGTGCGAATGTTAGTAACAACGTTAGTTCCGTCATTTTTTGGTTCATAGTAAGTAGTATTAAGTGATGGATCAATTAATCAAAGGAATTTTTTTTTAGTATATCTAGTTCTCCTTGGATTAGGTTTGGTGACTTTTAACAAAAGACAGTATTATGTCTATGCAGATAAAGAAGAGGATAGCAGAACCAGAGATATAATATTGTCTTATGTTAGTCACAAGTAGGATATCTTAATCCAAGGATAACTAGTGTGTGTATGCATACACACACACACACACACACACACACACACACACACACACACACACACACACACACACACACACACACACACACGTGTGTATGCGTGTGTAAAACACACTTATTTTGTAATGAAGGCAAATAATGTTTATCTTTCGTAATATGTAGTAATTTAGGGTTTTACAAATTAAAAACGTGTGAACACATACGCACCTATACTTACACACGCACCCAAAGAACGCTAACATAGTCTAAGGTAAGAGTACAGTAATGCTAAGTGTACTTTTTTTTCTATGTAAAGTAGAGACAGATGCGAGATTTGAGTACACAAAAGCAGTTTTGTTAAAATGTCCAATTTGTATGCATATCTCTAAAGACATTAACGACAAAAAAAGAGTCGTTCTCTGTACCCTTATTCGTCATTGCTTTCATGGGTCTCTTTGGCCTTGCTGACCAAATATTGGAGTACACTACAGGACATTACAGTCCGGGAACCCTCAACGTAAATGGACTTTGTTGGAGTCCGGGGCCATTTATGGTTGTGTCTAAGATACACAACTGGGGTAACTTAGTTCGTGAAACCTCTCTCTCTCATACACACACAAGCGCGCACGCGCGCACATGCATACATATATGGAGGGAAAAATTTGGGCTAACAACTAATACGAATATAATTCTATCTGAAATTTAAATGATAGTTATACTTGCAAGCGCTAAGATACTCCGATATATATATATATATATATATATATATATATATATATATATATATATATATATATATATATATATATATATATATGTTTGTGTGTGTGTGTAACATTTATTCATTAAATTCACGTGAAATTTATTTTGCTAGTTCTCCCTAGAATTGGATTTTGTGACTAACCGGAGACAATTATGTCTCGTGTGTGTGTGTTTTTTTTATTTTTTATTGTGACACTAGGACGGGCCAAAAAATAATAAAATAAAACAGCCCTCATCGGGCCTGGGCACGAAGAATACATAAAGTACAGAGCAACAGAGATGGAGTGTAATGACTTGTCAGATGTGAAGGGATAATAAAAGATGTGTGATGAATATCCAAGAATATTCAGTGTAGCTGTAGGGATAGAAAAAGAACCGTAACTGAAGGAAGACTTAACATCGAACTCTCCTGAACAGACCTATTTAAGTTTTAAAAACTTTCAGCTGTAGTATCGCAACGGGCGGATGTTGCCATGAGCCAACCTACTACTGGTGTGCTTGTGTCACTAGAAAACCATCTTGCAAGATGAATTTCTTACGAGAATAACCTCTGCAACGATACCTTCTTCGACGAGCTGCAGAGGATGATTCAAACAGATTAAGTAATAAGGAAACAAACCCACAGACATTGGGTCTTATGAAAGTCAAAAAATCCAATTCCAAGGATAACTAGCGCATATATATATATATATATATATATATATATATATATATATATATATATATATATATATATATATATATATATATATATATATATATATATATGATACTTTATGCAGAGTACTGTTTTATTATATATCCTTCAGGCTACTGTTTTACCAATGACCCCAAATATCCAGATGCACTCACCTGGGCCTGCCGAGTCGGCAGTGGCTAACGCACCTGTGTTCATTCATCTACCTGCACATTCAGTTTAATTGGTTCTTTCCACATTCTCCTTTGGTGGTGGTTTCGGTGATGTGTGTGTGTGTGTATGTATGTGTGATTGAATTATATACCGAAAGTAATTGTATGTATCATGATAGTGATGAGTAGAGGGGAGAATAACTTCTCCCCAAACTTTCCTTTCTTGACGTCGGCTACCCCCCAATTTAAGGGGGAAACAGCCACGGTATATGTATGTATATGTATGATAGTGATAGGTATTAAAGGAAATATTTCAGAAAATTTTGCTGATTAGGAGTGGATTACAGTGAGTTGTGCCAATGGTGAATTATCGACTTTTATAAAAATCTTCTGGGTAATAGAAGGAAAACTATTAAAATTTAATGAATGCCACTTTTAATAATAATAATTACTAATAATAATGATAACAATAATAATAATGGTAATAATAATGATGATAATAACAATAATAATAATAATAGTCTCCGTGGCAAAATGGTAGCGTCCGCGACTCTGAGGTGGCAGGTCGAGGGTTCGCGCCGTCACGGACTGAGGTTAGTAAGGGCATACACTCAGGGTAACGATTACATTTGCCAAAACAAGTCTTTCGCAAGAAGGCAACCGTCCTAGCCCTTAGTAGAAAAGGGAGTTCGTGACGTAAAACTGAATCCAATCCAATAATAATAATGATAATGATAATATTGATTGTAATAAGAATGATAATAATAATAATTATAGTAATTATGATAATATAGTGATAATTTTTTTTATAAACGATAATAATAATGCTAATAAAATGATAATAATAACAATGATGATGTAAAATTTTATTTTTATTATTATTATTATTATTATTATTATTATTATTATTATTATTAACAGCAATGATATAGGACTGGACTTTTATCATGTCCAATCCTCACATCAGCACTTCTCTGACATTTTGCGGCCAGAAATGAATTTCAAAGGATTGACATTTCCCTTTTAATATAATATGCCTTTAGCAAATTTCTACGACTTTTAAGGCATATGAGGGAAACGGAGTCCTTACGACAACCTTCTCTCCTGACTCTAAAACATATAATATATTGTTTTTATGAAACACAGGTAGTGTAGAGAGGACTGTAAAGGGCGGTTTATACGGTGAAACGGTTCGACAGACAAGTCTTTGAAGTGATGTTCGAACGTATGAACGGGGTATTTGGTTGTCGAACACGTTCCGTGTTCGACTACCAAATACCCCGTTCACACATTCGAACATCACTTCAAGCACTTGTCTGTCGAACCGCGTTCGACGAACCGTTTGACCGTGTAAATCCCCCATAAGAATGAAGTTGAAGACATTAAACACACTGTCATTGATTTTGAGTGCTCACGTGTGCTCACTGTCAATCCCCCCTCTAGTATCTCCCTCCCTCTCTCTCTTCACGACCATTCTCCACCATTACTCTTGTAATTAAAGGCAATTAATGTTATTAATTCCATTTTAGAGGTGACCTTGCGTTTGTTTGAATTATTGATGTATTTCTGAATTTTTAGTGTTCCTTTATCATTATTATTATTATTAGTGTTTTAGTTGTTGTTATTATTATTATTATTATTAGCAATATTATTATTATAATTATTATTATTATTATTATTATTATCATTATTATTATTATTATCATTATTATTATTATTATCATTATTAATATTATTATTATTACTATTATCATCATCATCATATAATCTCCCTTCCCTGTTGGGAATCGAACCTGGGAACTCTAGTATAGAGTGCCAGGGCTTAGCCAACTGGACCACAGAGGTCCAGTGGACTAATCTGTGGCGCTCTAGTCTAGAGTTCCCTGGTTCGATTCCCTCAAAGGGAGGGGGATTAATCGCAGATATGTAAAAAGGCGTAATTGCATTATATTTTTTCGTTATTATTATTATTATTATTATTATTATTATTATTATTATTATTATTATTATTATTATTATTATTCAATACACTCATTGATATAATCTCTCTCTCTCTCTCTCTCTCTCTCTCTCTCTCTCTCTCTCTCTCTCTCTCTCTCTCTCTCTCTCTCTCTCTCTCTCTCTCAGAACCGCGAGGATGATAAATTGCTAACCTGTGTCTTGAAATTGCTTTGAAATAGTCAATAAGAGAGACTCAGTGTCCTTTTTGGCACTCATTAAACACACGCACCTAAATTATCCTTTGGGGGGGTTGGGGGGCTATTTTGAGGGGCCTCTCATCTTTTCTGATGGAGTATGGGGGTTGTGGGACGGGGGGAAGAGGGTAATTAGGAAATGGATTTATATATATATATATATCAAGGCCAACGTGAAGTTATTTTGAAGCCTTCTATAATTGCATTAAGTTACATTATTATTATTATTATTATTATTAACAGCAATGGTTTGAACTAATCAGTAGTTTTTTTAATGTCATATATATATATATATATATATATATATATATATATATATATATATATATATATATATATACATACATACATACACATACATACATACATACATATACCTTGGCTGTTTCCCCCTTAAATTGGGGGGTAGCCGACATCAAAAAAGGAAAACAGTTTGGGGAGAAGTTATTCTCCTCTCTACTTCCCTTCTTCTTTGACGTCTCACAGGAGGTTGGTACAAGGGGGGGGATTCCCAGTCCCCCCGCCCCGTCCACTTTTAGTCGCCTTTTACGACACGCAGGGAATACGGTGAGGCTATTCTTTGATATTGTGCCTGCCCCACAGGGCACTATATATATATATATATATATATATATATATATATATATATATATATATATATATATATATATATATATATATATATATATATATATATGAAACGTGTTTATGTTTTTCGAAGAACTTCTTTGCATTTCCCCGTCTACTAGTCACGCAAATTTATCCTTTATGTGTTTTTGGGAGTTAGAGTGTAGTTAATATTTTTAGCAAATAGTTTTCGTTTTCTTTTGAGAATAGGCATTTTATTATTATCATTATTATTATTATTATTATTGTTATGATCATTATTATTATTATTATCATTACTATTATTATTATTACAGTATTGTTATTTTTTGCAGGTATGTACAACTTTGTTCACAATCAACTGCCGTGACTTTTCTAAAGGTAAAGTAAAGAACTATTTTATATATATATATATATATATATATATATATATATATATATATATATATATATATATATATATGTACATGTATATATATATATATATATATATATATATATATATATATATATATATATATGTATATATATATATATATATATATGTATATGTATATATATATATATATATATATATATATATATATATATATATATATATATATATATATGTATATATATATAAATATATATATATATATATATATATATATATATATATATATATATATATATATATATATATATGTATATATGTATATATATATATATATATATATATATATATATATATATATATATATATATATATATATATATATATATAAGTTGATTATTTGAACCAATATTTTATCATCTTTGAGCGCTTGACTAAAGGCGGATGCATGACGGGAGGAAGGGAAATTTTTTACCCATACATGGATACTTGCTAGGATAGGGGTTTATATGGCCCTATCTGCAAGTGTAAAATGAACGAATTTTATTATTAAATTATATAATATATATGCTAGTAAGAATACCTCCTCTGTGTTCTCCTGCATGTCGTAAAATTCTGCTAAATGGAGTGGAATGAAGGAACTGGTACATTCCTTGTTGTATTTTCCTTACTCAAGGCATCAAGATTGCTTTGACTCAGCCACCCCGTTATAGGGGATGACATGTAAGAGTAAACGCTTTACATTATAGATAACTTTTAGGTAAAAGAGATATCATGGGTGCATCATATCGTTTAGGAATAAAAAAAATAATTTTTTATTTTGTTGTTTTAAATATATCTGATAGAAAATTATTTTTACGCATATTTTTGTATTTATCACCATTTTTTTAAATGGGGGAAGGGATTGTGTTCATTGATCTGATTTTATTATTCCAAAGGTGTTTCGGCAGCTACCTGAAATGGGACTTGTGGACTTTTTTCACAGCATTTTTTTTTTTTTAGAGAGAGAGAGAGAGAGAGAGAGAGAGAGAGAGAGAGAGAGAGAGAGAGAGAGAGAGAGAGAGAGAGAGAGAGAGAGAGAGAGAGAATGAATTGTTTGGAGGTGGTGTTAAATATATTAATATATATATATATATATATATATATATATATATATATATATATATATATATATATATATATATATATATATATATATATATATATATATATATATATACTGAAGTTCAGGTTTGATGGGATTTTGTTTATATTTTGCGTTCTTAATTAAGTTACTAATGCTGTACATAGATATCTTTAGATTAATTATTTAATGGATTATGATTTTTTCTTTGCTCTTATGGTTTTTACTTTTTGTGCAATTATTAACGCCGCCGCTGGAGGAACAGGCCAGCATAATTCGGTGCCGATCCCAAGTCCGGATAGGTGTTAGGAAAGGCATCAGACCGTTAAGCTATGAGCCGTTACCAACCACCAGTCTCTGAGAGCCTAGCGAAAACCAGCGATCCCGTTTGAACATGGCATAGAGAGAGAGAGAGAATTCCGTATGTAATTATCTACACTGTTGATGTAGCTTTCTTATATACAAATTGACAATAACAGTCAAGTCCACTATTTAACCAAGACAGTGCGTAGAAGCTGTACCGTCTAGCACTGTGGTTTCCAAACTGGGGTTCGTGAAGGGAAATGCCGGGTCCGGAAATTGCTCTTGATTATAGAGAATGGAATTTTTTTTTAATGTTTATCTTTTCTCTGTTAAGTATGCCTTTGCTACAGAGAAAAGAAAAAATTAAAAGGGGTTCATGTTCTATTGAAGTTTAGGAAATTTACTCTAACGGGTCCAAAACAACAAATGTTAAATAGTTAAACGATCACTTGTCAGTAAATAAATTCGCCCTTATCGATATATACATGACTAAGACCTGTTTCCTTGTTCACTAAATTGGGATTTTTTATTATATTTTGTTTGATTAATTTTGCACGTCACCATTTTATGACATTCTGTTGTCATTGTTTTTACTTATGCAAATAGTGTGTTTGGTTTTTGCAAATATGTAAATGCAATTTGTAACATTTATTGCATGTAAAAAGCGTGTTTTGATATTCTCTTGTGACCAGTTATGCCCGAAGTAGGAGGCGACCAACGCAGGGTTCGATCCCAAGTCGAGGCGTTAGGAAGTACATCCAACCCTTAATCCCCCAGTCACTACAAGTCTGTTTACACCTCTATTTGAGTGATGATTATTAGTTAGGAGACAAAATTACGATTTGCAAATAGAATTTAATTAATAAGAAATAACAGTCAAATCGTTCTAGCCCTTAGTTCGTGACGTAAAACCGAAACCAAACCAATTAGTTATATTAACGTGTTTTGATATAGTTCTGTCATTTAAATGTTTATGCTAAAATCATGATCGATTTTGTAAAAGACTAATTTTTGATTAGGAAAATATAGTATAGGTTATTGCACATAAAAATATTAACATAAAATTGAGTTAATAATTAATGCTTATCACACAAATTGCTAATAATAATAATGGTAATAATAATAATAATTATTATTTTCATTATTATTATTATTATTATTATTATTATTATTATTATTATTATTATTAGCACCGTATGAAAAACCCCCTTTAGGAACAACTAAAAGAGCCTGATGTGTACTTGTATGTGTATGTGTGTATGTTTGGGGAGAGATCGGCAATCCCTCCTTCACAGAATTTCTATTTTTGCCAATGCAAGAAATACAGAAAGATTGGGTGTCAAAAATCTTATAAATGTAAACGTTGCAGAGTACAGGAATTATTATTATTGTTATTAGGTTCGGGATTCTTCCTACCTTTCATACGTATGGCGTTGTTTGTGCATTAATATTATTATTATTGTTGTTAGTATTATTAGTAATTGTAGTAGTAGAAGTAGTAGTAGTAGTATTGGTGGTAGTAGTAGTATTTTGTATTGTTATCATTGTTACTCTATTGTTATTGTCGTTAATATTATTATTATTATTGTTGTGATTTATATAACATTAACAACAGTAATGTTAAAAATAAAAGTAAGAGTAGCAGAAGGAACTTTAACCTTTCAAAGAAACTGTTCCACCTTTAACCATACAACTCGAAGAAGTCAATTACCTTGAGGAGTTGAGAGAGATGTACGCCCCTAAAACATGTGTCAGAAGATCTTGGTAATTGTGTATTTATATTTATATTATTTTTTAATTTTATTTCAATTTCCTACACCCGTTTTATTTATTGTTTTACTTGTGTATTTATTATTTTATCGTGAAGTCATTTGTGTGTGTTTTTGTTTTATTTTATAATTAACTTGAGTTTTTTGTATCCTTTTGAATGTTATGTTTACAGTAGGTCAAGAATCTCTGATCAACGGTAAACAAATGTAGAAGTGAAGGTGAACAAGTCAATCTTAATTTATTATGGCTTAAATGCAAATGCTTAAGTAAAAACTGTATCTTATAAATGCACGTGCTCATTTCGCGATGATGTCTATTAATCTGTGCGTGTGTGTGTGTGTGTGGTAATAATAATAAATAATAAAAATAATAATTAATTATTATTATTATTATTATTATTATTATTATTATTATTATTATTATTATTATTATTATTCCTTCGAGGTGGGAGTCGAACTCAACACCTTTGTATCAAATACTAATTTATACCCATTGTGAGTTTTTATTATTATTATTATTCAGCCTTTGTTATCGACGATATATGAATACGATTGAAGCCCCCTTAGAACAGTGATGGTCATAGGCCCTTTATTTATCATCACATGCGAGCATATATATATATATATATATATATATATATATATATATATATATATATATATATATATATATATATATATATATATTTTTTTTTTTTTTTTTTTTTTTTTTTTTTTGGGGGGGGGGAGGTTGCAGATGTATGCGTAAATGGGGGTAAGGGGGGAAGAGACGCGTGAAGGGAGGGCAACAACATCTGTGTTCAAGGTGATCCAGTTCTCTCTCTCTCTCTCTCTCTCTCTCTCTCTATATATATATATATATATATATATATATATATATATATATATATATATATATATATATATATATATATATATATATATATATATATATATATATATATATATATATATATATATATATATATATATATAATATCTGAGTGTTTCTATTTTAATATTTTTTGAAAGATTCGGTTTTATTGTTTTATTATTTTATTATTATAATAATAATACATATTAATAAACCTTCCTCCTATTTAGAGCTTTTAATGAAAAAAACAATAGATTAGATAATGACTTGGAAATCCCGTATATGGAGTGAGTTAAATATATATATATTTTTTTTGAAAACTGGTAAAGTTTTTTTTTATTGTCTATTGATAAATATCAGGAAACAATTTGCAAATTTAATGACATAATCTTGTTTCGTTCCTCGTTCCGTATAATCCAGAAATGTAAACAGACGGTCAATACCATTCCTGTTCCCATTGTCCAGAACACACGTAAACAAAGAATAAATTTTAAATAAACCAGTAGCTAAATCAACGAAAGTAAATAATCAAGAAATATTTAAATGTTAAAGACTGGTTTACGCCGATTATATGTAATTATTATTTGTGAAATTCTTCCATATTTTTAAATCGTCCACTTTCATCTATTTTCTAAGCCACATGGAATAACACGTGACGGTGTTGCCTCTTTCGTGGCTCCGAGGCAACTTAGTCCTTCGATGTATATCAGGTATTTTAATATATCAGTATCCTATTTTAAAGACTTGGTGTTCACTCAGTGACGTTGCTCTCGTATTTTGTTAGAATTTTTAAATGTATTTTAATGGAGACCGCCATAGCGTAGTGGTAGAATGCTGGACTCGGGAAGTGACGGACTTGCGCTCGACCCCACAGAGAGGCGATAGGAAGGGCTTCCAGCCCTATTTCCACAGCTTGAGATCCGTCATTTTCCACCTCCATATGGGGACAAGTAGTGACACATTAGGCGTCAGGTCGAGGGTTCGCGCCCCGTCACGATCTGAGGTTAGCAAGGGCATGCACTCAAGGTAACGATTACATCTGCCAAAACAAGTCCTTCGCAAGAAGGCAGCCGTCGTAGCCCTTGGTAGAAAAGGGAGTCCGTGACGTAAAACCGGAAAAAAAGATAATAATTCAGTATCCAGGAAAAGAAACTTTTTATGGTCAACCACACCAAACAACCTATTGTGTTTATAAGCTAAAAGAACCTTGATATTGCGCAACTATACAAGGACTCTAGCTAGGTGACTACTGGCACTTGTGTGTATTTTATTATTTACGCTAGGTATTAGTTTATTAGTGTTATTATATTCGGGATGAATTGCTCTTTATTTTTTCTGGAATTTTTGCTCTTTTGGAGTTTTATTACTTAATCGAGTTTTCATTTGATTTTTTTTTTTTTATTAAGTTTTGATGTTTAAGGTTTAAGCTTTCATTCAGCCTGATCCCTAGATCTAGTATTCTTTGGCCCCCCCCCCATTCAAATAGATACTAATTGTGACACATAAAACTAGTTCTTTCCAACTTACTTGGCAACAGTGCTTGAAGTCATTTGCGAAGCATTTCATTGCAGTCTTAGGCAGCATTCACACCTAAGTGGCATGTCGCACTTGGCACGCCAGTGGAAAACGAACATCAGGAATTATATGAGACTTGTCAAAAGTGCGTGACACCTCCTAGGTGTCACTTCTGTGTGAAAAGTTTCATATATTTCCGGATGTTCGTTTTCAACTGGCATGCCACGTGCGACGTGCCACTTTGCTGTGAAAGTGGCCTTAGTCAGACTTATAAATCACGTCCCCAAAGGTATCATCCATCATAAATAGTAATATGTACTAATGTGTGTTCATTTTAGCATCTTAATTAATGTTTGATATGTCAAATTATTGTACTTGACTTAATAATGACTTAATTTTGCCCTCTCGTTATCTGGGCAATTTCTTCGTAATTTTGAAATGATATGGAACATTATTTGATATGTATTTTTTTTTCAAGTTTATATCTTATCAAAAATAAATGGCCAATTTTGTCAAATTTGTTTCAAAATTACATTTTATAAGATGGATTTTTTTTCCTTATTACTGAAATTATTCTTATTATATGAACTGAAAGAAAGTCATTATCATTACTCATATTGTCGTCAAGCACGTGTGAATATATTTAGCAGTTGGCCTCATACATCTAGTGGTATGCTCATTGAACCGATTAACCGACAGGGAGTATCCTATGTTGCACATTATTAGTCTCTCCTTTTCCATTAAAGGGCTGGTAAAATAACCATTCTGGAAAGGCAATTTTTGGGTATCTTTGGGAACTGCGGTAGCGCAGTGGTTAGAGCTTTCGACTTGGGATGTGACATACCCGAGTTCTCTTCCACCGCGGTACTCCAGGAAGGTCATAAGGCCTCAGTTTCCAGCTCCAATTTCTCTGTGTCCACCCCCATTCGAATGGGGATTAATAGTGACACTTACAGGGGGAATAATCGGACACTTTTCAAGTGAAAGAATTTTCTGACATTGCTGAGTTGAAGTGGCTGTCACATGAGGTACCTCACTACCCGCCTCTTGTACCCAGGAGATTTTTACCGAAGGGATAGTATAGTTATCACCTTAGAAAAATAACTTGAGAGCATATTACTTGGAAGGCAAACCCTGATCCACTGTACTTAGAAAGGTACAAATATTGCGCGTTTTGTAGGTCACAATTAGCCCCTTTAGATTGGGGGTAGACAGACACATTGGAGCTGGGGAATTAAGACTGGATGCCCCTCCTATTTCCTTCCTGCGGAATCGAACCTTAGGCGCTTCCCTACCCGCGCACTCTACCACTGAACTGTCGCTGCCGATGTTCTCAGAAGGAGATTGTTATAAATGCTTTGGATTAAGTTGTCTCACGATATTAACTAACAAACTTGAGTGTTGCTTTTTCAGTTAACAACTCAAGGTATTAATTATATTATCCAACATACGCGTTGATGATAAATATTGATGTGCAACAAAGAGACTAACGATATCTTACACACACACACACACACACACACACACACACACACACACACACAAACCCACAAATCTTTAGTTTTAAACCCCTTTAAATATCTTTTGACTGCATAAACGACTGGTGGTAATTTTGGTAATCATAATTGATATATATTACTCAGTGCAACGCGTATGATACTAGTTTAATTCGTTAAACTCACTTCAACACTGGAAAAACTTGTAATGTTTTAAGATAATAATAATAACAATAATAGTAATAATAATGATAATAATAATAATAATAATAATGAATAAGTAAATAAATCAAAATATTTCACCGATCTCGTTCAGTCGATAAAAAGACATATGTGACAGATAGAAAGAGTATATGTAAATTATATTAAATAATACATACAATATCTATCTAGTTCAAAGAAAGACATCCGTTCTATCTCTCAAACCCAGATAGACACAAGTGTCACTGCCAACCCCACAGAACACATGTGGGGGGATGTATTATGTAATTTCACTCTAAACC
Source organism: Halocaridina rubra (assembly GCA_037179515.1). Classification (NCBI taxonomy): domain Eukaryota; kingdom Metazoa; phylum Arthropoda; class Malacostraca; order Decapoda; family Atyidae; genus Halocaridina; species Halocaridina rubra. The sequence continues at coordinate 18,834 of JAXCGZ010000024.1, forward strand.
TCAACCGTAGTCACCATGGCTCAAGCGATAGCGTCCGCAACTCAGAGGCGTCAGGTCGAGGGTTCGCGCCCCGCCACGGTCTGAGGTTAGCAAGGGCATGCACTCAGGGTAACGATTACATCTGCCAAAACAAGTCCTTCGTAAGAAGGCAACCTTCCTAGCCCTTGGTAGAAAAGGGAGTCCGTGACGTAAAACCGGAACTCTAAACCTCAACTATGGGATGGTAACATGGCTAGCAACGCCGTTGCTGTTTGTACTTTCACTTAGGAGTGAATTGTGGTTCATGATGGTTTGGGAATGAGGGAGGGAAACGAGGTGGTACGGACAAATACCCCAAAGGATTGCCCCCACCCCCAGGGCTATAACCCCTAGCACTATATGCGTGAGCTGAGAATTTTCCCTTGATAATATTAAAATGAAATATATCATATAATCAAGAATAACGAATGAAAGAATGCCAATGTGAACAGTATTCTTTCATGCTCAGCTAAGATTACAGTAGGTTAGGTTAGGTTAGGTTAGGGGTAATTGTCCCAGGGGGCTATACTCGTACCTATAGGGGACCGTTATGCTATTGAGCAATTGTCTTACATTTGGGAACAATATGTATAGTTTAGACAAGGTAGTCACCGTGGCTCAAGCTGTAGCGTCCGCGACTTTGAGGCGTCAGGTTGAGGGTTCGCCCTGATTTTAGGGTAACGATTACATCTGCCAAAACAAGTCCTTCGCAAGAAGGCAATCGTCCCAGCCCTTGGTTGAAAAGGGAATCCGTGACGTAAAACACGCTTTTTTATATATAGTTTAGACGAGTTGGTGTTGTAAGGTTTGTTTTGTCGTTTGGTCGTGATCATCTTTTATCTTATTTAATATATAATGGAATATTATTTTTTTCTGTGTTTAACGATACCCAGAAATGGCAAAAAAAAAATAATAATGGCCATTTTAATGTTATATAATAATAAAGAATTTCATTTGATGTAAGCATCTGGTATCTTATCGGGACACATTTGTGTTTAATTTATAAGTTTTTTCATTATAATAATTTAAGTGTCGAAAGGATAATTCTCTCTCTCTCTCTCTCTCTCTCCTCTCTCTCTCTCTCTCTCTCTCTCTCTCTCTCTCTCTCTCTCTCTCTCTCTCTCTCTCTCTCTCTCTCTCTCTCTCTCTCGTTCCCATCGCATCCCAGCAACAGTAATTATAGCTGTTGCCGTGTAAGGGATCACGTGGCAGTCCATGCTATGCAGAGGAAAGGCCTCAAGTACCATACATGTCTAATTGTAGACTCTGGAGTGTCTCTGATTATGGGTTCTGGAAGGTGGGCTGGGAGAAGCCTTGAGTTTATTTCTCATTTCTGACGAATACTTTTTCTTTCTTTATGGGGTCGCTGCAACTTGATAACCTCGTAGGAAGTAATAAAGGTTTTGTTTTAGTTTTACAGTCTCGTACCGTTTTGACGCCAAGCGAGTCTATTGATCCGGGCTTGACATCAGCCTTGAGTTGAGTTGGCTTGCACGATCATTTATTGGATACTATAGTATGTAAATTGAATTAATATATCCTTCCATATTAGTTGGTCGGGTGCTTTAAATTTGTATGGTTTTGCCCTGTAGACATGGTAGTATATATTGAGTCTCTCTCTCTCTCTCTCTCTCTCTCCTCTCTCTCTCTCTCTCTCTCTCTCTCTCTCTCTCTCTCTCTCTCTCTCTCTCTCTCTCTCTCTCTCTCTCTCTCTCTCTCTCTCTCTCGTTCAGCGGCTTTAGAGCCTACCTTGTGTGTGACTCACGTAGGGTAGTGGTGATCATACGTGAAAGAATTGACTTCCCTTGGTTTTGTATTGTATGGACCATGCTGACAACCACGTGATTAGGGAGCCCCTCCCACTCTAGATTGTTTCCGCTAAGAGATTTCATATATATATATATATATATATATATATATATATATATATATATATATATATATATATATATATATATATATGAGAGTGCAAAGTTCTTGCTGTTAATACAAGTGACACAGATCACGACCACAAGTGCCGAATCGGAGTGCTGTCTCACTGTCACGGCGTGTAGACGTTTTGATCACTATATTGTGTATGTGTGTGTGTGTCACTATTAGTACCCATTTGATGGTGAGGACAAATTCGAAAATAAAAGTAGCTGCCATTAGCTCCCCCCAGACTTGAAGTTTAAACTGAGAGGCCTATGACGGAATACTTGCCTATCAGCAGCAGACACTCTTTGATAGAAGCTACAACATAAATGATGTTACACTGTATACAGTATGTGTAATTTGAAAAACAATAACAGTCAGAAATAGAAGTACACATAAGTCGGTCAATTTGTGTTGATTGTCATTACATTTCATACAGTTGCCTGTCGATGCTAAGTGGAGAGGGGCGCGGTAACTCAGTGCTTTGAGCACTCGACTCGGGAGTCGTAATTCAGTGCTTTGACCACTCGATTCGGGAGTTGAAAGCCACGCGATGTGAGGCCCACTGCATCCAACCATAATCCCCCAACTCTAACATATGCGTCCACTCCAGTTCAAATGGGGACTAACTGTGACTCATAAAAGGAAGCATAGGTGTAGTCATCGTGGCTCAAGCGGTAGCGTCCGCGACTCTGAGGCGTCAGGTCGAGGGTTCGCTCCCCGTCACGGTCTGTGGTTAGTAAGGGCATGCACTCTGGGTAACGATTACATCTGCCAAAACAAGTCCTTCGCAAGAAGGCAACCGTCTTAGCCCTTGTTAGAAAAGGGAGTCCGTGACGTAAAACAGGAACAAAAGGAAGCATAGGTGTCGTTGCTTAGTGACGAGCAGTGTCAAACGTTGAATGTTTTGTTTAGGAGTAAAAACCCGCGAATAAGTGTCAAGTGTTTTGGATATGAATTTGTCCCAGATATGATTCCCTCTAAGTAACGCACTCGATGACTTGAGGACATTGTTATATATTTATTTATTTATTGGGGACGCGGTAGCTCAATGATAGAGTGCGTAAGTCAAGAAACGACTAACGCTGGTTCGATCCCACCGCTGGGCTATAGGAAGGACATCCAGACTTTGACCCACAGCTCCAACCTGTATCCACTCATTCGAATGAGGATTAATACTAATATATGAAAACATTTGCATATTTATATGTGAAGTCAAAGCCCCACGTATTTTAATTCTGAGTTACATGCACGTACTTTTATTCTAAGTTGCATGCATGCACAAAGATACACACGCCTGTATTAGTTTTGAAAGACGCGCTATTCACGAAAAACATGATGAACCTCAGGGAAACCGAACTCGCGTCGCAAAGTACATGTTTATTCAACGCAAGTTCGGTTTCCATGAAATGCAACATGTTTTCCATGGAATGATAGTGCATTATTAACATCACGGTTTCATTGTGAATATATATGTGCGTATGCATAAACACGCATGCACACATTTACACACACCTGGAAATTGACACACACACAAATCTATTTTGAAATCGTACTTGAAACTACATCGGTCAAGGGGATTTGTTGTTGAAAAGGGTAAAGGGTTGAAAGAATATTACTGTTTATTTTCCCTCGTCTCCCTTTATTTAACCCCCTTTTTGAGTGGTCGGGGATAGTCAATTCACTGACGTTTGTTGAGAAGTATCTTAAGTCAGAACTTAATTTTAGGCAGTTTTTCCTTTATTTAACGTATTCACTAAAGTTTGTTAGGAATAAGCTTAATTTAGAACTTACCTTTAGAATGTTATTCCTTTTAATAATGCAATTTATTTACCAACGTTTGTTGGGAAAATTCTTAGTTGAAAACACCTTTAAAAAGTCGTTCCTTCAATTATGCATCGTATTCTCTAACGTTTGTTGGGTATAATCATGCATCAGAACTTACCTTCAGAATGTTTTTCCTTTTTATTATGCAACGTATTCACCACCCTTAAGACTATTGGGAATAATCTTAAGGTATAACTTGTCATTTGAAGTTTTTTCTCTGTTATGCAACGTATTCACTAACTCTTTTTGGGGAAAACCTTATATCAAAATTTGTCTTCAGAATTGTTGCCTTTCTTATGCAACGTATTCACTTAACGTTTAATAGTAATCTTAACTTATAACTTAATTTCAGAATTTCATTTAAGGCAAAGCTTTGGAACAGGCATATAAATACTTAGTCTCATATACGAGTTCAGAGCTTGTTTAATCCCCAAATGGTGTGCTCTATCAGGTCGGGATCCGAACCCTGGACCTATGAAATGAAAGAACGATGACATGACTATTGTGCTCATTAAGATGTACTGTGTTCTTTTAATAATCATTATTATTATTATTACTATTATTATTATTATTATTATTATTATTATTATTACTATTATTATTATTATTCGAGAACGACAACATATTTTAAACGTTCTATGAAAATCCCTTAGAGTTCTTGGTCAAATGAATGTTACCCTCTCCATACACCGTGGAGTTTATTATTTTTAACTTCACGTGACCTAACCTAAGCCTTTTTTGGTTTTACGTAACGGACTCTCTTTTCTACCAAGGGTTAGGACGGTTGCCTTCTTGCGAAGGACTTGTTTTGGCAGGTGTAATCGTTACCCTGAGTGCATCCCCTTTCTAACTTCAGACCATGACGGGGCGCGAACGCTCGACCTGACGCCTCAGAGTCGCGGACGCTACCGTTTGAGCCACGGTGACTACTAACCTAAGCCTCACTTGGTAATTTAATTTAGGTTGAGGTTCAAAATCTAGATTTGATTCTTAGCAGTTTTTGTCATTTGACGCCAATTGGATAGAGAATTTAGGCTTTAAAAATGTTTTGATGCTGTAGCGCTGTGTTTAGAATGCTCGACTCTAAGTAACAAACTTGTGTTCGACTCCACTGGGGAGGCGTTTGGAAGGATATCCAGCTTTAATTCCCCAGCTTCAACCTGTCTATGTCTACCCCTTGCTAATGGGGATTAATAGTTAAGCATAAAATGGCAAAGAGCAACAACAGCAACGTCATTTGTGGCGCCTCATACCCCTAAAGCTTCCGAACAGGAGATGAAAATATGCCATAGTAGCGAATGAAACTGTGACGTCACAGAGATGCTAAAACCGGTTATTGCGTTGTGGAAGGAATTTTCCATTGTAGGGTTAGTGAAAGAGGGAGAGTGTGTATGTCTGGTCTGTATGTGTATGTATGTAACCATATGTGTACGTGAACAGACGCTAATGATATTTCCGTCTGGTTCCATATTATATAACACTATGCTATTGTAGGGTGAGTGAGAGAGAGAGAGCTAGAGTGGTTGTATGTATGTATGTATGTATGTATTTATGTATGTATGTGAACACTAATGAAATTTCCGTTTGTTTCATATTGTCTAGTTTGACGTTATCTGTAGCGAAGATAGTGGGGGTAGATAAGTTTGATTCACCCCATACTCTCCTCGTCTAGTGCGTGTTTTGTAAAATATTATTTTCTGAATTAACCGGGGGAAAATGACAGGCCAACTCGGTACTGGTCTTAGACCCTGAACAGTTGAGAGTTGTTGTTGTCAGGAAGAATATTTGGCCATAGAACATTAAGCTTAAAGCAACACTAGTCTTCAGACTGCATAAACGAAAAACCATATATAATTAGTATGATAATTGTGTTTTAGCAAAGTATTCTTTATTCCATGGTAAATTAATGCAGTGTTAATTTGTATGTAATTAGAGTTGAAACTGGAATAAAGTCATTTTATGCAAGTAAGGGAATGCCTGCGTACGTACGTCCATTTGTAATGCATTTTATCCAAATATAAGGTTATGGAGATACAGCGACCCTATATGGTTCTGGGATAAGTAGTATTATAACCTTATAGATAAAGTTTATACTGTTTATGATTTGAAGTTATATGTATTAATTTTAAGATTTTACAAATCTTACGTCGTCAGGATTTTTCTTTTAGTTTGTATTATTATTATTATTATTATTATTATTATTATTATTATTATTATTTGTAGTAGTAGTAGATATTGTATTATTACAATTATTATCTTTGGAAAGAAAAAATTTTGAAATTATTCTACTTTATGTAAAAGTTTATTATTATTATTATTATTATTATTATTATTATTATTATTATTATTATTATTACTACTAGTACTACTACTTGTCTGTGAAGAATAAAAAAAAATATTGTAGTAGT
>JAXCGZ010000024.1:30000-107500 GCA_037179515.1 Halocaridina rubra
CTCTCTCTCTCTCTCTCTCTCTCTCTCTCTCTCTCTCTCTCTCTCTCTCTCTCAGTTTGCATGTTTTTCTTGCACTGTCTTAAAATTTCTGTAGCTGTTTGCATATATATATATATATATATATATATATATATATATATATATATATATATATATATATATATATATATATATATATAGAGAGAGAGAGAGAGAGAGAAAAAAAAAAAAAAATATATATATATATATATATATATATATATATATTTAAATACACTATTTATCTTTATCTGTCTACCTATCTATCTATGTATAATTATGTTCTTTATTATTAAGCTTTGCGGAATATTCATTAATATATGTTTATTCTCAAGGATAATGTACTCATTAAAGCCCCCTAGTTGTAAGGGACTTCAGAACTGCTCATTAACCGCGATTATAAAAATATCGCAAAGAATTCAATATATGTAAGTGAAACAGAGAACATGTTTTTCCCTCCTTTTATGTACGTATTATTAGTTTTTTTACAGAGACTTTACAGTTACATAAACAGGAAATGAAGTTTACTGTAAGCACTTCATTTCGCTGACAGATGAAGTGGAGATGACGTGGCTGGTGGATTTTTAAGTCTTTTATATATAATTTTATTACAAAATTAACCTTTAATTATAGTTTGCAGAAGGGCTAAATTTCCATAACCTATAAATTAATGTCACGCTTTGATATTTTATTCCGTTGAATGGGAGGAAAATACACAGAAAAGTGGTTTTTATAGGTTAGTATTTTTGGGGCGAAATTCCCACACGGAATTTAACGATTTGTTTACGACCGTCGGTGAGGTGTTTACAAAGTTCTTGAAAACCATCATGATTAGGACGTAAATAGCCTCACTGGTAAGGGTTTTTGCGCACGTGCACGCAGATGTATACTTGATAGTTACTTTGGCCCGATTTCTTAAACGTGTAAACCTAGGATACCATATTGTTAGTTAGCTAGACACACAAATGGATTTCATAAACGCATCTGACACGGTTCTGTGTATGGCTAGGATCCCGTACGGGATCCTAGCCATACACAGAACCGCGTCAGATGCGTTTATGAAATCCATTTGTGTGTGTCTACCTAACTAACAATATGGTATCCTAGGTTTACACTGTTTAAGAAATCGGGACTTTGTCATAATAAAAGGGGAAAATACTTGAAATTAAAGAGGAAAATTACTTCGCGAGAGTTTCCATTCTTGGAAAGTCTCAATTCAAGTTCGATACCTAAATGCTCATTCGGTGTTTCTTCGCCAATACCTCGTGGGCATAAGACAGAGCAGTGACGTTCCTCAGCTCATAGCCTCTGTCAAATCAGCATTCAAAGAAATTTGATTGTGAAATTGAAGTATTATAAAAACGACCTCCAACATCGTCTAGGACAGTAATTTAGTGTCCAGCAGTTTTCGTGAAAAAAAATAGAAAAAATAATGACTATTAGTACATCTAGGCTAGGGTAGAGAGAGAGAGAGAGAGAGAGAGAGAGAGAGAGAGAGAGAGAGAGAGAGAAGAGAGAGAGAGAGAGAGAGATGCTATTTTAATTTGACGTTGAAAACGAATGGCTAGTCTCGTGAATTCTGAGCAAAACGCGTTTTTCCTCGCCCTGTGTTATGTTCAAGTTGAAAATATCTTGAATAAATTCATTTTTGCATGTAATCTTGTCTTGGAAAATTAAAGTATTAATTTCAGTAATCGTTGATAAGTCTTCGCCATTATTATTATTGTTATTTTTTTTTTGTATCAGTAATATATACTTCTACTACGAAGCATTGGTTTTTCATCATCACAGAGACCTTATATATATATATATATATATATATATATATATATATATATATATATATATATATATATATATATATATATATGAGTATTTAATTGTTTTAATTGTATATTTTTCCTTTCTTTTCAGGTATGTTAAATGTTGTTCTTTTTATATAATGGAGATGAGCAGAGCAGATCAATGTAAGTATGACATTACATTAGTATTTTTAAATACCGATGCGTATTTTTTTTTATTAAAGAAAAAGAATAAGTAATGCTTAATTACGATCAATTTTAGAGGTGACGCAATACCCATTTGCTTTGGTTTATCCTCAGAATTTATCGGCTTGGTTGAAACTGAGCAATACTCTTTCGTATTATTATATGAAATTACCATATATAATTTGCATAGATTATGTATTTCATTTATGAATTTCGAACGAAAGGGAGCAGTATTTGAAACGACATTGAGAAAAATATTTTTAAGTGAAAAATATTTGAATTTAAAATATTTTAATTTCAAAATATATATTTTTTTAGAATGTTGAGAAAAAGGAGAATGTGGAAAATTAATTCTATTTTTATTGATATTTCATGATATATATCTATTATAATGTCACTAAAAAAAATTAAAATCACCTCTTCTAAGAAGTAGTGCATGTGTGACCGCAGCTAGGGTTTAGGCAGAGAGGTTACATAACACGCCCCCCTTGCAGAGATTTTTTTTTTATTTCTTCTTCTTCTTCTTCTTCTTCCTCCTCCCATGTTCACAGTAAACATAACAAGGCAGATTTTGTGTGTTTGCTTATCTCCAGGGCTGCAGGACAGGTTTATATATATATATATATATATATATATATATATATATATATATATATATATATATATATATATATATATATATTTGATCAGGCAAAGATTAGCGACCCACAGAACATTAAAAAGCCCCGAAATTGTTGGGTTAGGTTAATCACTAACCTAACATGTTACGGGGTTACTTAATGTTCCAGGGGTAGCTAATCTCAACCTGATCATTCATATCTATCCATTTAAGTTTGTACATATGTAATTATTATTATTATTATTATTATTATTATTATTATTATTGTGACGTCATAGGCGTATACGCAGTTATCGTGTGTTATGGCGTGATGGCTTGAAAAGGGGGCTGAGGAAAATAGAAGGCGTGGCCGAGAAATGGGGGGACTTTACAGTTTTGGAGAATGGGGGGGTTAATAGAGTTGCGTAACTATGAGGCCTGTCTGTGATTATGTATGTGGCACTGGATGCCAATGCCACTACGTGTAAGCACGTCGCCATTATTACCCATGTGCTGTGTATGCAATTGTCATATTTAGTGTATTAGACACAATAATTACTAACAACCCCTGTGATTATAAATAATAATAATAATAGTAATAATAAGTTTCTGAAGCAATTTCGTAATCACATGCTAAAACAACAACCTTTTTCAATATAAAAATATCATGTCTGCGAAATTTATAGATATTATTATTATTATTATTATTATTATTATTATTATTATTATTATTATTATTATTATTATTAGCGATAGATAAGGAAAGTTTTATATTACGTCATAACATAGTGAGGTCTATTTTGCGTGTCATTCGGTACGATGACTCGCGCAAGGGAGCAATGATTCGATTATATCCTTGACATTTATTATCCGTATTGAACCCTGAGGTTGAACTGCGGTAGCTCATTGGTGAAACGCGCGAATCGGGACGCGACTTGTACGTGATCGATCCTGCCCTTGTGCGATTGGAAGGGTATCAAACATTAATCCCTTAGCATCATCATATCTACGTCCACCCCTATTATCATGGTTATTAAATGCGATGCATAAAACGGTGCATTGTAACCTGATGTCTCAAAGGTTTTCTTCCACCATTGTCCCCACAGAATTTCAGTATAATGACGTAGTCACTTATCCCTTTGAGTGAATAGAGTCTACATATGAGGCTTCTGCTCTAGAAGAGTTGTGCAAACCATTTTGGGGAGTCGAACTTTGGACGTCCTCAGTTGTTTGTCGTTTTCATGTGTCACAGTTGAACCCAGTTCGAATGGGGGTGGGCACAGACATGTTGGAACCAGGGGATTGAGTAACAAGGGTGGGCTCGACACTGTCGACAGCTCTAACCCCTGGTCTGTCGCGGTCCTCTTTTGACGCCTTGTGTGTGTTTCATATTTATTTTTTTTTATTTATTTAGAAGATGATCTCTTAATCTCGTATTTATTTTGTTTAGTTAAAAACTTTAAAATTCTATTTTCAAAAATGAAGCTGGATACTCTGCCACATAAATTCCGGATTTTATTGCACACACACACACACACACACGCACATTATATATATATATATATATATATATATATATATATATATATATATATATATATTTATGTAGTCGCCGTGGCTCAGTCGGTAGCGTCTCTGACTCTGAGGCGTCAGGTCGAGGGTTCGCGCCCCGCCACGGTCTGAGGTTAGCAAAGGCATGCACTCAGCGTAAGGATTACATCTGCCGAAACAAGTCCTTCGCAAGAAGGCAACCGTCCTAGCCCTTGGTTGATAAGGGAGTCCGTGACGTAAAACCGGAACATATATATATATATATATATATATATATATATATATATATATATATATATATATATATATATATATATATATAAACACACGTGGAGACATGCGCAAGCTGTCACTCCCCTTGATATATAATTATTTATGCATTCGGTATATTTGTATTTTTTTTTTTATATATTAAGTAGTAAGTATCCCTATGATATATAAATGCGTACTCTTTAAGTTATGCCTATTTGCAGTCTTTAAAAGGATTGCTTGCTTACACAGTGGGTCACACAATTAGAGTGGTGGTAGTCGTGGGAATTGTGGCAAACTTTTTAACCCTAAGGAGAGTGGTCGATGTATGTATAGCTTCTGGTGAATGTGTGCACTTTGACTTGGCCACCTCCAATACAAGGGAAAGATTGCGGACTTTGTATATGGAATCATGATTACCAAGGTGTTCTTTGGCATTACACCTTAATTTTAGCCTCTTGGCTAGTACAGTGGTAACGCGCTGGCCTCGCATTCGCGAGGTCGACGGATCGCGCCTCGTCCGGGCAAGAGAGTTTAAGCTGTTTACTGGAGAGGTTACTGCTGTGGCTGGCACCACAGTGGGGGGTTGGGGCCTGTGCCGGTTGGCGACCACCCTATGGGTCCTCCATGACCCATTCCACCCATCCGTGGGTGGAGAATCTAAAAAAAAAACAAACTTAATTTTGGATGAAAAGGAAAAAAATAGAAAGCGTCCCTCTGTGATAACCTCTGTCATCTCAGCGGTTTTAGTAATTACATTTTTCTTTGAAATCCCTGTTTATAATGTTTTAAATGTTGATAACCAGTTTAACATTGAAAGAAAATTTAATAAACTCATTAATTCATTGGAGTCATGATAGCCCAGTGGTAGAGTGCGCGATTCAAGGAGGTACTTACTCTGGTTCGATCCCACCGCGGTGCTTTAGAAATGACATCCAGCCTTTTTCTCCAAGCTCCAACATTCTTGTGACCACACCTATGCGACTGGGGATTAATTTTGACATATAACGGCGCTCAAGTAAATAATGAATTAATCCTTCCAGTCTACTTCAATATGTGGATTCCTCTTACTAAGAATACGTTCCCCGGACTTGATGTTGGGGGGATAATAGGGGGGGCGGAGAGGGGGATTTCGCTCTCTACGGAAAAGGGGTTGTTGGATGGCGTGACTTGCACTTGCGCGCGCACACATCAAAACCTACGCATTTATTTAACGGGCTAGATCTCTCTTGTGCGTATAGACTTCTGTATGGTAGATTTCATTAGCAGTTGATTCTCATATAAGGTTAGGTTAAGGAAATAGGTTAACTATTTTCTCATTTTAATTCATTTTACTATTGAAAGGTTGACCCAGTTAGTTTAAAAAGAAAATCACTTAAGTGACCGTCTCATGTTTGGCTTCGTATCGTAGCTTGTGAGCTTTTGGGGGGAGATGATGAGACAGGAGTGGCCTCCATCGTCGTGTGTTAGCCCTTGTCAACTTAGCTGTTGATTTGAATACACCATTGGAGACCTAAGGCGAGGACAAAGGACTTAGAGCTGACCTTCAGCTCTGCTTTATGAAGAAAAAACATTTTAATGCGCCATTATGTACACACACACACACACACCGAGTTTACCTCCTTCTTCTCCTCCTCCCCCATTCTTAAAATAACGGCGCAAAAACAACTCGTAATATATTGATTAAACTAGCCGTCACGCCTCCTCCCCTCCCCCAACTAATACTTTTATTATTGCTACTGATAATACTACTTCTACTGCCGTTGTTACTACTACTACAACTTCTTCTTCTTCTTCTTCTTATTATTATTATTATTATTATTATTATTATTATTATTAATGTTTTATAAACCAGAGGTGAATATGGGTTTATGGTTAGTTATTGTCGTTTACCTTTAATATTCTTTTCATTAAAGTTATAAATTTAATAAATTTAAGAAAATCTTTGCACTCATTAATCCCTCACGCAACGCTACCTTTGTTTATGAACTTACTTTCTATTTTATAATAGTAGTGTGTAGGAAAATAGGCGATGAGATCGTTTGTCGGTCGTACTATTTTTATGGCCATAGTTGGACTGCCCTAAAGTATATCTTAGATTGTCTGCGGCCTTGGATGGTAGTCGCCCGATGTTTTTGTCTGTCTTCTCTGGCGCCATTGTTGTTCCTTACACCAACCCTAAAGATGCAACGAAACTGAGGTAATTCTTACATAAGTGAATTTTAGTGTTAGTTCTAGTTTCAAACGTGAGCTCATCTGTGGCTTTCATAGTACTGAGAACAGGAAAAACCTTATGGGGTGTATAAATTTATAGGACCCTGTCTCGCCCCACTAGTAATGCATAAATCATGTAATTTATTGCTTCTGCATCTTGTAGTCCAATGCGGTTCAAGCTTCCTATGTAACCGAAACCCAGTTGTAAGGAACAGGTGTAAACTGACGTAACATGGTGTGTCTTTGCACTCAAGATTGGGCAATTAGCAGTTGTTTTCATACTAAAACGCATTTCTCTGGGTATTAGTGCTAAGGAATGTTCTCCTTGATGTGTTTGTTCTCTTTGTATTTCACGGCCAACGTGGGTGGTTTGCTAGAAACAAGTTGTTTTTTCCTTGGAAATAGTTTAAGATAATGCGTGAACTTGAAGATGTGTGTGACTTTCCTTGTGGGGTGAATAGGCCGGCAAAATTCTAGCTTCTTTTTACCTTCTGGGGGCCTAACAGGGTGTTTTCCTCCCAGGTTTTTAACTCATTTGGTATAATTTTAGGTTGTTAATGGGTATCTATCCTTACTATGGTCACTTGCAGTTCGTTAATGGACTATGTAAAAAGAAAGTTAGTTTGATTTTAGCATTACCTGAGGTACAAATTATTTAAATAGTCCTATTAGGTATTTTTACAAGGTTAACCATCTATAATTAGTCCTAGTCCTTGACTGGGGCACTCTTAAACAATGTAAGCAAGGCCAGTCACATGACAGGTATTGGAGATTGCTACCTGACAACCCTAGAAGGCAGTTAATTAATACTTGAACAAAATAACCAATTGATATTTGAACAGTTTCGTCGCTGGTTCATATAATTGTAGTTCAGTTATTTTGGAATCGTGAAAAAATCTACTGATTGTTCAAGATTTTTATATAAAGACGGTTCAGAATTACATAACTATTTTCTTTATAATTCCTTGTTATCGGGCAGATATATATACATAAAAAAATCTGGATTTTTTTTTTTTATTGATTTATTGCTTTCCAATGTTGGACCATAAGAAACAGAATCAGCTGACAGTTGAACAGCCTTGTCTCTTGTTCACGTAATCACTAATTTAGTTATCCTGAAACCACTGAAAAATCATATTATTATTATTTTTTTTTTTTTGGTGTGTGTTGAGAATGACAGCAATTTCCTTAATATATCCCTGTCATTTTTCTGACATAAAGCAAATGAGTTGTATTTTATTAAACTGATTTTGAGATACAGCAAAGAAAATGACAGAATTTTTTGGTTAAATCCTCGACCAACACAACTAAAGATTCTGTTCGCTCTTTACGTAATCACCAAGTCAGTAGGTTCAAGTGTCCGCTTTGGGACGGACCGGCAGCTCGGACTGCACATAATGTTTACCTCAGGCAGGCCAAGTGAATCCCTACATTACCGATAATCCCCCGACAGTACCCCACGTGTCCCTTCCTATATCTGTGGCGCTTTTACCTCACCCCCCCCCTACCGTACCCCACGTGTGCCCTCCTATCTCTATGGCTCTATTTCTTCACCCCGCTTGTATTAATATTTCTCAGATACAGTCTAAGTTATCTCGAAATTATCACCCGTTGACATTTTCGAGGATTCAAGTTACCGGCTGGCACTTGACATAGTTTCGAGAATGAAAATGCCAAAAAAAAATTCGTTAATATTTTCAGTGAAATCAATATGCGGCTTGTTTTTTTTTTTTAATAATAGAACATAAGCTATTCATTAATGTTCTTCTTCTATTAGGCTTTTTTATTATGCGTTCTTATGAAATATCTCAACATATCTTACTTTCCTTGGATGAATCGACGGACGGGTGTGCCCCTAGATGTCGCTTTTGCGTAACCTGTTTGCCTCTATTTTTAGAGTGGAGGAAGCATTGGCCAGGCCCTAGGGAGTCATACTCTCTATGGGGAGAATCATCCCCTTGGGGGAGAGGGTAGAACGGGATTACATAGAATGTGTATTTTTCAGGGGATTGGGGAGTCAGGGAAGGGTTTTGGGCATCTTGATTATTTTTATGGCGTAGGGGGAAGATTCCTTTTTCATCTCTGGCATCTGGTGCGTCTCTTAGGCTAGAGGTGGCCGTATAACATGAGTGGCCTCTTCCCACATTGATTTTTTTTGGGGCATTGCGTAATATGTTTTTGTGTTGCATAATACATCATTTGTATAGTTTAGCATGCGCTATAATATTTCCCCCTCAAATAATAATAATAATAATAATAATAATTATTATTATTATTATTACTATTATTATTATGATGATGATGATGATGAATTTCTTTTATTATGAATATTGAATTCCCTTGTATTTCTTTTGAATATTAAAAAAAAATTTGTGTTTTTATGAGGAAGAGAGTAATGATAACGAGTGTATGTTGGAAATACACATTATTATTATTATTATTATTATTATTATTATTATTATTATTATTACAAGAGGACTTGTATGTCATTGTGTGTCGGGAGTGGGGGGGTGGGCTGAAGTGAGGGATGTTAAGTTGGCGGCCAGGCTTTGTATCGATCGACCTCACATCTCCAGGGAACGAACAGTTGCGAGAATGCGTCGTAGGTGGTGTTCCTGATGCACCCCATTCCTCCTCCCTTGGTTGGGGGAGGGAAGGGCTTTAAGGGGCTTTTACAATCTTAGCCAAGGTCACACATCCATCGTTCCCCCCCCCCCAACACATTCATTCTTTATTTTGTATATATATTTTTAAAGCAGGATCTCACCCTTCGGTGCTTCTTTATATCAAGGTCATTCTCTCTCTCTCTCTCTCTCTCTCTCTCTCTCTCTCTCTCTCTCTCTCTCTCTCTCTCTATATATATATATATATATATATATATATATATATATATATATATATATATATATATATATATATATATATATATATGCGCGCAGGAGAGTATCTACTGTTTATTCTGTATAGTCATATTCCCACTTATAAGGGGATGGGGGCGGCAATCACATTCAATTGTGTTATAAAGGGATCTCATGTTTTTTTCTAATGAAAATGAAGAAACTAGCGAAATACTTTCAAGCTATGTTTCAAATTTACATTTTTATAATTAACTAACTAATTAATTTATGACTATATTTGTATCGGAGTTTTATAGAATTCATTTGTAATAGAGGTGTTGCAATTACTAGTTTTTTTTTTATTTATATATATTTTTTTAGAGAGCACCTTTTTATTCCTCAGTTTGTTCCCATTCGAATGGGGGTGGACACATACATGTTGGAGCTATTATTGGGATTACGGCTAGATGCCCTTCTTAACCCTCCACGGTGGGATGGAACCCGCATAGGTGCTTCCTTACCTCGCGTTCTTCCACCGAACTTCCGTAGCCCCCCCTCCTCTCTCTCTCTCTCTCTCTCTCTCTCTCTCTCTCTCTCTCTCTCTCTCTCTCTTTTTCTGAACTTAATTGGTTCGTTCCTATTACGTGTCTCTTAGAATTTACCATAGCGTGTGAGAAAGGACATTAAAGACCTCTTAATGTTTGTCCTTGTGAGGCATGAGAGATAAGTTGATACTTCAAAAATTAAAACAAAAGAAAAATAGCATATGGTGGATGTATTGTTAAATACTTTTCTTTTTTTGTCCAGAACAGCTGCATATACTATAACTACTACCACTACTACTACCACTAATAATAATAATAATAATAATAATACATTTTAATTAGAAATTGAAAGAACCACAGCATCCTAGATTGAATAAATATGTTTTCTGTATAGCTGTCTATTAAAGCTCTTTGACTCCTCCTCCTATTACTACTGCTGCTGCTACTACTACTACTACTATTATTACTACTACTACTACTACGACTTGTTTACCTATTTTTCTCTTTGCTTTAGCTCTGTAAATATATAATTAAGGCATCAGGTATTTTAGGTGAGGTACATGTGTCACCGTTAATATGTATGTGTATTCATTAGTTTATGTGGGAGGAATAAGAATAATAATAATAAGAATAATAATAATAATAATAATAATAGTAACAATAATTAACCAATACAGATTATATTTTATACTAATACTATATATGTACTTTCTTCGTCTTGCACATTTATCTTCGTGCTCACGCGTCATTTCCATTATATATATATATATATATATATATATATATATATATATATATATATATATATATATATATATATATATATATATATATATATATATATATTGGCATAGCAAAAATAGGTTTAAGAAGACAGCGTGTGGTCACGGTTTCATGCGTCACTTAGTCCCAGTGTCTATGGGGGTGGACAAAGGTATAATTTTACATTTAATTATTGTTCGAATGTCGTTTACTGTTGTTTTACAGTTTTATAAATCCTCCTGATTGTTTACAACAGGGTTGCACAAAGCTTGTTATACTTAATCTAGGATTAAGTCTGTGTGTGTGTGCGTGTGTGTACGAGAAAGTTTTCCTTTTATCTAATTTTCGAGAAGTGAAAACGTGTATAATATTCGATAATTTATTATTGTTATTATTATTATTATTATTATTATTATTATTATCATTATTATTATAACTGGTTTTGGTGAGAAAGAACCTATCCTTGTATTCCCTTATTGTCGTAAAAGGCGACTAAACAGGATTTTCTTTGTGGTAAGGGAAAACAGTCCCCCCCCAGATGGTGCTAGTATTCCTTCCTTCCCCAAATTTTTTTTTCCACGTCACAACTCAGTTGTAGAAAGTAGTCACCGTGGCTCAAGCGGTAGCATCCACGACTCTGAGGCATCAGGTCGAGGGTTCGCGCCCCGTCACGGTCTGAGGTTAGCAAGGGCATGCACTCGGGGTAACGATTACATCTGCCAAAGCAAGTCCTTCGCAAGAAGGCAACCGTCCTAGCCCTTGGTAGAAAAGGGAGTCCGTGACGTAAATCCGGAACTAACTCAGTTGTAGAAAGTAGATTTAGACGAACGGGTTAAAACTACTTCTATTCCTGCAATTATAAAATGCCAATTAGAAGCTCTATAAAACATTTCCGTAACAAACTTAACGAAAGGCGCTCTGCACCTCTGATTTTAGCCTCAAGTCTGTACTTCATTTTCGTGTTTTAACCCCCCCCCCTCATTACCTTCCCGCTCTATTCATCCCCATTCTCTGTGGTGGCACATGGATTGGTGCCCATCCCATCTAATCCTATCCTATCCTATAGTTTTGTACTAATATAAGAAAATTAGTTTAATTTAGTAAATTTTATTTTATTTTTATTTAATTTAATTCTGATGGATTTTATGCATAGATATGAGTTTTGTACTTAGTCATAATACTTCAAAAAGTAAAATATGCATTACAGTTTGTCACAAAATGTGTACAGTACACCGTTTTATGTGTCAGTGTGTTCCCATTCGAATAGGAGTGGACACAGACACATTAGAGCTGGGGGATTAAGGCTAAATGTCCTTCCTAACGCCTCGCCTTGGAATCTAACCCGAGTTAGTCGTCATTTCCCTACTCGCGTACTCTTCCACTGAGCTACTGCGGTCAGAGCAATTGTAAATATACTGTATCTATTAAATACCTTTACAATGTTGTGAAGCTGTTTGTTGACTATTAAAGCACGTGGTTAAAGCTTTCAGATGAACTTCAGGCATTTTAATGAGCTTGGCATCATTCGGAAACCTTCTCCTCAACCTTTAAAGTAGTGTTTCCCCATATACTTTTTTTTTTTTATCGTGACCCTGGGTATATATTTTTGCGAGAGGCTGGTGACCCTCGAGAAGGACGGATTATTATTTATTTTACCTAATTAGTTTTATTCTTCGTAACTATATTTCTGTTCCTGAGCTTTAATAGTTTTAACTGTTATATGTGTAACAATTAGTCTCCGTTCGAATGGGAGTGGACACACAGACATGTTAGAACTGGGGTCTTAAGGATTGATGCCCTTACTAGCGCACCGCGGTGGAATCGAACCCGCGTCAGTCGCTTACCAACTTGCGCACTCTACCAATGAACTATTGAGTCCCCCGAGTCTCTTTTGACACTAAAATTTCGAAATGGGGTTGTAAATAAATTGCACAATTTTAGACAATTTTCTCATGATTTATCTTTTTTTCTTAATTTATTTCCAGACCATTCTGTGACCGAGGGTAGAACAATTGCCCTTTAGGATAATTGTCCCATAAGACAGTTGCTCCCAGAACAGTTACCTCTTAGGACAATCGACCTTTAGGACAAGTGCCTCTGACCTTGCCTATCCTTTCATAACCCCACTTAACCTGTCCTATCGTAAGCTAACCTAACCATGAATAAAACACATTATGAAATAGATCTGTTGCCCGTAACCCTTCCTCCGCGACCGTCAGGACCTTCGTTGCGACCCTGGTTTGGGTTGTCACCTTGGGCTTCGGAGCTAGTATTTTTATTTGGCGCTGTATGCCCTCTGAATTGGTCATAAGGGCATGAATCTCAGTCGTTCGTAATCCAGCAGTGTTGGATGCTAAATATATGTCTGGATGTTTTTGCTTTGGCCTCATATGGTCAGTAAACGAGTACGTTTTGGCTTAAGACTTCGGAACGTTTGCTGTTTTTATGTATCACTATTATTCCTTATTCGAATGAGAGTGGACGCAGACAGGTTAAAGCTGGGGAATTAAGGATGGATGCCCAACCTAATGTCCCGCGGTAACCTTGAAGATGGTTAGACATAGAATATTCTGGACTTCTCTTTATTTTCCTCCAGATTTTTATTTTAGGAAGGAAATGAGCGTGGCAGTGAACGCTTGGCGGAGGTGGGGGTGACGGTATTGTTCCTCCCCCCACACACATGATGCTTGCCCTTGGCATAACTTCTCACGTTGCCAGGTTTGCCGAATCTGTAAACATCCTTTGCTAAAGCATATAAACATTCACTTGTATTACCAAATAATTCCATTCAAGCCTTCCCAGCCTCACTCTTGGCTCGTTTTTTGCATTTGACTCCAATCCCTGTTATAAATGGCATCTACAATGATCAAATAAACACATTATCATCTGTGAAAGCACAAAACTGGCTGAGTCAGAACACTCACTCATTTACCAGGCGATCCACTCACCCTCTCCATCACATCTTGGCTCTATTTGAAGTGTTCATTGCTCTTAATTATCTTGTTATAAATATCTTTAACTCGTGAGAGTCTTATTTAACCTCCGCTATACTACTATTGAAGCTACATCTCCCAACTGTTTTGGATTCGGTTTTACGTCACGAACTCCCTTTTCTACGAAGGGCTAGGACGGTTGCCTTCTCGCGAAGGACTTGTTTTGGCATGTGTAATCGTTACCCTGAGTGTATGTAGATATTTTTCCATAAAAATGTGAAAAGTTATCGTATTATTGATGTAGATACTCACTGTTTCCGTGTATTTATTATCCGAGATCGTACCCTTATACGAACTCAAATCAGCATTAAGGATTTTTGTGTGTTTTGAATTTTGGATCTTGTGAAGAAGAGCTACCACAGGGTGCTCTACCAAGTATTCATAGTTATTAAGGCAAGCCACGCAACAAACAATTCATGGGGATACGTAACTTTACATTGGACTTTGGGATTCTTCATCTTTTCAAGATCATGAATTCTGTCTATGTATGTTTAGTTATGGATGAAATATATATATTTTTCATATATATATATATATATATATATATATATATATATATATATATATATATATATATATATATATATATGTGTGTGTGTGTGTGTGTGTGTGTGTGTGTATTCAAGTGTGATAGTACAAAACCGCAAATTACCACTATATTGTGTTCGGGGACAGCGTTAGCGCAGTGGCCAAGCTATCAACTCTGAAAATTACAAACCCGTGTTCGAGTCCACAGCAGAGCGTTAGGAAGAGCATCCATCCTACATTCCCCAGATGTTGTCTGTATCTACGCTCATTTTAAAGGAGATTAATAGTGACATATTGCTGTAAAAGCAAAAACAAGCAAAACATTTACATTGTGTTACGACTTGATGTTGCAATACAACGCAAGAAAATAGGACTGACATTTAGAGTCGTTTTCGTCTTGTTGATTTAATTTGTAAATTACAGACTTGATTACTAGGAAGAGAGACGAATTTCCTGACAGGATATGTATAAAGGAAAGCTTTCCGCTTAGTTTAGCGTCATCTTCAGGGTGCTTTTGAGCCATTTTCAGATGGCCTTCACGGACGACACGCAACGCAAGCACATTACCTCAACAGATCTTTTGTTCATTGCCATTGCTAGACCACAGATCCTGGCTTTTATTGTTGACTTGTTCTCCGTGGGGATTACGATAGTTTCAATAAAAGATTGAGTTTAAAAGAAAATATTTTTAACTTATACTTCCTTGTTTGCCCATGACTATACATAACTATTTATAGTAGCTCTTATAAATAGAAGATTATGCAGTTGTATGATTTTGTGATTTCTGGCTCATATCTTTCGGCTTTTCATATTAGCGACTGCCATAGCAGATCAGTCGTCTCCATATCGCCTTATTCCCTGCGGCCTGCTCCTCCATCACATCACACACCCTCATGTCCTCCCTCACCATATTTATAAACCTCCTCGTAAGAGCACTTATCTCCTCTCCTGCCTTGCAGCTCCATCTTCAGTATTCATCTCCCAACACACCCCTCATCCCTTCTTATCACATAGCCAAACCTTCCCATAATCTAGTTAATAAAGGAAAATATGAGATAGAGTTTTCATATTCAAAGTAAGGGTTTTTTTTTTGGGGGGGGAGTCATTTGAGAAATTTATCTTAAGTAACAGTAAGTTTATTAATATTTTATTGTTTTATATGTTATATGCTTTCTCGTAAAATAGTATACTCACTTGTTTACTTGTTTAAAATCATTATCTGTATTTTTTTTAACATTATTATTATTATTAGTTATTATTATTATTATTATTATTATTATTTTTATTTTATTATTATTATTATACCCTTTTCGTAACTCAAACTCGAAATATAAAGGTTAACTCAGTGGACATTCTAAGTTGACAGGGAGTTACCACAAGAAATAATATTGCTACCTTCTCCATATTCCTTAAAATTAATTACATTAATATGCCATAAGAGCTGCAAGGGGGATGTCGAAATGATGATCACTAATCCTTGTTTCGGTGAA
This sequence comes from Halocaridina rubra, assembly GCA_037179515.1. Taxonomy (NCBI): domain Eukaryota; kingdom Metazoa; phylum Arthropoda; class Malacostraca; order Decapoda; family Atyidae; genus Halocaridina; species Halocaridina rubra. The sequence continues at coordinate 45,774 of JAXCGZ010000024.1, forward strand.
CTATGATGAAAGAAGCGTGATGAAAGGCTATCAAGATTATTAGTACCCTCTTGAGAATGAGACTTGATGTATGTCAAGGACCATATAAAGTACTTTGATAGATAAGGAAGAGAAAGAAGGCCATAGGCCTTGGATATGCAAACAGCTAAGGCATTTTTAACCATTTTCAAGATTCGTTTGAGATGGAGTGTAACTTTGTGAGGATATGTCTCGTTCTCAGTTTTGGCTTCGTATATTTTTTTAGCTTTATTTGTTTCGACTTTTTTTAATATCTACCGTCAGAGTAAGATAGGAATGATCTAAATGACATGTTAACGTTTGTTTGTGATTCATCAATATAGTAATATATTGATGTTATATATATATATATATATATATATATATATATATATATATATATATATATATATATATATATTATTTGAGCTCTTAAGAGATTAATAACGATGCTAGCTCAAGTCGTAAAAGAATCCTAAAGATCTATTGAACTTGATTTGGGGCACTGGTATGTAGGTAGGTAGCTGTTAAACTATTGATTGTAAACTTTTCATTAGGCACACTCACACATTAAAGAGGATTGGCAGGGACTACGAGATGATTACGTCGAAAGTGTCTACCTCAACGAACTATCAGGACTTAGAGATGGTAAAGTATGACTTTTAGCCAAGCAGTCATCCACTGAACCTTGAAGGATATATATATATATATATATATATATATATATATATATATATATATATATATATATATATATATATATATATATGTGTGTGTGTGTGTAATGGTAAGGTAGAACTCTTGCCCCTGAGGCTGATCTCCCCTAGGACAACTGCCTTTTAGAACAATTGCCTCAAACCTAATCTAATTTAAGCTAACAACCTAGCTGATTCTTACCTAATCTAAGTTACCGTAATCAAGTGTGAAATAATAAATAGTTCTCTTTGAGCTTCTTAATTATATTGTATGAAAGGGCCAATGGTCTGCTTTCACATTAGGCGTTAGGAGCTATTGTCCTAGGGACAATCATCTTAGGGGGCAATTATCCGTATTCCATTTCATGGAGGTGCATATCATTTGGGCATAAAGAGCCAATTCGCTATTATTTCAATTTGGCGATAGTATTCCACTTGATTAGGCGTCAGGTCAAGGGTTCGCGCCTCGTCACGGTGTGAGGTTAGCAAGGGCATGTACTCTGGGCAACGATTACATCTGCCAAAACAAGTCCTTTGCAAGAAGGGAACCGTCCTAGCCCTTGGTAGAAGAGGGACTCCGTGACGTAAAACCGGATACCACTTAATTTGGACGCTAACTTAATCGAATATCCGAGATTTAATTTTAATTAGGTTTAGTTAGGTTGATATTAAAGTGTTACCAGTCTGTTCTCTTTCATATAAAGTACATGATTTTCCTGAACTTGGCGTCCAAATGAAGTTTATTTTGGCTCATCGCTGAAAGATATTTTTCGCCCAAAGGAAATGCAACCACTGACATACAACCAAGATGGTGGTCGACTTAAAGTGTCACTTTAAATCTCCATCATGGGGGTGGACGCATACAGATTGTGCATGGTAATTAAAACTAGGTACCCCTCCTAACGCCCCGCGATGGGCTCGTTCGTTGGCCTATAAACTCCAGAGTCGTGTATTGTAACCACTATTCTATCGCTGTCCCCAGTCACTCCTCTCGAACGATAAACAAATATTGCTGCACTCTTTTATATCTACAAAATAATCAGGAATGTACCCTTTGGGCATCAGAACGTTCCCAGTCGTTTATTATTAACTTATTTATTATTTCTTTGCATTTTTAGTACCCATTTCCTCCGTGTCCCTTTTGACAGCACTGGCGACGTGGTTAATGAGGAATGTGTCATATTAAAATCCAATGATTTACGAGCATAACCGACTGCCAAAACATATTAACTTCAAGGACTGTTCATTACATTTCGAATTTGTCAAATTACTGCGTCAGTTTTGTGCAGATCTGTTGATTTTACGATTTGATGAATGTCCTTGTTCGTCATCATCATATTAATATTATTTTGTTGTTTGTTCTGCTTTGAGGAACAAGTCTTGGTTTCAATTTCAAGCCACTGGTGGATCAAGTCCGCTCAACTCGATGCCGGTCTTACCTCGACAATAGATAGGGTTGGTGTCAGAAAAGGTACCCTTCTGTAAAACATCCGGAGGCAGGAGGTTAATGACACAGGAAAAGCTGACGACAGAGCTATCTGTTGTCGTGTATTCTTAGTTCCATACGTTTCGATGTTAGGACAAAAGCTTATTGCAGAGAGCAAATGATTGACTTTTTTTTTTTTTTAGGTCTCAGTTTGTCAAAATCTTTAATACAATAGAGGAGACTCTTCGTAAAGGATTTTTTTTTTTTGGCATAACTGAAAACATCTATAGTAATTATCCTTTCATATCCTGAAATTAATTTCATAGTTTTATGTTATCCTTGTAACTTTTATGTACGAGTAAAAACAAACTTGTTCAAATGTTCCTCAACGTTTATTGATCTGCACTAAAGCATTCACTGTTTACCACATAATTTATTATCATGATTTACCTTGGCCGATGTAGTTCATTCCAGGAACGCGCGTAAGATCCTACGTCAGAAGTGTGCTTATTGAGTGCTTGTGGAAAGTTCCATTATGCTTGCGAATATGTAAAGGTACGTGCATGCGTTTGTATGGACCGGGACGATTGAGTGTGTGTGTGGGAGTTCTGTGAGCGTGGCCGAAAACATTGTCCGACTGGCTCAAGTGTATAGCTGTTGTTGCCATGTCGTGTGATGATAAAAGTAGCTTTATACGCCGTACCTTGCGTCTGGGGTAGGATTTCCCAATACCCCAGTTCCCAGTAGCTCATTTGCTTATTCTTTTAAATCATACCCCATACCCCCCCCTCCGTTCCGGTCTAGGAGTTTTCCATCATGTAAACAACTTTCCAGTGAGTTGTTTATCCGGAACGCAATAGAAATTTCAAATATTGACGCATTCCTATGATAATCTCATTAATATTTCATAAATATAGTAATGATGTCCCAAATTTCTTTTTTTTTTCACTCAACGTATTAATATTGTATTACATTACTCTTACTCCCTTTGTTTATGTTTAGATTAAAATCTTACTTTTTATTTGAAATTATGTAATTAAGAATTTTGAAGAGATGAAAGCAGTATTCCTATTTTTTTTCTCTTTATGGGGAATTTTTTTCTAAGGCGTGTGAGAAATTCTGAAATAGAAAGTATTTATAACAAATATGATTCCTAAGTAATATATATTACTTTTTATGATAATTAGCAATGATTATTTCACAAAAAGGATATATTGTAAATGGATTAATATTTTTTGTCATGCCCAGCTACAGCTGTCGGGTCTCACGGCAAAAGAGTCGTGCTCACTTAAGCCTGCGGACGACCCAAGCAGGGTTGTGTGGGACGGGTTTGCGGCGGGGCTTTATTCCCGAAGAGTTTAAGTGATAGTGATGAATTAGCATCAGGTGAATGTGTGCTTTACTTGGCCATCCGTTTACAAGGAGGGTTGCGGCCATTATATATATATATATATATATATATATATATATATATATATATATATATATATATATATATATATATATATATATATATATAGAGAGAGAGAGAGAGAGAGAGAGAGAGAGAGAGAGAGAGAGAGAATGTGCTACTCGCAAACATACCTCTCAACAAGTTCATACAGTCAGTATATTAGCTACAAAAGTTACTATGAAAATGTACATGAATCTTTCATCATTATTGTAACAGGACATAAATTATGCATTTTGCACATAATCCTTTGTAGTTCATTGGAAGCTATGACGAAAAACCAAATTTTGATACCTGTGTAAAAATCCTAGCTCGTAGACCTAATTCGCACTGTAAAGTCAGTAAGAGTGTAAGGTCTTTTATATAACCTTGATATGGCGGGCTCAACTCAAGGGGTGTTTGGTCAAAGGGAGGACGCAAGAAAAGGGTTACTGGCCTTGCACCCACAGACTTTTTTTTTTTTTTTTTTTTAGGATGGGATAGGATAGGAGGGGAAAAAAGGGGAGGGGATTAAGGATATAAGGGAATTGGAGGGAAAAGCACGAAAATTAAATAAAGTAAGAGATAAAGAAAGAGAGGGGCAGACCCTCGTGCTAAGTTTTCAGACTACCACACACTCCAACGCTCGGTCGATTTTTTCTCTCCATTCACACCAACAGCCTAGCCTATTTATAATTAATACTCCTTACTACTTCCTCTTCACGTCTACTGATACTTCTTGTTGAATTACAAAGATCTTTTGATTACTTGTGGATGCTTTACCTAAATTTCATACTATGTATTGATTTGAATGTAAAAATACGAATATTGATAGACTATACACTATGAATATATGAAATTTTTTTATGAAAATATATGCATTTATGTGGTCATGGAAGTATTTCCATGAACTTGTTCCCATTTATTGTTATAAATATTTATTGAATAGTAAATAGATGAATAGATAAATAAAGCCAAGTTGGAGTGTGTTGCACAATCCTGTTGGGGAGGGCTCATGGGTACCCCAGTGAGAAGGTAGCAAGCTAGGACGTAAACATTGTAATTTATCTTGCTTAAATCTTGTCGAATTGGAAGTCTTCTTGAATCTTGCCAAGTATGTGGTAGTAGTAAATTATGATAAACCTCACTCGGCTTCTATAGAATATTACTAGTGACTGTTGAATACTTTTTTAAATTATTATCGGTCTGTCGCCTTTTTGTGTGGGCAGGGAGGAGTGTACCTTTCATTTCACCCTAAATCGCAAGTTGTATATAGTTTGAATATTTGAATAGTGAGTTGACAAATAATTTGATTAGTGATGGTATGTGGTATAGTCGAGCTTGCTTATAACGTCAACGCCACCAGAATATGCTAGTCAAGATACATGGTAGCTCTTTTTTTTTTCTATGTTCTTACTGCATAGCAACTTAGTGCAAATACTTATGTAATCTTTCAAACTATGTAACAGACATGTATGTTGAAGGGATTGCACGGAAGTTACTTAACAGTATTAATGAATTTTAAGCCTAAATTTTAGTAAAGCAATATATTATCAGATGAGTTTTGAACCTAATATAATAGTAGCCGTTGGTAGTTAATAATATACTAAATAAGTTTGGACCAGGTGATGTTAGTCTGTGGTATCGAATGTTGAAAGGAGACGAGTTTTGACTATGTTTAGTCCCTGGTATCGAATGCTGTAAGACCCGAGTATTGTTAGTCTGTGGTGTTGAATGTAGGAAAGGGAAAATTACTCTAGTAGATTGGCATTTTAAGAATGTTGAATGTACTTGTATTTTGCCTGTCTCTTTAGAGCAAGATAGATGTGTTTTGCAGCGGACTTGAAGTCCTTTAGGTCACGTGATTTGTTGGTTGAAGATGGCGTCACACTTAGGCTATTCTCACCAAAGATAGGGAGGGTAATTGCCTCCTAGGACAATTTGCCAGCCTTGTATGAACTAGTTTACTTCTTTCAATTATTATTTCATAATTATATATATCGTTATAATATCAACTACATATTTTTAAATACACCAAAGAGGCTGGTACTATTGTCCTTGGGCAATTGTCCTAAAGGGCTCTTGTCTCCAACCATCTTCTAACCAGACGTTGGAATTACTTGAGAATAAAAAGTGAAGAACGAAACAACTTGCAGAATATCATCGTGTGAATTGCGGACCTTTTTAATAATGTGACTGGTTTTATCCTCACGTGACAGCCCAGTTGAAGAAAATATAATTTAAATGTTTGTTTATGCAAACCCCTTCGAAGGATGAGGCAGTAACTTGTTTGTAGAGAAGTTTCAATATATCATTTATTCATACGTAGGAAAATTCCCAGTGCCTGTGAGGTCACTTTCTTCTTCAGAGAAAATTTTATCTCGTGTACCTTAATTTATAGAAATCAGTCTCTCTCTCTCTCTCTCTCTCTCTCTCTCTCTCTCTCTCTCTCTCTCTCTCGTGTGAATTCTTATTCCGAGACATTCTTAGTTCGAATACCATAAATTATTGAACACACTCTCTCTCTCTCTCTGTTAAATGACGTGTGAGATCAGAAGAGAATGAGGTCGATATATCTATGATAAACCTGCTGGAACAACCAATTTAGATACAGCATTGAGCTCTGGTCCTGAGACAAACATTAACATCTTTCAATATCTACTGTTTTGTACTATTTTTTTTCGCGGCCTTTAACTTTGATTTATTAATGATTTTATATTTTCTTGGAGACAAGATTTCGTATGGTCAATATAAAAAAAATTCTTCAGAAGTGTAGTTTCGATAATTTTAAACTGATATAGTGCTCAAATTATTTCTGTTGTACTTGTGAATGTTAAATACTACTGATTTTCCAGTTAACTTAAAACAAAAAACGAAAATATAAAGTGAATTATACCCAAATCATTTGCAACGTCCACACTGAAGATCAGGTAAAAAGTTGCTGTAGACTTCAGTAGGCTTAGGAACTGAACTTACAAAAGTTTTGATAGGCTTATGGAGTGTATAGTAACTTTCCGTACCCATCTAGACCTTTGATTTGCCAATTTATCAGTCACGTTAACAAAATATTCCACCGGCATATCACGTGTTTTCGTAAACTATTCTAAAATTTACAAAATAGTAGTAGCTCAGTGGTAGAGTGCACCAACCGGGAAGCAACTAACTCGGGTTTGATCCCAACACAGGGTGTTAGGAAGGGCATCCAGTCTTTATTCCCAAGATACAAATGATGTGCAGATATCACGCTCACTATTATTATTATTATTATTATTATTATTTAGGAAATCAGCTTTTACCTCTCTCTCTCCCTCTCTCTCTCTCTCTCTCTCTCTCTCTCTCTCTATATATATATATATATATATATATATATATATATATATATATATATATATATATATATATATATATATATATATATATATATATATATATATACTTACAAGTTAATTTATCTTCGCTCTCGCTTAGTATTCATGAAGTAAAAAGAGAGAAACTTATCCTCACTTGCTAAAAATTAAATTGTCGGAATCCGAGAGATAGATGTAAATAAATCGTATCGGATTGGTAAATCTTCTGAACTGGGTACAATTTATCGTTGGAAATGGGTAAATTCTCTCTCTCTCTCTCTCTCTCTCTCTCTCTCTCTCTCTCTCCTCTCTCTCTCTCTCTCTCTCTCTCTCTCTCTCTCTCTAAGCTTGAACCACGCAGTGTGGGGTCATTTTGTTCCTTTTCAGTACAGGAAAATTCCATCACTGGCGCGTGTCTTTCATACCGTGATTAACGATATTTTAATATGCATTTCTTCATGGGTTCTAAGAACGGTTTTGAATTCATGGTACAGAGTTCAAGTTACTGTGTATCGCCGGCATGATGACTTATTAGTATACTTGAATTTGTGTATCGCTTCGACGAATTTTTGTGTATTGATCGGATTTAATATTTCCATCTCTTGTGAGTTTTTTCATTGCTATTGTTAGGTTCTTGCCAAAGATTAAATATTAATAACTACTACTACTACTACTACTACTAATAATAATAATAATAATATTAATTGTAATAATAATGATGATAATGATTATGCTTATATTAGTAGTAATAGCAATTATTATTATTATTATTATTATTATTATTATTATTATTATTACTATTATTATTATTTTATGTATATTGTCAATAATCTACTCCATAGTTGTCAAAACCGATATAAATCATTTTAATTATGTTTGTCATTTTCACCTCCTGAAACAACGGTAATATCGCAAAAGAGATACGAGAGTTTTGCGATTTACGCTCGACGCGATGGATAAATCTTTGATTTGGCATGGCTCCACTTGAGGTCTGTTGTCCTCTTTACTCAGAGACACACCCGTGTTTGAGCCCACCGCGAGGCGTTAGGAACGGCATCTAACCTTAATTTCTCAGGCCGCTAGTGTAAGTTTATAGTGACACAGAACAGCAAATTCCCTCTAATACAGAGGCCATAATACCCCTTATTAAAGGATTGGCCTTGTCAAAGCAAACTTTACTATGTGGGAGTTAAGTACAAATGGGGGATTCCTAGTCAGTCGACTTTACGACACACCAGGGAACCCTAATAAATATATTTGTTCTCCATGGGAAGAAAGAGGAAAATGCAGTAAAGGAAGAGAAATAGAGAATGAACTTAGGGAGGCAGAGGCCACGCGTTTTCTCACTTTGAACCCACCCAGTTTTAAGAAAGAAAATATATTGTAAAGGAAGAGCGAAGATCACTTTGATAGAATTCACCCAATTCCAAGAAAGAAGATATATTGTAAAGGAAGAGAGAAAGAAAATGAACTATTGGAAGCAGAGGCCTCTTAGCTCCGCACTTGGATTGAACCCACCCAATTCCAAAAGAAAGGACGAAATTGCAGAGTAAGAGACTGAACTATGCCTGCCAGAGGCTGTCCTCACTTGCATTGCACTCTCCGCGCACCGTTATTGCGTCAAAATTAATCTCCCTTCGAATGGAGGTGAAAACAGATATGTTAGAATTATAGGATTTAGATTGGATGCCCTTCCAACCCTCCCACTCTACCACTGAGCTGCCGCGGGCCTCCTCCCTTGGATTGAATTCATCCTTTTTCAGTAATGCGATAGGGAAGGTTCCATGTCAGAAAAAGTGACCATTTCTTCTCTTCATTATCGACTTCAGAGATAATTGATCGTGTGTTCTGAAGTGTTTACGATTTGTCTTTATCAGAGCAGGTCTTTGGCCTAATTTCTTAAACAGTGTAAACCTAGGATACCATATTGTTAGTTAGCTAGACACAAATGGATTTCATAAACGCAACTGACGCGGTTCTGTGTATCACTAGGATCCCGTACGGGATCCTAGCCATACACAGAACCGCGTCAGTTGCGTTTATGAAATCCATTTGTGTGTCTATCTAACTAACAATATGGTGTCCTAGGTTTACACTGTTTAAGAAAACCGAGTCTTTATGATTAAGGTAATTTCATGATGAGGATTAATACCGCAGTAGCCGAGTTTTTAGAATGATTGACTTGGAAGTTGATAGACCCGCTATCGAGCGCACCGGGGGGCATTTGGAAGGGCATCCAGCCTTCATTCCCTATATCCAGTTTGTCTGTGTCCATCCCCACAGTGGGGGGGGAATAGCGACATAAACCAAAAATACACATTAATGATATACTTATCCCGAGATTTTATGCGTTGCGTATGTATTTCCACTGTGTATTTGTTTTTTAGTGCCGCGGTAGCTTAGTGGTAGAGAGTGCCAGTCGGGAAGTGACTAAAGCGGGTTCATTCGCACCTTAGGGCGTTAGGAATCCCCTTATAGATCTAGCATGGCTTTATCCACCCCCATTAGAATGGGGATAAATTGTTACAAATCGGTGCTTGCTTGCTATATCTTAGACGTCGCAATAGTTAGGGGAAATTTGTTAACGCTTAGATTGAATATTGTTTAAATTTTAATATTGATTTAGATTTCAATCTCTCTTTCAAATAATAGAGATTTGTCATTGTATAATATTTGACGAAACATTTATTTTGTTTTATGTAATAGGTTAAGTCATAACTATTATGTAAGGCAGAAATATTGCCCTCATTTAGCAAGAAGATTAAGTCCTGTGTTGTTTATTGAAAGATATTTTTGCACGATGCCATAGATCGCGCGATCTACTCGGGAGGAGAGACACGCGTGTTCGAGCCCGCCGCATGGTGTAAAGTAGGGCATCTGACTTTTCCTAACCTCAACCTGTCTGTCCACCCCATGCGAATGGGGACAATTTTTGGGACAAAATGGGGGCTTAAGACTAGATGCTCTGCATTTTGCCCCGCGGTGGGCTTAATCCCGCTTTAGTTGCTACTCGACTCGCGCGCTTTACCCATGAGCTACCGCGCCCCTCAATGAAATAGAGGAACAAGTTGTTGAAATCACAACTTCCAAGGTTGAGCCGGGTACAAGTATACCCATTCCTGTCCTTGCACTTTTCACCCACAATGGGAGGAGGGGGGAATGGTGTCAAAAAAGGAATTGTATTGGTAGTGAAAATGCTTTTTCAGTATTTTGCCTTTTATTCGCTACCTTATCATTCTTTATATATATATATATATATATATATATATATATATATATATATATATATATATATATATATATATATATATATATATATATATATATATATATATATATATATATATATTGCCGTAATAATAATAATAATAATAATTATTATTATTATTATTATTATTATTATTATTATTATTATTATTATTATTATTATTATTACTAGTGTTTCCTACTACATACTCCATAACTTCTTCCGTGTAAAGTCTTGACTGACCAATAAACTTCATTACCGATGGCTTGTCCGGCATATCTCTCAGTATATATCTGAATTCTCAAGGCATTATTTTTCTCTTTTTTCCTTCCTTTTTCTTCCTTTTTTTCGCGTGTTACCTTCATGTCTGTCTTAGCAACTTTCACTTCCGACAGACAGGTATTCTGTAGCACGCACAGATGAGAGAGAGAGAGAGAGAGAGAGAGAGAGAGAGAGAGAGAGAGAGAGAGAGAGAGAGAGAGAGAGAAATTTTACATTGTACTTCGTGATATGATAATGTACTTTTTAGCTCGAGAGAGAGAGAGAGAGAGAGAGAGAGAGAGAGAGAGAGAGAGAGAGAGAGAGAGGAGAGAGAGAGAGAGAGAGAGAGAGAGAGTTTTGATGTTGAAATGCAACTTGTATTTTACGGACATGTTGAATATTTTATGAGTTCAAAAATGCTGATTATTATTTTTCTAAATTTAAGATCCTCTTTTTAAGAATATTAGCGTTACTTGTAATAATTTTAGATACCATATATATATATATATATATATATATATATATATATATATATATATATATATATATATATATATATATATATATATATATATATATGATCTCTAATTGCGGTTGAATATTGTCTACGTGTTTGTGTCTTTTCCTATATATAATTTCTAAGTGATGTTTACATTATAGCTACTGATTAGCATATAAGTATATAGCTATTGGTTAGTATTTAAGTACTAACTAGTGTGTAGCTATAATTAGCATTTAGCTACAGATTTACATATAGCTAGTGATTTGTATTTAGCTTCTGATTGACATATAGCTATTGATTAGCTTAAAGCTGTTGATTAACTTACAGCTCTTGATTAGTCTATAGCTCCTGATTTGTATATAGCTACTGCTTACCATTTTCCTATTGATTAGCATATTGCTACTGATTAGCATATAGCTATTGATGAGAATGTAGAGAATGATAAGCGTGTGACTACTGATTAGCATAAATTCACCGTTTCATGTCTCACAATTAATCCCCATTCGAAGGGGATGGACATAGAAAGGTTAGAGCTGGGGAAGTGAAGGCTGGATTCCCTTTCTTACGCCCCTCGGTGGGATTGAACTCACGAAGGTTAAGATCGTCACTTCAAAACTTGCGCGATCGACCACTGAACTACCGCGGCCACCATATGGATTCGATTGTTTAGGCGAAAACTACCCCCTTTCTCTCCCCCCCCTTTCTCGTCTTTACTCCTCAGTTACGCTGTGATTTGTGTGTGTGTGTGTGTGTGTATGTGTATGTTAGGGGGAAGGTCAGAAAGTATGCAGTAGTTACGCATAGTCACTGCATTACTGCAGAAAGTGCTTTGTAGTTTACCTTCGATGTATGAGGTAGGGCGCTCACCACCCAACCTAACCAGCACCTAGAGTCTGCATTTATGAAGACTTGTCATTATCAACCGTAATGAGGACTCGTAGCTCAGCGGTAGAGCGCTGGCCAGTCGGGAAGCGACTAACGCGAGTTCAAACCCACCAAGGAGCAACAGGAAGGGCATGCAGCCTGACATATCCAGCACCAGTAAGTCTGTCCATCCCCATTGAAGGGAGACTAATTGTGACACATTACCGTGTAGAATACTATAACAGATTATTCTTAAACTATGTAACATTTAAAATATTTATATGTTCTCTGTCGTTCGAAATACGAGTTTTCTTAACGATTTTTTTTTTTATTTATTTACTTATGTAATATATATTTATGTATTCATAGTGAAGTTATTCAGTGTTTTTACTTCTGTTACACTAAAGCTAAAAATGTGATGACGTATTTCTTAATAGTACGATCTTAAAAGTAATGTTCTGTTTATAGTATGTGTCTTTAAGTCTTGGATATGGGTCACACATGTATATAATATGGTAGTTTGCTATGTTTTAATGATTTCCTCTTATCATTCACACTGCTCCATCTTTTTATATAGGAATATATTAATAAATAAATAAATATGTGTGTGTGTATGTGCGCGCGCACCGGTGAGAGAAAAAGAAATTCGCCTTCTTAGCTCGTCTTAGGAACTATAAGAAAAAATAGAAAATGGAGACACTCTCTCTCTCTCTCTCTCTCTCTCTTTCTCTCTCTCTCTCTCTCTCTCTCTCTCTCTCTCTCTCTCTCTCTCTCTCTCTCTCTCTATATATATATATATATATATATATATATATATATATATATATATATATATATATATATATATATATATATATATATATCCCAAAACACTAATAGAAGTGATATTGATAAGAAGGCTAACACATGCATATATACATGTTTGTGTGTTTGATATCTTTCTTATCAATTTCTCATCTGTCAGTGTTCTGGACATGAGGAAATATTCACTAAGATAGAGATTTCCCGTCCCCACTCTTAATTTTCACTTTTAGGCTCCTCATACGATAGGGACTGTAAAGGTGAAATTCTTTCTCTCTCACCACAAGGATATCACAGTTAGTCTCCTACTGATGACTTGCAGGGAATAAGAGTCGATAATATTTTCTCTCCCACCGAGGCCGCGACAGTTCCGTGGTAGAGCTCACGAGTCGGGAAGTGACCAACACAGGTTCGTTCTCATCGCCGGGCGTTTGGAATAGCATGTAGTCTTACTCCCCCAGCTTAAACATGTGTGCTCACCCCCATTCGAATGAGGACTAATTGTGACATAAATCGGTGCTTCATTTTTGGGGGCTGCGGTAGCCTATTGGTATAGCGCGCGAATATATCAGCGACTAATGTAGTTCTAACCCACCATGGAGCGTTAAGAGGGGCACCCAGCCTTATTTGCTCAGGTCCAACATGTCTATGTCCACCCCCTTTCGAAGTGGGACTAATTGTGCCACATGAATGGTGCATTATAGTATTCTCTTACGCCAGTTTTTGTACATGTATCATGAATGCGCGTGTTACAGTTCGAAATATAGTAGTTTTTTAATATACTTTCGTGTTTATATGTTTTCGCCAATACTTTAGAATTAGATTATTTTGTCTGTAATTACTTATGCTTCTACATTATGGTTACCAAGATTTATTTTAATCTTTTTTATTTAGATAGAGAGATAACATTATTGTTAAATTGCAGTACACTAAGTATACAAAATGAAATTCTTTGAGGCACTGAGCCCCCTACTACAATCAAGATAAAAATAATATAAAATGGTATAAAAACATGGCCCACACAAACATATAGGCTACATACATGTACATACACATTTGCATATACATATCCACATACCTAGCCAATTACACACACACACACACACACCAATATACAAACATGCACACCCATACACACACACACATTCTACATACGCCCATAACGCTACATTAAGATATCCATCATCTTAAAAACCGATCCATCATAGTGATGTAATGGCTTATCTCATGTGTACCCCTTTTAAATTGTTAAAAAGTAAAATGCTCTTTGGAATAAAGGGATTTTTTTATATCTATTTGTACGCTGTGGCGGCAGTGCTAGCCTTCTTCCAGACCTTGTATCTATTAATTTTATTTTTACTTATTATTTGTTTATCTGTGATTTTACACTTTTCACTGACGCTTATTAGGCTTCTCTCGGAAGGATTATTTTGTTCCCGTGGGCGGTCACTGACGGGTTGGAGGTGGGGAATTAAGCCTGGGTGCTCTTCCTAACGCCCGCGGCGGCTTGAATGCGAATTGTTATTTCCCCAGTCGAGTACTATAACCACTGCACTACCGTGGTCCCCCTTTGAAGAAAAAGGAGGTCATAAATATTGAATCTATCTGTGTATGGTGCCATACCTTGAGTGTGTGTTGGCACTTTGGTGCCAAGAAAGATGTTGGAAATGATTTCAAGATGGTAAGTGCCCTGATTTTTTATTGCCATTTGGTATGAAGAAAGAGACTTAGTGAGTTCTTTTTATTATTATTATTATTATTATTATTATTATTATTATTATTATTGTTGTTGTTGTTGTTGTTGTATATGCAACTATTTCCCATATAAATACAGGGTCGCTGCTTTTCACAAACCACTTAAAGCTATTAGTTGGTTTTGGCACAAAAGGTTACAACCTTGTGCCCTTCCTGACACCAACCCTATCCTTTGCTATTTATTTTTTATGTAAAAAGCTATGACAGTGGTTAGATTAATATATTAATAAGGGAGTCACTGTAGCTCACTTGTAGAGTGCTCTAGTCAGAAACGACCCATGTGGATTCAAGCCCACCTCGGAGCGTTAGGAAGGGCATCCAGTTCTAATCTTCCACCTCCAATATGTCTGTGTCCACCCCCATGCATATGGAAACTATCTGTCACCATATAACGGCGCACACAACATGGAAATATTGATTAATGGACCCGAAATAGATTTCATAAATTTATTTCTTGTTCTTCTTCTATCCTAAAAAACACTTTACATGGCACACATTCAGTATACCTGTTCTCGTGCCTGCCTATACTGGTGGCACTGTGGATTCCAATAGTAATTTGTAATTCTGCTTGTTCTATGAATTCCATTTCGAAACTTATCATTTTCATAAGTATTTGGACAAATCAAGGTTAGAGGTCCGTAATGGAAGGCAGAGGCAAAGGGCATCGATAGCCCTAGAGCCCAACTATATTCCTACCATATATTAAGGGCTCACGCCCCCGCTCTCGTCACGTGGACCCATTGTTCTTCAGACAGTGGCTGAATTATCATGTAGACCTATAGGATATCACTAACTCCCAATTATTATCCAATTTAATCGATATCGACATTAGACAGTGACAGCTTTCCCAACTGCGGGCCAGGTATTCACAATTGTAAATATTATTTGGGCGACTGTCAGCAACTATTGTCCTTATGAATGAGCATTTTTCTTCAATATTAATGGCTACTTTTGTTCACGATGTTTTACCATCTTACATAATTATCAAACCACATCAATGCAAGTGAAGACCACAGAAAGCTGCCAGATAACATCCTTTATTATTATTATTATTATTATTATTATTATTATTATTATTATTATTATTAGCCAAGCAACAAGTCCATCTGGAAAAAGGCAAAATCACCTTAAACCAGATAGTTTCATCGCAGGAAGCACCTTAGAGGGAAAAGGAAAGAGAGAAGATAGACAAAAATAATATAAATAGAATTGTACAGCTCGGTATATACAATACTGCCATTATTTCAGTATGGTTTTAGCCATCAGCATCAAAGTTTGTCTGATAATTTATTTGAGCTTAGCTTGAAATTCTGAGGCTTGTTATGACCTTACAATCTTGTAGCGAGTTCTATATATTCTGGCGATTTTGTCTAACACATGACACTGTTTGGCTTGACTGTATACATGTAAGCTCATTTACCCTTTGTTACACCTCAGCTTCTTTGGGTGTTAAAGAGTAAGCGTTTTTCCTTTAAGGAAAAAGCATGATGTGGCTTCATAAAGTAAGGTAACGTGACTTTAGAGGTTTTCGAATCCCTAATAGTGCTCTCTAACGAGTGACTAAATAGTGTGATTATTTTTTTTTTACCCCACTGTAGTGTTTAAATGTTTTTTCTTTTCTTCTTAAATTACAAATATTATCATTATCTATATACAAGAGTCACGATCTCCTGTGTAAAGGGGATGGCTAAGTCAAAGCAAAAATTGGACTCAGAGGAATATACAGAGGAGTGGATTCCCAGTCCCTTCGGTCTGTCCCATTTAGCCAACTTTTACAACACGCAGGGGATCACGGAGAAGGTATTCTTTTCCCTCCTTAAGGGGTTGTTGTTGTTGTTGTTCCGGTTTTACGTCACGGACTCCCTTTTCTACCAAGGGCTAGGACGGCTGCCTTCTTGCGAAGAACTTGATTAGGCAGATGTAACCTCAGACCGTGACGGGGCGCGAACCCTCGACCTGACGCATCAAAGTCACGGACGCTACCGCTTGTATAAATATTAAAGTACCATGAATTCCTAAGTTAGCCGTAGGGTCAGTTCTAATGGCTCAGGAACATTGTCTTCCCATTGGACTTAAGACCCCCTCCTTGTAAGGAGATGGTCGAGTAAGAGCACGCATTCACCTGACGCTAATTCACCACGATCACTCTCCCTAGCTCCTTGAGGATAAAGGGATACCACACTTCCCCACTACTACCCTGCTTAGGTCATCCACAAGGTTTGAGTACCAGGATCTTCTCCCTTGTGGCCCTTTTTAAAATAACTATTATTTTCAGGTTTTAGCATTTCAGAATCCATTATATTAAATCGAACGTAGTGAATGGAAGTAGTGGAACCTGTATTTTTTTAATTTTGTACGAAATAAACCTTCGTAAAATAATTTTTGACGAATTAAAGCATATCAAAAAATGATTCGCTCTCCTGCTGCTAAACCTTCGTAAAATTATTTTTGACGAATTAAAGCATTTCAGAAACACTAATTCTCTCTGCTCTGCTAAACCTTCGTAAGATTAATTTTGACGAATTAAAGCATTTCAAAAAATATTTCGCTCTCCTGTTGCTAAACCTTCGTAAAATTATTTTTGACGAATTAAAAAATTTCAGAAGCACTAATTCGCTCTCCTGCTGCTAAACCTTCGTAAAATTATTTTTGACGAATTAAATAATTTCAGAAACTAATTCGCTCTTCTGCTGCTAGCTTGAAAAAAAAAACTAATATTAAGTTTCGATATATTGAATGTTTACGGAGTTTTAATTATTTATTTTTAAATATATTTATATATTTACTGACGGATTAGTGTTCCACCCATATTTAATATACTATGCTAAGTTATGAAATTCTTCAGAAAATATGAACTGTATCTTTTATTAATTAAATTTATGTACTAATTTTTCCTTATTTATATATTTATTACTTTTTGCGGTCATTAGTAATTACTTGAACCCACGTGGGCACACATATCATTGCAATCATTAACCAAACGACGCCAGAATGATTAAACAAATTTTAAGTTATTAAATGTGTTCACATGCATATCACGCATGACATTGCTTGGAGAACATTCTTCGCAATTTGCAAGACCTATATTATCATTACTTGAAATTGAGTAACACTGAGAAAGTATTTGACTTATTGTGGGATTTATTTGTGTGTTTTTGTTTCTGTGTGTACCAGTGGAATGGATGGTCCATAAATCAATGACGCCACAGGATTTACTCATATCTCAAAATAGTCACCGTGGCTCAAGCGGTAGCGTCCGCGACTCTGGGGCGTCAGGTCGAGGGTTCGCGCCCCGTCACGGCCTGAGGTTAGCAAGGGCATGCACTCAGGGTAACGATTACGTCTGCCAAAAGTCCTTCGCAAGAAGGCAACCGTCCTAGCCTTTGGTAGAAAAGGGAATCCGTGACGTAAAACCGGAACCAAACACAAATTCGCTTGTCTTCGTAGCTATAACGATTCGTGTAGTAAATAGATTTTTTTTTGAGTCGAGTTATTAGAGCTACTCTTTTTGAATAGAAAAAAATATCTTTGAAACTTTTATATGAGCTGTATTAACCTGATTAAAACTTTCAAGACATTTCTGAAACCTTTGTTTAAGGAACGTTTCTCCATTCGAGTCCAGATCGTTTCCGCCATGAGATGCCGTTTAGAGAGAAAAGAAAATAGATTTGTAACTCAGTAATTATAGTTAGATCACGGCCAAGAGGGCTGGGTTGCCTGTTGTCTCACTGTCACAGCTTGTATTTATTTTTAACTAATAAATTCTGTGAAAAATCGCTGCTTTTCCATCACCCAAACCTGAATTTAAGCTTCAGTGTAGTCGTAATACCATATCACAGGGACATGAGAGGACTGCCTGGTGAATGTCACGTTCGCCAAGATATGTTTAGTCATATGCTCTTTTCAAGTCCTCCTGACCTCACTGTGTAGCATAAATTGAACAAGCATTTCATTGGCCTTCCTATCCTCAATGTAAGGACTTCTCACTGGCTTTCGTTTTTGTTTATTACTTCCTAGTGTCGTATAATGTAATGGTGGGATACCTCTGTGAGATGTATATAATAAATTAATAAATAAATTAGTGTATTAGGGAAAAACACGACCTTGGCATATAGGGTTTATTACTAAGCAAGATAAAAAAAAAAGCTTAGGAAAGTGACCTAGAAGTACTATCACCACTTCCGGATGGTTTCATTTCTTGGGACAGAGTTTTAGAATCTTTGAACTGCATTCTTGATAGTAGGCGTCAGCCGCCCGTTGCGATACTACAGCTGAAGTTTTTTTTTTTTTTAACTTAAGTAGGTCTGTCTAGGACAGTTCGATGTTAAGTCTTCCTTCAGTTACGGTTCTTTTTCTATTCTTACAGCTACACTGAATATTCTTGGATATTCATTACACATCTTTTATTATCCCTTCACATCTTACAAGTCATTACACTCTCCATCTCTGTTTCTCTTTACTTTTATGTATTCTTCGTGCCCAGGCTCGATGAGGGCTGTTTTTTTTTTTTTTTTTTTTTTTTTTGGCCCGCCCTGGTGTCACAATCATTAAAAAAAAAAAAAAGTAGCGAGATCAAATGATATTACAAGCGGTGTTCGGACCCAGTGATATTTAGGGCAGCAATAATGTGAACTTTCACATTGAGTTTTAGATAAGATAGGGAAGAGTATGGTATTTTTTTTTTTTTATGAACATAGTTTATCATTTTTATTGTCTTCTTTCTTGATGTCTTTGTTTCTGTTTAGGTGACAAGTGCTTTCAATATCTTGGTGTCATTTGTCATTTCTGTTCAACGATTACTTAAGCTGTCAGCTTGCCCAATTCACTGGGTGTTTACAAGATCGCAGATTTTCTTATTATCTGTACGCGGTTGTCTGCAATCCTCTTCAGTCTGCCAGTTCTCTAACCTCTTTGTATTCTATTCTTTTTTAATGCAACTTCTTCATTTTGTTTTCTCCTTTTGGATTCAAATTCTTCTTTTTGTTTTCTGTTACTTTAGGCTACAAATTCTTAATTTTTATTTACAAGTCGCTTCAAGTAAAAATACACAATACAACCATTAAAAATATATGAGGTCACAGCAGACCTCCCATTGCCCTAGTTATTTGTACTTGTACTTAATAAATAGTAACAGTTCCTTAATTATTCAGTTTTTATGAAATTGGTGTGCAAATTTACTAATTATAATGACACATGGGATGGGTAGTCATGCCAGATATATATATATATATATATATATATATATATATATATATATATATATATATATATATATATATATATATATATATGTATGTATGTATGTTAATTGGGATATGTTTTGAAGCATGGTACAATATGACCTGAGGGAAGGGGGTGAGAATACTTCCTCCGTGATTCCCTTATAAGGGTGAATATGGCTTTGGTATATGGATGGATGGACAATGATTGATTGATTCGGTTTTACGTCACGAACTCCCTTTTCTACCAAGGGCTAGGACGGTTGCCTTCTTACGAAGGACTTGTTTTGGCAGATGTAATCATTACCCTGAGTGTATGCCCTTACTAACCTCAGTCCGTGAGGGGGCGCGAACCCTCGACCTGCCGCCTCAGAGTCGCAGACGCTACCATTTTGCCACGGAGATTACGGATGGATGGACAATATGATCTCGGTTTCAGGGATGACCGCGGTAGCTTAGTGATAGAGCCTCTGAGATGGGGACTGATTATACTGATTATACTGTGTAACAATGACTTAGGTATTCAGGAGAATAAGTAAACGGAAGAATTTGTTTTACAAGTTGATTGCAAGCTTAACTTTTAATGACTTTTTTTAAACACTTGTGTTGTTTTCTTTTTTATTCTTGAGGATTGAAGGAGGCCATAAAGGGATTATTTAAGCCTGTGACAAGTTAGGCTTTCGAAGAGCCATAGAGTGATTATTTAGGCCTTTGGAAATAGTATATTTTTGATGTGGAAAAACCTTTTGCTCAAAATCCTTCCCTTCAAAATAAATCAGTCATTTTCATTTTTTTTATCCCTCAGTATTTTGGGCCGAATTCAGAAAAAAAGTAAACATTACTTGATACGCAATTGTAACCATCACTGCGTCATATAATTGCGTCTCGGTGTTTTTTTTTCTTTTTTTTTTCCCTGTTGTATGTGATTTTAAGTGTCATTTCATGCCTCATTATTATTATAATTATCAAAGTGTAGGACGTCAGGGTTATGCTTGGGGGGAGGGGGGTGTGTCTTTTTTTGGTTTGCGTAGGAGCCAACTGGTTGGGGGATATGTTGGGGAAGGTGGATGGGGTGTGGGTTGGGAGAGGCGGCGCCAGTGGTCAGAGATGGCTTTGGAGAATGCCAGTGGGATTCAGTCCTCAGGAGTTAAGGACTCGAGCTCTGCGTAGAATAGTAGTCCGTAGGACTCCAGGACTCCTGCAGTGGTCTTTGTCGTGAGCGGTGCCCTTTGTTTTGATGTACGAATTAACAGTTGCTATCATTTAAACCTCGGACTTGAATTTAGAAATAGTGAGAACTCGAACTATGACTCGTAATCTAGAAAAGATAATTTTTTTTCTAGTTTTTTCATATTGTTGAAAAGGAACTATATTTGAAAGTGAAGAGAGACTGTGATGCTGAGGTCATACAAGATGCTGATAATTAACCAATCCTAACCTAACCTATCCTAGAGATATTTTGCCTAGAAGTCTAGTGTGACATATTAGGGAGTTTTGAGGAGATCTGAACAATTTTAATTACATTATCATTTTAATTTTGTGAAATTAAAATAATTTGTGGAATTGTGAAGGAGTTTAGAACAATTTAAAATAAATGCTAGGGAATTTTGAATGAATTTAAATAGTTTAAAATTTTGTGATATTTTAAAAGTATTTTTGTGAAACTGGGTTTCATGGAATACATGAAATTAATAATGACATTTTGATTGACTATAATTATTAGGAATTTTAAAGAAATATTTTAGTGGGAATTTGAAATAAGAGATGATTTATGTTTAAAAGAGATATTGTAAATTGTTAAAATGACTGGATATCAGTGTCCAGTATGAACCGCATTAAGATAGTTTGGGTTAGGAAGACCAGGGTAGGAAGTGTTGGGAGGAAGAGTATGAGGTGGGGAGGAGGAAGAGTTGGGGAGGAGGAGGAAGAGATGGGGAGGAAGATAGATAGTGGTAATGGAGGCAGCGGCCCTGGCAGAGTTACTTGGTCGGGGACATACATACGTACGTATGTACGCAAACACACATAAACACTACTTTATACTCGCTCGCCGCGCACCTCACACAGTGGAAGCGATTCTCAAGTTCTCCTGAAAGTGGCTTCCACTTCCATAGAAAAGTATTTTATCTCCTACTGCAACGCCTTCTACAGTAGAATTTTTCGGGTGAAAATAGTGTACCATCAGTGATTTCGTTCGGAGGGTTGATTTTAGTGCCATTGAGTGCAAAAATCGTGCCAAACATAAACATGAAAACGGTGTTAAACTGGTCTTATTTTCAGGACTAGATTATCAAAAGGCATTTTTTTTTTCGCCTCGGCGGGAAAAGTTTTTTAAAGAGTGTTCACGTGAACTTGGAAAGTGTTTTACTGAACTTAATTGTTCTCGTCTTGAAATGGATTTTTTTTTATTTTACTAATACACCTGACCCCTTGAACTGTAACTTTTTTTTATTTTTAGGGCAACATAGACTTCTAAATAGTATAATTAGTTTCTGTTTTTTCATATTGTATAGGAATGGTTTACTTATTACCCACATGTGTGTGTTTATTTTTGCTAATTACATAAATCTTTGTATATTTTTGCTAACTTGGTTCAGTAAGGTCTATATGGGGCCCATACTAATAATAGTGTTGTTAAGCCGCATCATAGGGATGGATTTAGACAGGTTGGTGCTGGGGAATTAAGGCTAATGCTTTTCCTAACGACCCGCGGTAACGAAACATATGCTATAGTTTTCGTTTTGATCGAAAATAAGTAGCATAGTTATATATATATATATATATATATATATATATATATATATATATATATATATATATATATATATATATATATACTATGTAGCTTTCTTAAGGAATATCGTTGCAATTTTGGCTGGAATCTTCACACATGCATACGCACGCACACGCCTATATCTTTTAAACATGTCAATAATTATATTTACTTCGTTATTTGCTATTAAATCATATGAACACTATAGGGAACCTCAGAAACTTGATATATATATATATATATATATATATATATATATATATATATATATATATATATATATATATATATATATATATATATTTACCGTTCTTTATGGGATGGATACAGATATATTGAAACTGGGGTATTAAAGTTGGATGCCCTTCCTAACGCCTAGTGGTGGGATTGATCTCTCGTTGCTTTTTGTCTCACTTTACCTAACAGAACTACGTTAAGGATTTTTTTTTTCTTAGTTTTAAGACAATTTCGAAGTCACTGAATTTCATATAATTCCCCATTGTTAGTTCATGATTACTGATGAGTTGAAGAAAAGATGGGATGGGTTGCAGAATAGCCAACAGTAGAAACACCTGAACTCATACATACATAAGCCTACTCTCTTAAGCCTATAAGACGACTACCTCCCTTATATAGGCTTAATGAAAAGAATATTTAGGAACGGATTTGTTGGTAGGCTGGATGATGGTATTCGCTTGCAGGGGAGAGGGGAGAAATTTTAGGTTATGTGTAGTTGGTAGGCCCAGGGGCTCAGGGGCTTAGGTAGGCCGCTTGACCTTTGTTGTTGTTAGGTAGACCTATACTTTGTGCCTGCTAATTGTAGATACCCGAATCAAGCATATTGATAAGAATTCTTCAACTTGGAGGAAAGGTGTCGCTTTGGTGGTTTAGGCCTAGTAGCATGGCAATGCTGTACATCTTTGGATGTAATGTTCGGTAGGCCTATTTGAGCCTGCATAATGATCATCAATCAACACAGCTTGTAGATGAAGTAGCTTGTTCATATCTATAGGTAAAATGAATTGAATTACGACGTTACTCTTATCTAGTATGTAAGTGTTTCATTGATACTGTAATAATGATAATTAATTAATTAATTACCTTTGACAGGTCATGTTCAATCAACGCCCTCTTTAGTGTTGTTTCCTTGTAAACCTTTGGATTTGCATATTTCAGATAGTGGGCAAGACATCATTTAAATCGACGCGTTATCTATAATCGACTAAATATATCCGATAGTTAGAAATGTGTGGGTGTATTCTAATATAGGATTGAAATAATAACAGGAAGTGCTACGTGTTTTCCTTTCCTGAAGGCCTTCAGAACAAAGATTGGGAAGTTAGACCCCGGGTGGGCTTGTACCTTAGGGGCTGGGTTACCTCACGGGTTAGGGATGTGGTAATGCGTGTGCCCCGACGGGAAGCAGCTTTTTGTTGGGAGGGGGGTTGCCCTCTGTGGTCATTCAGCCGAGGGTCTAGAAGTGGCTTAAATTCATAACCCTGGCACCGATTTTCTCTCTCTCTCTCTCTCTCTCTCTCTCTCTCTCTCTCTCTCTCTCTCTCTCTCTCCTCTCTCTCTCTCTCTCCTCTCATATTTCCAACTTTCCCAGACACCAAGACCCTTGTTGTACACTCTGGAGAATGGTTGTGTATTAAGGGTTTAAGAGAAACAGGTTACTGAAACTTGATTACTAAATTCCCTATGTCGCTTTTGGATTAAGTATTCGGAGTATTGAAGGGTATCAACGAGGTAATCCTTCCCCTAAGTTAGTAGATAACCTTCGCTAGATATTTTGTACTCTCCATCGCGTGATTCACACCAATTACTGGTAATAGTTATGACAGAGGTTCCCTAAGTTGTTTTGGGATTAAAGAGTTTATTACCTCATTAGCGAAGGTTATCATGCAGTGGCATAAACTCTCTCTCTCTCTCTCTCTCTCTCTCTCTCTCTCTCTCTCTCTCTCTCTCTCCTCTCTCTCTCTCTCTCTCTCTCTCTCTCTCTCTCTCTCTCTCTCTCTCAATAATGCACCATTTTATATGTACTAATTAGTCCCCTTTAAAATATGGATGAACACAGATATGTTGGGCCTGGGGGATCAAGGATTGATGGATGCCCTTCCTAACTCCCCATTGTGGGATCAAAACCATGTTAGTCGCTCCCCGACTTATGCGTTCTACTACTGAGGTGCTGCGGACCCTGTATATATCTATTTCAGAATGGAGGGGTTACCATGCAGTGAAGACTTTTGTTGGAGCTAAGATTTGTATAGGTCCTAATTCTGAAGTTGAGGTCTGTAATCTACAGTTGGTCGCTGTTGATGAAGACCAAACCCAACTTCTAACCTAACCTAATCTTTGATAAAAGTTAGGTCTGCATTCTTCATGAGGTTCCTTTTGTTGAGTTACTTTACATCAGGAACTAGAGAGAGGTTTAACTAGCTGTTCCGGTTTTACGTCACGGACTCCCTTATCAACCAAGGGCTAGGACGGTTGCCTTCTTGCGAAGGACTTGTTTTGGCAAATGTAATCCTTACGCTGAGTGCATGCCTTTGCTAACCTCAGACCGTGACGGGGCGCGAACCCTCGACCTGACGCCTCAGAGTCGGAGACGCTACCGACTGAGCCACGGCGACTACAGAGAGGTTTAACTAGCCTCATTTTGATATAGAGATCAATCATTTTCCCTAACATAATATATCTCTGGAAGACGTTTTAGAGACTTGCAGCGATTATCAAGACACTGAATTTAATTAATACAAATTGGTGTATTGTTTTTTCTTTGTAAATATCGTTATGTTGCCATACTACTAAAGATAATAATTGTAAACTATATCCATATGTACTGTATGCATATGCGTTTGTATGTGTTGTTTGTTTTCATTTTATCAGACATTGACCCATGAAAACCGATAATCTCTGAGTATACATTAGAACTGTAGATAAGAACAAAAAGGTTTGATAAGGATTTTTTATTGCTCAGCCAAAGCTTGTGGACTGCCAATCTTCAGTTAAATAAAAAAAAACGTGACACAGATGCTCGGAGTTTGGGCTGAGCCCATTTCTAAGACCTATGGACTTAGGCTAGACTAACAAAAAGAGGAACAAATCTTTGTGATAGTTCTGTACAAAAAATAATTTTATCTGTCGTGTCTTAGTCTTGACCCTAGGATAAATGGCATTTATATGTTAACCTAGATAGCTATTAAACAGATGAACTCACTTGTTCATTACTGTGGTTACTTGAGTGAACAGAGGCTATGAAATATGGCCGCTAGTAATGGTTTCCTCTTGGTAATCTTTTAGTTGACACGATTAATTTTTTCTTAATATCGTATATTCATTTTTCAGCCAAAGGCCCGATTTCTTGAACAGTGTAAACTTAGGAAACTGTCGTAGGACTTTTGGGCTAGGTGTCAAAGGAAACATTGAACACTCTCTCCAGAGTGTGATAGGACGAGGCCTACGGTTAAAATGTGTCACGAAGATATATAGCGGGTCCCGTGGGACTCGGCATCTGGCGTATCTCATATCTCAAGAGGGTGAGAGATATAAACCAGTCCTTTATTCCCCATACCACACAGAAACCCTTGTCCTAAATGTGAAGTACATGCCCGCGGGAGATACCCAATGGCAATAGGCGATTACCACCCACTCCTTTGCAATAGGCTCGTTGGAATAGCCCCTCCCCTTATAGGCGGGACTCCACTTCGAACCTGGAGTTGATTTGCAGGACTGGATGTCAAGACACGCCCCTGCCCTTGGGGTATTTCAAGAACCACCCAGGGCAGGCACAGTGAGTTGAGTTAGAGGCCGGGCCTTGCCAGCAGCAGAGTTAACACAGTACAGCTGAGTTAGCCTCCCCCTTTCTGGGGGTGGGACTCAGGAATTAGTCGTGACAGGAACTGTAGTAATAGGAGCTCTGAGTACATAGATGTTAAAATAAGAATAAACTAATAATAAGAAGATGTCTTTCACCAACCACGCTACCATAATTATAATTATATAACGTAGGAAGAAATACCCTACGTCAGTGGTGACACTCGGTGGGATACTATCTTACAAATTGGTGTCATTAGATGGGATAATAAAATCCCTATGTCAAAACCATATTGTTAGTTAGCTAACAATATTGTAGCCTAGGTTTACACTGTTTATGAAATCGGGCCAAAGGCTCTTTAGACTCCTGAGGGTAGTAATAGATCTGAATCAGGCTATTTTAAGTTTAAAAGAGGTTATCAGATTTTATTGAATGTGTTGCGGGGAGATATTACATTAAGCCAACTGAATTATTATTTGAGGTACATGAGATATACATGACAGATTCGGAGTTGCCAACTACTGTTTATTTTACATATTTGTGTGGTATTGTGAAGTAAGATGAGGAACAGACTCTCTACACGGTTATCATACCCTAATTGACGAGTTCCCTATATATTTAATCTTTGAAAATCCATTTTTAATATTGTGAAAAAAAATTTAAATGAAATAGTAATTGGCATCTCGAAAATCGTCTGTTGATGCTTCTTGTCTTGGCTGCTTTTGGCACATCATTTGATTGTCACTGCTGGAGGTGTTCATATTTATTTTCTGTGTGTGTTCGTATTTGCTCGACACTCTCTCTCTCTCTCTCTCTCTCTCTCTCTCTCTCTCTCTCTCTCTCTCTCTCTCTCTCTCTCTCTCTCTCTCTCTCTCTCTCTCTCTCTCTCTCTCGCTTAGTCTTTTGTTATCCAATTATGGAAAAGATCCACAAAGATAAGGTCACTAAATATTTACTTATGTGGTACTATTCTCTCTCTCTCTCTCTCTCTCTCTCTCTCTCTCTCTCTCTCTCTCTCTCTCTCTCTCTCTCTCTCTCTCTCTCTCTCTCACACACACACACACACACACACACACACACACACACACACACACACACACACACCTCTTCTGCCCTTTTAGCTGTGATTTTCAACTTTTATGGTTTAGTCAAACCTTGAAAACATTGCTCCATCATGTATAAAACACAAAGCTATAAGACAACAAAAACACTCTTAAAAAAGGAACACGAATTATGAAAAAATGGTCATAGCAAAAGTACATTATGATATTTACATTTGGAAGTGCTAAGCCTTGGAACACTTTGGGCGTTTTTTTTTTTCCTGGTTCATACAGGATTTTAGGAGAGGTCACACTATTTGAATATGAGGTTAGATCCTGTGATATCTCTTTCTGATTTGAAGGGTATATTTTCATGTGTAAAGGTGTTTTTTGAAAGAAAAAAAAATAGAATTTTAAACACTTTCAGCTTCATGTATATTTTCCATTGGACCTCATCATAGGTGTTTGCAATATCGCAGTGATTTTAATTTTTATTAAAAAAAGAGAGAATTCCTTATATGGGAAAGAAGGGGACTTTGAATATTGATATTAAGTGTAATTTAAAGAGATTTTTTTGATATTTTGATTCGTAGCGAAGGAGGCGCATGTATGTAGTGTAATTGTGTTTTTCCTCATAAGGGGTGGCTGAGTCAAAGTAAAAATCATTTTATGGGAGGAAATTACAAAGAAGGGGGTCCCCAGTCCCCTGCTGTGCCCCATTAAGTCGACTTTTACGACACAAGAGAACACGGAATAAATATTCCCAGAATATACTACTGACAATATCCTTCTCAGTTTTTGTTGTTGTTGAGCACTTTTTATTTTTATATTATTTCCCTTTGGGGTTGAATAGTGTCATAATTAGACCATAATCGAATTGAGATGTACACAAACGTGTTGGAGCTGGAGAATTAAGGCTGGATGTTCTTCCTAACTCCCCGCGGTGAACTTGAACCCGCTCAAGTTGCTTCCCGAATTGTGTGCTCTGCCAAGAGTTACCGCGGCCCACTTATGGGGTTGAATTAGCTGGAGAATATTTTGACCTAATCTAATAGCAAGGTAGCCCCTTAATAACGAGGTAAATAATGATTATAATAATTAACGAGAACCATGTACGTAATTACCGGTTATTAGAGGCTCTAATTACGAAATATTAAGAAATACTAGACTATGACAAAAGTTCTTATTAAAACCCTTTGATAACTTTTGCTTGTTAAAGTACCTGTCGGTTTGTTGAAGTTGCCTTTAATGAAAAACTGAGTGAGTGCACTATATGGATGTGTTAAACCAGTCGTCAAAACGTATTCATATACCCCTCGACTCAATATAGGTGAAAATTTTGTCCAAGTTTTCAATTTTGTTCATATTAATTCTAAGATGATATGTATTTATGTATGTATTTACTCCCAACTATCATTTCTCTTATATTTTTGCTCATATTTCCTGCAAGATACTGTAAGTCTATGGCTAAGGATTCCAAAACTGTTTCCAAGACTGTCTCCATGTCCATCAGTCTTTGTTGGTTAGCAGTGATTCAACAGAAACTAATTCTCCCATTGTTCAGCCTCTTCTGTATTTGATCCTTGTCTCCTCTGTAAGTAAGGAATCTA
This sequence comes from Halocaridina rubra, assembly GCA_037179515.1. Classification (NCBI taxonomy): domain Eukaryota; kingdom Metazoa; phylum Arthropoda; class Malacostraca; order Decapoda; family Atyidae; genus Halocaridina; species Halocaridina rubra. The sequence goes on from JAXCGZ010000024.1 coordinate 74,557, forward strand.
GAAATGTGCTCTTGTATGCAGTCTTTGAGATTATAATAATAATCACAATCTTCTTTGGGTTGTTGTTCTTGTTTCAAGTGCGTTGCTGCAAAACAAGTGCTCCGTTTCAGGTCACATTTAGTCCCCATTTGAATGGGGTTGGACATATACATGTTGGAGTTAGGAGATCAATAATAATAATAATAATAATAATAAGACTTTATTTCCAACATACATTGGGTATGCTGTGGGCTCGAACACTGGTTTGTCTCTTCCCGAGTCGAACACTCTAACCACTGCGTTACCACGGTTCCCGTTGTTGCAAAATGACTACTTTTTTATTTTATTTTTTTAATTTTAGCGCTTATAATGCTTATCATCGATATGACTCATCATTAATTATTTGTGCTTTTTTTTTTAAAATCTGTTGTTGCAAAGCAAATATTTTTTGAAAGTCGTATTTTTAGCGTTTTGTCATATTGGTTCCTTGTCGCATGCTGTTGGGTATCCAATATCAATTTTTTTTTTTTTTTTTTTTTTAACTAAATTTAGTTTTGGTTGTTACTTGCTATTTTGTGTGTCACAATTGATCTCCATTCGAATGCGGGTGGACATAGACAGGTTGGAGCTGGGGTATCAAGGCTGAGTCCCCTTTCCTAACGCCACACAGTGGACGAGTTTACCACTTCTCTAGTTGAACGCATATAACCATTGCGCGACCTCGGTTCCTTGCCTGTGCTCCAGCAATAAGTAATACTTACTGAATTCCTTGGAAACTCCTATATAGATAGATAAATAGTTAGATTGATAGATAGACAACAAGGTGTCGTAATCATACGTTGTTCTGCCAAGTATTTTGTTTATAACCCTGAGAGAAATCATTGGTTATCGTTATTTGTTTTGCTTCGCTACCCCACCCCAAGTCTTCGAAGACCAAGGTTTTATAGGTGTGGTGTGAGTTTATTTTTTTCTATTCTTTTCTTTTTTCTCTCATACAGTTTCATCTATTGTCAGATTTGCGCCGCATTATCTTGTCAAAGCTTGCATGTCTCGCAAATCAGCGAAGGGCTTGGTTACTGAAAACGTGCTTACACTGGAGTTACAAAGAGAACCCAATTTAATGTAGTTCTTGAGGGAGATAGAGACTTGTTAACCAGTTTTCGTGTACATCGAATGGTAATGAGAGGCTTAAGGGTGGTTTACACGGTCAAACGGTTCCTCGAACGCGGTTCGACAGACAAGTGTTTGAAGTGATGTTCGAACGTGTGAACTGGGTATTTGGTTGTCGAACACGTTTGTCGAACGTGTTTCACGTTTGACCGTGTAAACCCCCCTTTAGGATCAGTATCACAATAGTGAAATTACGTATGTTAACTATGTAGATAAGAGACTATTTTTAACCCAAATTCGTAAAATTTTCATAAATGTTAACTTTGAGGTAACCGGACCTCAATTTTTTCTTCCTGAAGCTGCAATTTCCAATCTAGCCACGTCTCTGATTTTAGCATAGCTTTACATTCCGATTCCTCTCCCGACGCCAACCTTATTTGTCTGAGCTTAGGACCGGCGCCTAGTGTACTGGCTGGCACTACAGTGGGTGAATTAATAAAAGAGCATCGATGTCTTAACGCATTACAATATTTTGTGTGTCACATTTAGTCCCTATTCTAATAGGAGTGGAAACAGTTATGTTAGAGCTGGGGGATTAAGGACGGATGCTCTTCCCAACGCCCCCAAGATGTCAGGATCTCATGGAACTTCTCGCAATGCGCTCTTGTCACCAGAAACTTAATATTTGCTCTCCCCACACAGTAATGGCAGATGACGCGTTTAATTATAGAAATCTTAAATACTGATATTATTTTATTTTTAAGGGAGTATTATTTAAAAGCCCCCCTCGCCTAGAATCTGTACTACTTAATCTTGACACAACATAAGGAATCTCGGAACAAAGGGAGAATTTACTCCTTAGGTGTCATTCCCCAGGTTTGAACTGAAAGTTTGTGATATATATATATATATATATATATATATATATATATATATATATATATATATATATATATATATATATATATATATATATATCACTGCATAACCAACTGAAACGAGAGAGAGAGAGAGAGAGAGAGAGAGAGAGAGAGAGAGAGAGAGAGAGAGAGAGAGAGAGAGAGAGAGAGAGAGAGAGAGAGAGAGAGAATATTTTTTCTTGTCAATTATCACTGTCGCTTGACTTATAACCGAGTTATTTACGATCTCTGTTTTTGTTAATCACGAATCTTTGGACTGAAGAGCTAGTGATCCCTGCCAAAGATTGGGAAGGGGGTCGGGGGGAGGGTTGTGAAGAATGTACCGGACTTGGGTTCAATAGGTTCTCTTATAAACAAAGAACATTTTTCAAGTGTGCATGACATTCATACATGCAGGGCGCCTCTGTAGCTCTCTCCAATGATCATGTTTTGGAACCGGGACTGAGTTGAGCTGGCTTGCTCCCCTAGTGCGTGAATTGAAATTTGTAGAAACAGTTATAGTGTTACAAATATTACCGGGTATGCTTGATTAGAGAACAGGGTTGCCAGAAAGGGAGGGAGTAATTATAATGGTATGAAGAACGTGGAAAATTGAAGGTAATTTTTGTCCTCATTATTGGATGTTAAGTAGTGGAGTTGATGACACTGATAATACTGTTTTTTTTTTTATTCTTGTTTTTCTATATTTTATTTATGAAGCGTCAACTATGTGTCGGTCTTTCCATCGAACGCTTTTGATATTGTAACACTTCTGTTCCTAAATATATGAAAGTTTTCCAAAATAAATTTTTCAGCATTTTATGTCATTCCTTGGTGGATGATGTAGCTTCCGGGTCACAGAATTCTCTCTCTCTCTCAGAGATATCACACAATACATAAGTCAAGTTTAAAGTAGATATGTTGATAGAGTAAATACGAGTTTCTCTCTCTCTCTCTCTCTCTCTCTCTCTCTCTCTCTCTCTCTCTCTCTCTCTCTCTCTCTCTCTCTCTCTCTCTCTCTCTCTCTCTCTCTCTCTCTCTCTCTCTCTCTCTCTCTCTCATCTATATTTTACTCAACCTATCTTCTAAAACCTCCACTCCTGAAGTCTGGGAGATGTACAGTTCTGCGCAGTTAGGTACAAAGTCTTTAATGTTTACATCTTGAGTTAAAGTCAGTTGTCATAGTTTTGTTGTAAGAATGTTCAGTAGTTGTCAGTGTTAGTGCCAGCTTATCTTACACACATATGCAAGAATATACGCAGGCGCAATTGTACGCGTGTACACACGTACACTAACGCACATACACGTAAATGCGTTGTTCTATCTACCTTGGCTGTTTCTCCCTTTAATTGGGGGGTAGCCGACATCAAAAAAGAAAAAAAATAAGGGGGTTACTTTGCTCTATGGGCAATGGCGAGGGAGCTAGCGAGCGCTCAGATGGCACTGCGTTGTATTTCAATTTTTTTTTCTAAGCATATTTTTTTAGTATCCTGTGCATAATGATGGCGAAAAGAACTTTTTACCCCCATATTCTGTAGATGTCTTAGGGAGTAAATTTTGAATCTAGGCCAGAGGATTAGGCTGACAAATCAGTCCCCATTTAAAAAAAATAAAAATAAAATCAAAGTGTCGCTTTATGTATTACAGTTATTCCCCATACGAATTGGGGTGGAAACAGATATGTTAGAGCTGGGCGATTAAGGCTGGAAGCTTTTCCTAACACCCTGCGATGGGATCAAATCCATGTTAGTTGCTTCCCGACACCCACACTCTTAACTCTGAGCTACCGTGGACCCCTTGTTTCAAAGTAGTTTATGGAATTTAGAACTAGGAGGGTATGATGATGTAAGTCTTCTTTTCTTAGTTCCTCTGGTACAGTTGTGGCCTCTTTGCTAGTATCATGGGTGTATGACATCATATATATAGAGCGAAAAAACACATGCACACAAACACACACACGCGCGCGCGCACGCTCATGGCCGTACATACTTAGTGAACGACATCCCTGCACACTATCAAGTGTTCCTGTTGAAAGCTAAAGGGTTTGTTTACCATTTGTCTAGAAATAATTCTCTTTCGATAAGATTAGATTGCACCAAAACAGTATACAATGAAAATCAGATGAAACAACCTTGAAATTATGTGATAAATTCATGTCAATATTATGTTTTGAGGTATACATATTATGTAAATATGGTGTTTCTTGGCCGTGGTAGCACAGTTGTTTAGTGTACGATTCAGAAAGTGACTTACGAGGGTTCAATCCTACCGCCGGGCTTTTGGAAGGTCTATCAGCCTTACTCTTCCAATTCCAGCTTGTCTGTGTTCACCCCCATTCATGGGGACTGATTTCAACGTGTGAAACTGGGCATATACTTACTGTAAAGAAAGCAACGCTTGTTTATTTAGGCATAGGGGCATTTTCGAAGGGAAGGGCCTCTTAATATGGGTAAGAATAAATATTAATATGGGGAGGGGATATGTGGGCAGTAAAATGGTTGGGGGTATGGGCATTAAAATGGGTAGGAGGTATATCACTATTAACAGTAGTATGTGATGTGTGTGCAGTGATTAGGTTTAAATATACATTTAAGCAAATGCATTAAATAAAAGAAATTATATACATGAATAGCTTATATAATATACAGCGAGGTATATGTATATGCTTTGCTTATTTAATATTCGTCAAAGGACCCGATTTGCATTTCTTAATGAAGGTATTTAGTATGTTTACAAGCGTGTATTAAGCAGGCGTATATGCTTATTTGAATAAAGCATGCTTGTTTTATTCATAACAAACCTCCTCTGATAAATGTGACTTGTTTTAATACTACTACTACTCGAGAGAGAGAGAGAGAGAGAGAGAGAGAGAGGAGAGAGAGAGAGAGAGAGAGAGAGAGAGAGAGAGAGAGAGAGAGAGAGAGAGAGAGAGAGAGAGAGAGAGAGAATCTGAAGCAATTTAGCAAGCAAACAAGGGTGACCTTGTTTAATATCGTATTTGGTATAATGTTGCTTGCACTTTGATGCAGAGTAAATATGCAGATAGGTGTTGGTTTTAGGACTATTTGGGATTCTGGAGGTGAGTATGCTCGCGCACATACACGTATTTATACACATTAGCGTAGTTTGAAGGAGATAATGTCATTGAAGGAGGAGGTGAGAGAGAGAGAGAGAGAGAGAGAGAGAGAGAGAGAGAGAGAGAGAGAGAGAGAGAGAGAGAGAGAGAGAGAGGAACCTATTGATAGTACTTTGATTTTTTTTAAAGTCTTTTGGGTAAGGGATTACTTCTTAGAGGTTGTCCATGACAATCGTTACTCTTTACTCCCATCAGTAGTAGTATAAGTACTCCTGCTCTTTAACCGCCATTCGTCGGGATTGAACCCAGTTCTGTGACAGTGAAACAAGTTAAATCCGATAAAACCCTTGCATAGAATCTCTACTAATTAAAACCAGTGTGATGTAGGAATCTCATACTTTTTGAGAAATTTTTCTGTCGTTAGAGTCATAGATTGATGCGGTTAAACAGCAGTGTGTGTGATTACCTAATTGTGTTTACGGGAAAGAGCCCAAAGCTCGTATCTTCCCGTCTCCTGATCGGTTCCATTTTTAGACTTAGTGATACTTATCATACCTGTCCTTAAAACTATGGATTGAGATAGCATTAACTACCTCCTCGCTTAGCGAATTCCAATTATCAACTACTCTTACACTGAAAAAGTATTTCCTTACATCCTGCAAACAAGTTTTCTTACGAAGCTTCAAACTATGACCTCTAGTTCTAGAGCCAGCCATATCGAAATATCGATCCCTATCCACTCTATCATAACCATGAAGGAATTTAAAGACTGTCACCATATCCCCCCTTACTCTTCTAGCTTCGAGTGATGGCAAGTCTAATTCCCTCAGCCTCTCATCATAACCGAGATTGCGTATTTCTGGCACCAGTTTCGTGGCATGTCTTTGAACTTTTTCAAGCTTAGCTATGTGCTTTTTCAAGTGCGGATTCCAAAAGGGGGCTGCATATTCGAGTTTTGGCCTCACATAGGTTACATAAATATTTCTGAACATTTCCTTGTCCATGTGCCTGAAGGCTACCCTTACATTTGATAAGAATGCATATGCTGCCCTTACTACGCCATTTATATGTATTTCTGGAGACAAATCTGCCAGTATGTTTACTCCTAGATCTCTCTCATTTTCTGTCTCTTGAAGTTGTACTCCAGCCACCGAGTAGTCAAGCTTGGGCCTTCTTGCACTTGTACCCATTCTCATTACCTTACATTTTGAGGTATTGAATTTCATTAGCCACTTTTCTGACCACTCATGCAGATTATTTAGATCCTCCTGAAGTTCTCTACCATTGTTCTCGTTTTTTACTTTCTTCACAATCTTTGCATCATCTGCAAACATATTCATGAATGAATTTACAGACTCTGGTAGGTCATTTACATATACAAGGAACAAAAGTGGCCCTAAAACTGAACCCTGTGGAACTCCACTACTAACTCTTCTCCATTCAGACACTGAGTGTCTTACTCTAACCCTCTGTTCCCTTCCTTCTAAGTAAGTTTTTATCCATTCCAAGACATTTCCACCTATTCTAGCCATTGATTGCAGCTTCCTAATAAGTCTCCCATGTGGAACAGTGTCAAACGCTTTCTGGAAGTCTAGGAATATGCAATCTGCCCAGCCCTCTCTTTCCTGTAAGATTTGGCTTACCTCATCATAAAATTCTAATAAGTTTGTTACTGTTGATCTTCCTTCTCTGAAGCCATGTTGCCTCACTGACAAAAAGTTGAAGGATTCCAAGTGAAGAGAGATATGTTTCCTTAGTAGTTTCTCCATAAGTTTGCAAACTATGCTGGTCAAGGAAACTGGTCTATAGTTCAGAGCCGTATCCCTCCTTCCCTTTTTGAAGATAGGTATCACATTTGCTTGTTTCCAGCATCTTGGAATCTCCCCCGACTCCAGTGACTCCTTAAATATGATACTTAGTGCCACTGATATTGTGTTTGCGCATTTTTTAAGCACATGAGGGGATATGTCATCAGGACCTGTAGCTTTATGAACATCTAAATCCATCAGCGCTTTGCATACCTCTGTGGCTGTAAGGTTGATGTTCTCTAATACCGGCCCTTGAGCTTCTATCACTGCAATCTGAGGGGGTGGGGTATTTTCTACTGTAAATACTGACTGAAACTCCTTGTTCAATTCTTTGCAGATCTCTTCGTCCGTCTCAGTGATGCTTCCATCCGCTCTCTTTAGCCTTAAAACCTGTTCTTTTACCTTCAGTTTTCCTCTGATAAAGCTGTGGAAAAGCTTGGGATTTTCTTTAGCCTTCCTGGTGATGTCCCTCTCATAATCTCTCTCTGCCTCTCTCCTTTTACTTAGGTAGTCATTTCTTGCTCTTTTGTAGGTTTGCCAGGCATTTATGTTTTTTCTCCTCCTATACCTTTTCCAGCATTTGTCTCTCCACTCCTTAGCTCTTTTACACCCATTATCGAACCATTTCTCTCTGGCATGAATTACACCTACTTTGGTGACAGGTATGCAGCAATCTACTATCTTCCCATATTTCTCACAAAAGATGTCATACATTTCTTGTACAGATTTGTTGTAAAATAAGGTTCTCCAGTCAATAACTGCAAAAAGCTCATTCATTTTGATGTAATCTCCTTTCGGATAGTTCCTCCTCATGTCCTCAGTGCCTCCACTCTCAGGAAGAATGTCTTCAATGATATACTCCATCAACAACACACAGTGGTCACTCTTTCCAATTGGTGGTTCATACTCAATATTTTCAATATCCAACACATTATCTGTGAACACCAGATCAAGTAGTGATGGCTCATCCCCACCCCTGGCTCTTGTTGGTTCCATTACATGTTGGTGTAGGAAATTCCCTTGTACGCAATCTAGGAATCTTGCCCCAAATGAGTCCTCACCACTGTGTGGGTCAAGATTTATCCAATCTATCTCTTTATGATTAAAGTCTCCCATAATCAAAATCCTACATTTTTTCTCCCGCGCCATGTTAACAACTGAGTTTATGACTTCAATCATACCTATATGACTTTCCTCATAAATTTCAAGCCTATTTTGGTTCCTTGGTGGGTTGTATACAGCAGTTATTATAATGCTCTCTGACCCAGTATTTATGCGAGCAACAAGAAATTCCCTGAACTCACTTTCTATAGCCAAGTTTATTTCTTCAACTTGAATCCTCTCACTTATGAGCAGTGCTATCCCTCCACCAGTCCTCTCAGATCTTTCGACCCTTAGTATTCTGAAGCCCTTAGGAAAAACTGTGACACTGTTTATGTCCTCACTCAACTTAGTCTCTGTAATTGCTACTATATCTGCCTTACTGTTGTGAATCCTATCTTTTAATTCTACTGCCTTACCAGCTAATCCATCAGCATTTGTGTATAACAATCTTAATGAGGCCCCATCCCCTGATCTTCTGTCATTATCTTCTTTATCTCCCCTTTGTCTGGAAGTATTCTGTAACGAAAATTTTTCTTCTCTTCTTCATTTCTTTCATCATTTAACCTTCTTGCCTCTTGCAACAAGTTTTTGATCTTTCCCATCTCTTCCTGTGTTCTGTATCGCCTAATGAACACTTCTTTGCATTCTTGAAGGTCTTTTAGACTTTTTTTTCTCAACAATATTTCCCTACATGTCTCCCCTCTCTCAAAGGTTACTTTTGTTGGTCTCGGCTTTCCTTCCCTCGAATATTTACCTAGTTGGTGTATGTTTACAATATCCTCAGGACCACATACTACTCCAAGCTTTCTTATCAGGTCTACAACGTTAGCTTTATTTTCTTCAAGTCTCCCCTGCCATGTTGGCTCCTGGGATTCACTTATGCCTGAGATTACCACTGTCTTCTCCTTATCAAGTGCCTGTCTGATGAGTGGGTTTGCCCTTTCCATCACAACGTCTTTCATTTTTTCGATTACTGTCTCTTTATAGTCAACTGTTTGTATGTTTTCCAGTGCCACCACCTTTACAGCCTCTTTTACTGCCACATTCCCCTTTAGTGCATCAGCAAAGGACGTTTTCATGGCATCATTTTCCATATTCAGCTCCTGGAACTCTTTTCTGAACTGTTCAATGTTTTCCTTAATCTGAACATTCCAAGCAGCAATCTCGTCTCTCTCAGAAGAGAGCGGTGAACTAACATCTAATTCCTTTAGGTTGTCATTTAGCTGTTTGTTTTTATCTTCTTGTTTAGAAATTCTAGATTCTAGTTGACTCTTTTCCCCTTCCAGCTTCTTTATTCTTTTTTCTAGTTCCTTTCTCTCCTGCTCTTGTGCTTTATTTGCTTCCTCCAAAGTTCTTATTTGTTCTCTGAGTGTTTCATTCTCTTTCATTTCTCCATCCATATTCCGAATTTTATCATCAAGGCTTACAACCATTTCCTCTAACTGTGTGTGTGTGTGTGTGTGTGTGTGTGTGTGTGTGTGTGAGAGAGAGAGAGAGAGAGAGAGAGAGAGAGAGAGAGAGAGAGAGAGCACCCACAACCCACCAATAGCGAGCTTAAAAATGTAATAATTTAGGCCTTGATCCACCACCTGTGGCCTCAATTTTCATAACTTTAAAATATGATCTTGGGAGTTTCTGTCATAGAACTAATATATTATGTTGGTAACGGAGTCATATCATCATATATTCTGCCACGTTCTTCTAGGATTGCTTACTCATTTAAAAAAAAAGAACACTATTTTGCAAACATATTGAATTTTTTTTTATTATATTAACATTAGCACCAAAGAATGAAATATGTCTAAACCAATCTCATCGTAGAGAAAATTCATAATGTTAAACTCTGCTCTTGTAAAGCTGAAATGACTCCCAGAACCTCATGTAAGGTTAAATAACCCCCATAATTCTGTAGGTTAGATTAGGTTAGGTCAGGTCAGGTCAGATGACTTGCCTCGTAAATATGAATAGCCTTAGAGCACCCTGGGGCTACTATTCTTTACAAGATTCCAAACTCCAAGATTGTTAGCATAGAAGTCTGTGAACACATAACTGTTATATATATATATATATATATATATATATATATATATATATATATATATATATATATATATATATATATATATATATATATATATATATATATATATATATATATATATATATATATATATATATATATATATATATGAGCATCTGTTAGAAAGGGGATGGCAGGAGTAGATATATTTGTATATGTCATGTAGAAAGAGTAAATACATTTTTGTGGGTGTGGTATAGAAAATATAATGTGTATGTATGTAAGGGTGTCATGTAGTAATCGCAGATGCATTAATTGTGGTGTGGAGTAATTGGATATAATGTATTTGCGATGCTAGGTAATGGAAGGAATGAATATAGTTGTGGAGGTTCTGATGTGTAAGTAGATGATATATATGTGAGTTTTGATAGTCTTCCTTTTATATAATGGGCACAATCCCCCTTGTAAGGGGGTGGTCGAATCAAAGCACGTTCACCAAACAGTAATATTCCTCTGTCACACGTCTTAGGTCCTTGAGCCTAAAGGGCTGCCACTATTTCCCCCACCACCCTGCTTGGGTAAACCACAGGGTAAGTGTACAAGCATCTGCCGCGAGCCCGACAGCCGCATCTGGTTTTAAGCAAAGGAAATAATACTTCTTACAAAAAAAGAAAACGAATACTTACGTGTGTTCGATTGTCAGCTATTTTTTTTTAACTATCACAAATTATTTCAGATAGTATTAAATTTTATAAGTGCTTGTAAACAGAAGTTTCTGCCTTATAAACTCATAAAGAAGTGATTAGTAGAGTATTGTGGTTATTGCCTTAAAAAACATAAAAGTTTATTATAAAGAAGACTCGAAATAGTGGATATTAACCACAGTACTGACTAATAACTGCTTACCGCACTCCTAGTGAGGGAGCAAGATTGAAAAAAAAAGTGACTGCAGAACAGTATTTAAAAGAAAAGGACAAGAATAGTTCTGTAGAGTAAAAAGAACAGAAGAACGGTGATTGAGTGACACCAACAGTACTCAGGAGGGCAACGGTGGCACAATAACATTTCTCAAGGAATAATAGAACAAAGAACGAACTACAAATATTCAGGATGTTGTCCAATAAGACTTATCACCCTGGATGCCCGGGTATGCAATCTCCAGTACCCGGGAGACGCACTCCAGGCAACATTACGCCGGGGACACACACCCCTGGTAATATGACCCCAGGTCGCCGCACCCCCATTACGTTAACTAATAAGAAATACTACGATATTATGGCGTAAGTTAAAAGTTGTATTGTTATTATTATTATTATTATTATTATTATTATTATTATTATTATTCTGATAATATGCAGTGGCCACTCCCCTTATAAAGGGACTCTGTACATTGTACATTTATTATTATTATTGTTGTTATTTCCATACGTGTAGTGGCCACCCTCTTACAATGGAGACTTTGGCCCTTGTGTAATAATCCGGTTCCGGTTTTACGTCACGGACTCCCTTTTCAACCAAGGGCTAGGACGGTTGCCTTCTTGCGAAGGACTTGTTTTGGCAGATGTAATCCTTACCCTGAGTGCATGCCCTTGCTAACCTCAGACCGTGACGGGGCGCGAACCCTCGACCTGACGCCTCAGAGTCGCGGACGCTACCGGTTGAGCCACGGCGACCACTGGCCCTTGTGTAATAATAATAATAATAATTATATCCGATATTCGTTTGTCTTTAGGAAATTTTGTAAGATATTATAACTCGTGATATAAGTAGGAAATATTCAGTTATGTCCACAGACCGGCTTTCAAGCCGCATGTTAGAACTTTTTATTAATTTCATCAGAGCTGATGTATGTTTACTAAATTTTGAAACTACGTTGAGAGGCTGAATGAAGTATTGAAATGTGTGTAATTATATAATTGTGTTTACGAGAAAGAGCCCTATGCTTGTAACTCCCCGTCTTATGATCGGTTCCATTTTGTGTGTATAAGAGAGAGAGAGAGAGAGAGAGAGAGAGAGAGAGAGAGAGAGAGAGAGAGTAAAAAAAAACATTTCTGCACTGAAAACATGGCGCGCTTTCTCCTTAGAGTTATTATTGATTTATTGAGAGAGAATGGGTACAGCTGTTAACCGTGATCAGAGAGATTACCTGTTGAACATATCCACCCTTATATCTCTTGGGATTGCTTCGACGAGGCCCTCCTTGCCTGATTATTAAGCTTGTATACTCCCTTTTAGGTCCGCTTGAAGTCATATCTTATTTTAGTTATTGAATTTAGACTGTCAGCATTGCCATTAAAGTAAATACCCCAGAGAGAGAGAGAGAGAGAGAGAGAGAGAGAGAGAGAGAGAGAGAGAGAGAGATTTATACCTATAAGGTTATAATATTTTCAGCATTTACTTAGGTTTATTATTAAATTCTATGTCTACCTACACTATTAACTTGTATGTACATTTTTTGTTTTTAATTTTCAGCTCTTGTTTCATATACCCATGTGCGTAAACACATCATTTCTATAATCCTTGACTTCCATTATCTTTTTTTCTTTTCTTAAAATTATTACTGTTATTGTTACAGTTCAATTTGACAAAAAACACGTACAACTTTTCATCCAGACTCGTATTAATACTTCATATTATATGCATTTAATAAACAAATTTACTTTGTCAACGTCTCTTTTGACTCGTTCAATACGTATTTGTTTTGAGATTCCCCATTGGAGAGGCTAATTAAAAAAAATGTATAGTTGATGAAAAGGAATACGGTCATTTCGCCCAAATTTTAAGGCTTTAAGGCCCGATTTCTTAAACAGTGTAAACCTAGGATACCATATTGTTAGTTAGCTAGACACACAAGTGGATTTCATAAACGCATCTGCGGTTCTGTGTATGGCTAGGATCCCGTACTTTGGTGTGAATGCAGCCAACGAGAAACCATGCAAGGTTACTTATAGTGTAGTATTTTGTCTTTGTGAGGATTCGGTATTGGTATTTGTTTACATATTTGATGGCTATGTTTTTAACAACCTAACGATGCCAGCTGTATAACCCTCTTATTTATTAGTTTAATTACATGTCTACTTATAAGTTACTATTAATGTTGAATAAGCATTGTACAAAATGGAAATAAATGTTTGTTTGTTTGTTTGTTTAGCTGTGGCCGCGAAAAGTTGCACAATAGTGTGGAAAGTGAAGAAAAAGAATTCTTTTGTTCCTCTCCAATATCTGCCCCCTTAATATTAGAACTGTAATATAATGTGGGCGAACAGACTTTGGGCGAAATGACATTTTGATGTAGGCGAAATAACCAGATACCAGATGAAAATATTCATATTAATAGCTCCACATTAACTTTTTATTCTCGTATCTGTATTGATATTCCACGTTCCAAACTTCATATAAATATATTTGAAACTTATAAAAGAATTTCTACCATGCATAACTTTCATGTACGTATATATATTGAAGTTCCCCGTTGCAGAGGGTACAAAGAAAAGTAGAATTGATAAAAAAAATACATCCTTTTTAACTTTTTATTCTCGCATCTATTATGAAATGCCCCGTTGCAGAGGCTACAAAGATATGTAGCGTTGATAACGAAAAGAAAGCATTTTCTACTAACTTTTTCACTATTTATGTACGTTTGACATGCCCGTTGCAAAGGCTGTGAAGGAAGGCGTTGTAGTTGTTTTGGAAAGCCTTGAATGAGAGAGAGGAAGAAAGAGACGATTAGAAGTCATTTTATCGTCATGAATGATGATTGGTTTGAGAGCTCTTGTCTCGTACTTTAGTGTAATTTTGTCTGCCACTTTAGAATCGTCGTCGTTTTTTTTTTTTTTTTTTTTTTAAAGAACTTTCCACGAATTTTGACTCTGCGTTAGACATTAGGCGTCATCTTGATCATTTAATTTCATAGCGTTTCTTAGTCGGATTACGATGGTTATTTTTTATGTACTGTATTGGAGTAATTGTTACAAAATTATTATTATTTATTATTATTATTATTATTATTATTATTATTATTATTATTTGTCTGTATTATTATTTTTACTGTATGAATATATTAATAGTAAAGTGAAAAAGAATCTAATTACAGTCTTCTGTTGTCTGGCTCACGTGTATGGTTCGCATATTTGGTAACTCACAAATAAGGCTAGTGAAAGTTTGACCCAAGGTCATTATAGTAGTAACGAAGAGGTCACTGAGCCAAGACCTAGGTTAAGCGACCATGAATATATTCGTGTAAGACTTTTATATTCGTATCACCACCACCTACTACTACTACTACTTAGGTACTGTGACCTCTCTCTCCCGTTTTCTATGCTTGTTTCGTCCTTATATTTAACAGACTGTGTGGCGCCCTCTCTGACAAGATTCTTCTTCTTCTTCTTCTTCTTCTTCTTCTTCTTCTTCTTCTTATTATTATTATTATTATTATTATTATTATTATTATTATTATTATTATTATCATTGCCCTAAATATACAATCTGCTGAATAACTTAAGTGGTGTATAATCAAACAAAATTAGGCATACATAATTTATTTTTATGAATGTGACACCGGGACACGAAGAAACTGCCCTAGTCAATGAAAGCCCGGGCACAAGAAAACACCAAGACGAAGGAAAAGAAAAAAGTTAAGGATAAGGCAGAGATGATGTAATATCACACAAAGGAAAACGACAGACAGAAAAAATAGTCAAAGTACAGAGGACCTAGAGATATGGAGGACTAGGCCATGAGATGACGATTGATCCGCTTTTAGAAGGATGATAGGTCATAAGAATTAGGAAAGACAGAAGAAGGAAGAGAGTTCCAGAGTCTAGAGATAGATGGGAAGAAGCAGTCGCTGCTCCGACCAATCCACGAGCTACAAATCTCCACACAGTACCTGTGAGATGAGGCCGCTTGGCGAGTGTTACGCGGCCTCGGCAGTGGGGGAGGGATGCTATTTGCCAATTCATAAGAGCAGCGATGGAAGTAGTAGCGATAGAGAAGAGAAAGGGAAGATACTTTACGGCGAAGAGAGAGAGAGATTCCAGATTTAAAGTAAGAGAAGGAGCTTTAATGAGTCTGACTGCCTTAGATTCAACCTTATCAAGGAGATAAGTATAAGAAGAAGCACCCCAGATGTGTGAGCAGTATTCTTACTCATAGAACATTCAAATATATTATTTTTCTTCATCAACATTGCCATAAATATTTTTCGAAAGGAAAATATTGGCTTAAAACATAAGTACATTGACGCTTATAGGCAGATACCTCGAAAGATATATATATATATATATATATATATATATATATATATATATATATATATATATATATATATATATATATATATATATATATATTTAAAAAATTTTCACTACCCTGCTGTTGAAGCCTTGATACTGAAGGAGGTACACGCATGTCACGTCTCTAATGCTTAGCAACCACGGGTCGTCACACCTTGTGATTCGACCCTCCGGAAAATCCACATGGAAAATATTTTTTAAGGACTGGTGTATATAGCGTATTTCCCGACAGTAGGTGGGGGGGGGGTATTGGTGTTGGTATTATTTTCATATTTTGTTTGTGAGTCTCATGTTTGAGTGTTATATTATATATATATATATATATATATATATATATATATATATATATATATATATATATATATATATATATATATATATTTCTCACCATACGCCTGAGTAGATAGTGCTTTATCTATCGGTCGACTGACCATGTTTGGCCAGCCATGCGTTGCTTTAGCAAAGAGGTTTTTTTCCAGTGCCTTGCTAGGACTATCCTGGAAACCCTACCCATTTATCCGAGCTTGGAACCGGCACTGAGCTAAGCTAGCCTGCTTAACCCAGTGGCTGGGTTATATATATATATATATATATATATATATATATATATATATATATATATATATATATATATATATATATATATATATATATTATTCACTAGCTTTTTAGGTCGTAGGATCTGAAATACTGAATAAATCGCGTGTTCAGAAAATTGCCCCGAGTAATAAAATTTAATGAATTTTACGACTGAATGCACTCCTATTTTTCGTGGCATTATGTTCGCGTGCCAATCGGGGTTGACTATAATATGAGTATCATGACATAATAATAATAATAATAATGATAATAATAATAATAAGTATCGTGACAATAATAATAATTATAAGTATTATGACATTAATAATAATAATAATAATAATAATAATATTAATTAAATTATTTTATATTTGTTCAAACTTAGATATCAGACGTTATCGTCATATCGGGAATCGAACCAGGTACCCAAAAATAATATGAGGAAGACTTAATCCTTCTACTCGGTCTGAAAATAAAGCGATTAAAAATAGGCGTTCCATTTTTAAAATTTTATTGCTTATAATACTTTATCAGTAATAAAATGTCTGAGTAAGAAAAAGTGTCTAGGTAATGAATGTTAATGATATTGAAAGGTTTGATAAAACTGAATATCTATGTACTTTTTTACAATATAAATGTTAGTATTATAAATTGGCGCTCCCATTTCAGCGGTTTATTCCAGTTTAGCCTTTATCAGTCATAATGTGTGAGTGGATGAAGAGAAGTCAGTTACTTTTAATCATATTGAACACTTAGAAAGAACTTCACTATGGTATTATTCACCATATTGTCACAATTACTTCCCATTCGAATTAGGGTGGACAAAAACATGTCGGAGTAGGGGAATTAAGGATAGATGCCCGTATAAACGCCCTGTAGTGGGATTGAACCCGTGTGCGTCGCTTCCCGACTTTCTCACTTGACAAAAATTATACAGTACTTAAAACAGTAGGGTTTTGATATTTACTCGACTTCACCTGTAATAATAAGTTGAAAAATAAGCTTTCCATTTTTAGAATCTTGTTTTTCATTATCCTTTATCAGTAATAAAATGTTATGAGGATGGGAAATGTCTCGGCAATATTAATCATAGTGAAAATGCGCGGCTTTTATTATGATATGAGATATTTATTATGCAATAAAAAATATCAGGATTATTTGACAGTCATGTTCCATTAAAGAAATAGGTATGAGTTGAGTCGCATTTATTACATTTTGTGTGCCACTGGTTTTCCCTATTATGGGGTGGACACAGGTAGGAGCTGGGGAATTTAGGTTGGATACATGCACATATACGTATGAATTTATATTTTTTTTTCGAATTTCATGTGTCACTATTCACTCCCATTATTGGGGTGGACGCAGGTTGGAGCTGGGAAATTAAGGCTGGATGCCTTCCTAACGGCCCCCGGTGGGATTGGACACAGGTTGCTGCAGTCCCCAGAGACGAGTCTTTAATTAGCACTGAAATTACATTGGTATTAGTTAATCCTCATCAAAATAACAATGGCAATTAATTAATTTAATTAATTTAGTAAAACAAAACTTATTCATTTATTTATTTATTGTTAGTGCGATTTTTTTTTAAATCTTGACATTTCGTACATCTTTGCACGCTATGAGATGAATGAATTATTGGTAATTCTTATGAATTTATCTTAACAGTAATGCATCGTATTATGTCACAATTAGGCCCCATGAATGGGGGTGGACACCGTGTGGTTAAAACAGGGGGACTAATAATGGATGCCATTCCTAATGTCCTGAGGTAGACGGTCTCGAACCCTCGTTATGTATTTGATTTTTTGGGCTTTAAGATCAGCACATATATGCTTCCAAATTGAGCTACTTTGAAATTCAATCATCTGGATTTCAATATCATCCATGTCTATCCATTAAAGGAACAGCAAATATTAGTTGGCCAAGTTTTATTCTGCCTAAAAACTTTATCTATTTTGCAGTCTCATCTAATTCTCTGAACTTAGTATGCGGTTACCAATTGCCATTTAAAAAAGTTTAAAATATATCGTAATTTGTTTTTTAATTGAGCTCCGGGTTTCGCGTGCCGGAAAATGTCGTTAGTGTGCCATGTTTTGCACGCGTGCCAAGGGTTGCCCCCCCCTTGGGATAGACCTTAGATCTAGTCGCTAACATAGTTTTATACTAAAAATTGTATATAAAATTATTTTGGTTAAAAAATGTTAACACTGAGTGCAGAAGATCCTAGTTCACTTATCCCGTGAATGACCGCAGCAGGGTGGTAGGGAGGAATTGCAGCAGCCCTTTATTTTCCATGTAGTAGGTTGGCCCATGGCACCAGACGCCCTTTGCGATACTACAGCTGAAGGTTTTTTGGACATGAATAGGACTGTCAAGGTCAGTTCGATGTTAAATCTTCCTTCATTTACGGTTCGTTTTCTATGCCTACATCAACACCGATTTTTCTTGGATATTCGTTACACGTGTCTTGTTATCCCATCACTACACGTTGCATCTGTATTTCTCTTTATGTTTTCTTCGTGCCCAGGCCAGATGAGGGCATTTTTTTTTTTTCATCCTGGTGTCACAATCATAAAAGAAAAATAAAAGAAAAAAAGATCTTCAAGGAGTTAAGAGGTGTGATTAAGGAATATTAGCTTCTGGTAAAACTTCGGTTTGACTCCGCCACCCCCATACAGTAGGTATAGCAGCTTTTCAATTCTTTTATTTAATATACTCTTGTACTCCAACGATATATAAAAAGGCAGGCAGACAAATCAAACTTTTTTTAAGATTTGATGTTTAGATCAGTATATATTTTTTCCTTAAAAGAAGACCGCATTTTCAAGAAGAATTAGTACAGCTTTTTTTCCTTTGAAGTTGACAAACTTTATAAAAGGAAGGTTTAGTATTTGTGCCATATTACAGTTAGCTTCTAGGAAGTTATTTGGAGATGTTTGATGCAATAAAAGCCATTGGTATTTCCTTTTGAGAAAGCACGGATATGATCAGAATGTCATTATGTGGTGACACACCTCTCTCTCTCTCTCTCTCTCTCTCTCTCTCTCTCTCTCTCTCTCTCTCTCTCTCTCTCTCTCTCTCTCTCTCAGTGCTTGTTTGATTTATACCACGCCCATAGTGTGCCCATTACCACACTGCGTAGTACTTCGTCTTTTGTCTCATTAAATATAGTTATTCTGCAACATTTGGACGTTTTTCATATTACGGAATATTCCGTGTTATATTATTTAGCACTTGGGTCCGTTGTTAAATGTCATGGGTCGATGAGTGAAGTTCTAGGTTCCAGAAGTAGATGTTTTATCGAGATACATAAAACGTTTTGGTGCGTCAGTTTCATCATATATGTTTTGATGCGTCAGTTTCATCATATAAAAACAGTGATTAGATGTTGCCATGTTGTCTCGCTATTCTCCGAACCCTTCTTTTTTGTTTTTATTATAGGAAGGGAAAGGTACGTTTCGTTTCTACACGAAACGGGAATGACATTTCTAGTTATAACTGCTTCTCCCGAATCTTTCGTGCTCTCTACTCCAGTTGTGGAATGGCTAGTGCGCAGACGCCATAGCTTCTAGGGGGCTGGAATTCCAGTGGATACGTCATCGTCCAGGTCGGCCACTGACCAAGCGTAACAACAATCCTTCCCAACGTCTCAGCGATAAGAAGTTTCCTTTTATGCGCCGTTCGGGGCGGCGTGGATAGCTGTTAAATGTCGCCACGAAATCAGCTGATAAGGGGACCCTCCTTGGAGCATAACGTTCATTGCACTTACCGGAATTCATTGTTCATGCGCCAATCAGGGCTCCCCCAAACACAACAGAAAGGTTTGGGGAAAAATGGGGTTTGGGGGGAGTTTATGGGGGGGAACCCGTCGAATTTTCTCGGACCCGTTGCTCGGAGATCAGTCCCTTTTGAGGAATATAGGAAAGAGGAGTTATTACTCGTCGCTCTTCCAGTTTCCGTTATACGTGAAGTATTTTTATAACCATTTGTGGCGAAAATGCTTTGTTCCGACATTTACGATTACCAGACCTACGCCAACGCCCTGGTGAAAAGCATAGTGGCTGATAGGTAAGACTTTAAACTAAAAAAAGAAAAGTTTGACGGCGACTCTCATGCAGTGTAGTTTGTTGATACCAGAGCAATTTTCTCTTTCTCTCATGGCTGGTGCATGGATCGATTTACCTCCCCCAGAAGGTTGCAGGCACACGGCCAGAGAAGACCCTTTTCGGAGTCCATTGCTATCTTCACAATAATAATAATAATAATACATTTACTTTAACCGCTAGAACATGAAGAGAATTGTTACTTGTTATTGCATGTGAAATCAATAAATTACAATCCCTTTCAAGAACTGCATCCAATATCGTATCAAATAGGACTTCATTGTTATGGTTGTCCCAAAATATTCACTATATGCTAAATATCTACGTGCCCTTTAATTAACTAGAATATAAACAACGTTTTATGATACATATTTTCCTTTATATGATTTGTGCAACGTGCTTTAGTGAATTCTGTTCAAGAATGGCGGCCATCTCGGCCTACTTTCCTTCAAGTTGCACGTAAATGGCGAGTCCATTCACAAAGGGAGGGGGAGGGGTGATATACGTGCTATATATCACCTCCCCCGAATTTATTCCCTTCACCCTCCTTAATACCATATTTTGTCGGTGTATACATATAGTGCTTTAATATCTTACCTTGTTGCTAGGTAGAATAGGTACGCGAAATTCACTCTCTCTCTCTCTCTCTCTCTCCTCTCTCTCCTCTCCTCCTCTCTCTCTCTCTCTCTCTCCTCTCTCTCTCTCTCTCTCTCTCTCTCCATAAAAAGTTGTTTATTCAATTGTCGTCCTTGTATATGAGAGTAAGACAGAAAAATAATATGAAATAGCTAATGGCATATTATTATTATTACTATTACTATTATTATTAATATTAATATTATTATTATTATTATGGAGATTGTAGGCCCAAATTTACCTGTAACTAAGTATATTGTATGTAACGAAGCCCGTTGTGAAAATGTGATGAGTTTGCCTGTCTTACTCGTGATATGTATTGCATTAAGGGGGTGGCTTTTTGTTGTTCAGACCTTGGAATATAATAACAAGCCACTGAGAAGCCTCGCAAGGGGCTTCAGTCAATTTTCTCATGTGAGTGTTTTGGATAGCGCCTTCTGTGAAGCCTTTCACAACGCCATTCCATTCAAGGCCAAAGCATATATCAGTCAGTTATGGAAGCTGTGCATTGTCAAGCGAGGAAAAATCGAATAAAATTGAAGGTTTTTCTCAGCTACAGTTGTATGAATAAATGGGTCTAATGTGCAGCATTTGCTTACGCTAATTACAAGTAATTCAGTAGGCAATACGAGTATGAGTAACTATTTTCAATATTCTCACATTTCCATATGTGTCTGATAGTCCATATATCTATCTATGTACTCACCTGTCAGTCTATCCTTTTTTTTTTTAATTATACACAAAAACCTGAGCCATTTTTCCCATATAAGGGGAGTGGTTGAGTCAAGGCAAAATACTCTTGACTCTTTGGGAAGAGAAAATACAGAGGAGGGGATTTCCAGTTCCCTCGCTCTGTCCCAACTAGTCGACTCTTACGACATTTACGGGAACACGGAAAAAGTATTCCAGCCCCCTCCCTCAGGGGGTTACGGAATTAAAATTCGATCCATTTTCTACCTACTACGGTATCGTACGATTCATAGCCTTAGATTTTTTTTCAAAATATTAGCGTTGTAAACATGGCATGTTCATCCCATGGAGTTTTTATGTTCTTGTGGCGTTTTCGACTGTTCGTGTATTACTGAATATCGTATGCTTACGTTTATGTCAGAGCTATAGTCATAATGTCGCATGCTTAACTAATCAATAAGGATTGTTGAAGATTTTCTTTAATTAAATAACGGGTAGGCTTACACTGATTCAACGAAATGTAGCTATAATGCAGCTCTTTTTGTTTTTTGTGTTGATCAGTATTGTTTTCTTCAATAATAATAGCTAGACAACCTCATTTTTTTTTCTCATTACTATGTATAATGCATTAATAATATCATGAGTCCGTGTTAAGGTATGTCATTGTCCTTTAATATTGCTCTAATCAATATTTAACTTTGTTTAAATTTAAATAACTTCATATCGTTTTTCACGGAATTAAATTGTAATGAAAGTTTTACGGACCAGTAAAATCTTCACTATTTTTACTATGACAATCGCAGTGGTTCCCGACCTTTCATCCACGAATCTTGAGGGGTCCGGGGTCGTAGTTTTAAGAATATGTTGAAAATTTTATAAATTAAGTCACGATAAGGCCAGTGGAGATAAACTTTTAAAATATTTAAGCCGGATCCAGTTTGCAAAAAATACATTTTTTTAATCGTTATTTTAATCTGCTGGTGGCCGCGGTACCTCAGTGGTTAAGCTCGCAAGTCGGGAAGCGACTAATGCGGGTTAGAGCCCACCATGGGACGTTAGGAAGGCCTTAATCCCTAGCTTCAACATGTCTGTGTCCATTTCCATAGGATGGGGATAGATTATGACAAAACATTGCTTAAAACATATACGATCAATTGGGTTGAATGTCCAGCTTAGGAGTTAGAAGTTCAGAGGGAAATCCCCGAATTTTTTGTCTCAGCCTTAACTTTGGCCCGCTAAATAGTAATTTTTTTGAAGTAAAGCAAAATTTTTTTAACGATTTTTCATACCGTGCAATATTATTAGATTTAGGGATATTATTATTATTATTATTATTACTAGTCTTCCGGTGTCATTTCCAAAGCTAAACAAATATTTTTATTTTTTTATTATTTTAAATACTTGTGTCTTGATAAAACGATTAGGTTTGACTGATAAACAAGTTTGAAACCTTATCTTTGAAATCTTAATAAAACCTTTAGGTCTCATTGAACTACAGATCATTTTGTATGTCCATATTAGGGCATGTGAACCCTAATGGTGATAAAATGCTAAATCAGCAACAGTTAGGTGTGTGTGTGTGTTTTGTACATCGGTAATAAACAGTGATACACAGTTCCTGTTATCGGTATATTACATAATATATCTATACTTATGGCCTCGTCCTACCACTTCGCGTGATAAGCAACATATTCATGCTCCTTATATTCTGTCACGGCAGATGATCCTTACCCACTTACCCTGTTGATGACCCAAAGCAGGGTGTTGGAGAGAGAGTTGTGGCAGCTCTTTTTCCCAGGGAACTTAGAGAAGTGATCGATTATATAATCGGTGAATGTATATGCTTTAACTCTGCCAACCCTATATAAGGGAGATGGCGGTCATTGTATATGTATGTATGTATGTTTTTATATTCTTTTAACAAGTTTATGTACATTTAAATGTAAGTAGACCGTATAAGCAATATAAATTAATGGTACCATAATATTGATACGCATCACAGTCTTAAGGATAGTGGCAACAGGTAATCAATCCCATACGCAGAGAAATATATCTGATATGCGCCTGTTACGCCTGTATGATGAATACAAGTTTCCCCTGAACTAATGATGCCAATTTATCAACTCATGGTTTCTCTTTTTCTCTTTCCAGCGCCTCCACTGCCAGTACGGTTGCAATTGACAATAAGATTGAGCAAGCCATGGTAAGTACAAGATTCGTTTTTATGGTAGCTTTTTTTTTAAAGATTTTTATTGAGTTTTCATTATCGTTTATGTTATCATATCTACCTTTGGTTGCATTGTTCTATCCATTATTATTATTATCATCATCATCATCATATCATGAACTTCAGCAAATATAGAGCTCAATAGATATCTTGGAGCCAAATTCGTAGCCTTTGAAACAGTGTTAGCAGATGGCCTGTTTGTCTCTTGAGAGTGTAATAGTTTACACAATTGAAAAATGACAACAAAAAATTCACCCCGAGAGTGTTTGTGAAATGTTTTAATATTATGTAAGTCTAAATAACAAGGAAATGTTACTTTGGAGAGAGAGAGAGAGAGAGAGAGAGAGAGAGAGAGAGAGAGAGAGATAGATATGGGTGGACGTGTCGGCCATATTGTTGAAGGCACGGTTAGCAACAGTGGCTTTGACAGTGACTCTTCCTCATTTCCTTTTCTTTCTTTGGTTGTAATTTTTTTTTTTTTATGTACAGTTGCTGTAAAAAATGTCTTATGATTTCAACTTATTTCACGTAAAGAGAGACGAGGGGCGTTGTTTCGAAATACCGTAGAAATATTCTACAACACAAAAATATTATTCGGGGTTCTAAGTTCTGAAAATGGTGACTGAATTATATATATATATATATATATATATATATATATATATATATATATATATATATATATATATTATATATATATATATATATATATATATATATATATATATATATATATATATATATATATATATATATATATATATTATATATATATATATATATATATATATATATATATATATATATATATATATATATATATATATATATATATATATATATATATATATATATATATATATATATATATATATATATATATATATATATATATATATATATATATATATGGAACCGAAAGCCGGCCAAACTTTTTATTATTAATATTTTGACTTCGTTATATCAAATTCTGTTATGAAGTGACAGATCTAAAGTGGTCATTTTCTGATCAAGTTACTCGATTATAAAGTATACTATTAAAAAAAATAACTAACTCATCCAATAATAAAAGTTGTGGATATGATTTGGTAAGTTGCTAATCGCAGAAGCACATAGGACTAGGGACTCGTCTATTTCGTGTTTGTGATGAGAGTTTTTGCATTAATACTCGTACCTATATATTTTATATTAATACTCTAAACTTTGCTTTCATTGTATTTTTAAAAGTTTTCGTTCGTAGATTTCAGTAAATCAAAACGCTATAAATAAATACAGTATTGAAAATATAATTTTAATTGGGCTGGATGAGAAGACTTGATGTAAAAGAAGCCTGGGTAATATAAACAAACATTGGTGTTCGAGGAGCGATATCTTGTAAGCATGCAGCTTGCATGAATCCATCACGTGCTTTGCTTGAAAGATCACGGTACTCCTGTCCTCATGAAAGGTTGTGTTTTTATTTGTTTTGTGTCATAGTTAACCTCTTTTTTTATTGCTTAATTTTTTTTTCTCAACGAAAGTGTACAGCAAATAGTTGTTGTATTTGTTTGTGGTTTTATGTCACTATTAATCCCTATTATGAAGGGGACACAGGCTGGAGCTGGGGAATCAAGGATGGATGCCCCTCCTTAACGCCCTACGGTGGGCTCGATCGCTGGTCTGTCATCCCAAGTCGAGTGCACTAACCACTGCGCTGATAGTAAGAATTAGTTATACTGTACTGCAATATTAGGTGGGACTCTGAGGTAATCTCATTTAGAGTTATTTAAGTATATTTTTTGTTTTGGGATATTCTGATTTTCATTTCTTATCGATTATGACTTCCATTTCTTATTTATAACTCATTTCTTAAAAATAACTCAGTCCGTTTCCATGTCTAGGTTATATTTCCCATGAGTAAGGTAGTTTGTTTTAAATGAAGTTTGCAGTTAGGTATCAAGGCGATTTCTATTGAAATGAGATTATAGATTTTAATGATTTTTTGATTATGAATCTGATCTGCTTTAATAATTTCGAGTAAATTTCTGATTTCCTGTGATTAAAATATATTATCGCATTATAGAAATTATTCACGGAGGCATGACAAAACTCATGATTAAAAGAGAGAGAGAGAGAGAGAGACTGTAAAATGATAAACTTGTCAATCATGTTTTGTTACTCCATCTTGGCGGATAGCCTACTGTCAGGGTGTGAACTCGTGATTCCTCGCAACCACTCTTATTACAACTATTCATAGGAATTGGATTCCTTAAGTAATTTGCATGGAAAGCCTAAAGCTGTCTCTTTTTCTCTATCTTTTGGGAGTTGCTGTTTCTCGCTGTTGTCCGCAACTGTGATCAGGTGAATATCCTAAGTTTTCGTCACAGAACAAGGCAGTTTCCAACTCGGGTCAGGACCAGTATAACCAGTTAACTCACAGAAACTTTCGTATTAAATTTTTATCGCATCAAAGTGGCACGTCCCACGTGGCATGCCAGTTGAAAACGAACAACCGGAAATATATGAAACCTTTCACACAAGTGGCGTGGCACATGGGACGTGTCACGCCACTGCTGTGTGAAAGGTTGCATATATTTCCGGATGTTCGTTATCAACTGGCCTGCCACGTGCAACGTGCCACTTTGGTGTGAAAGCGGCTTTACATTATACCCGTTTGTTTTGTATCTTTTGGACTTGTGTAGAATATTTTGACGCATTTAATACACATCTCATATTACCCCCTTCTCATCTGTTTCTCTGTTTTATGTCTGCTTGGTGCCGGGGCCCGATAAGGACAGTTTTCCTTTGCCTGTTTCGGTGTCACGCTCCTAATAAAGAAAATTCTATATTTGGAAATTTGTTCGATTGCAGAGGTTAGCTAGGATATTAAAAAGAGTTCGTCATTAACATGAGTGGCTCTCTGCCATCCGTAGATGAGAGAAGATCAGTTCGTGTCATCGAGAGAGCGAGAACAGCAAATAGGTCAGGGCTGTCTACACTATATAATTCTCTCTTAATTCACCTATGATATTTTGCCGAATCTGATCCTCTCGCCTTGAAGCTTTCTTCTTTTCGTTTTATAAGCTGAAATGTTTTAATAGTAATGAAATTATATTCCATAATTCCAGAAAATTGTATTCAGATTAAATTTTTGTCCTAAGTATAGATATTATACAGCTGTTCTTTTTTTTCTTCAAATGATACAAAGTTAGCATTACTCTTAAAATTTAATTATCTAAGTACACTTTATTTTTTTTTTTCAAAGCATAATGGGTTGTAGTGATAGCAGATTCTCAGGTAAATATTGTTTCAACATTTCTCTGTCCACCCTCTTTCGAATGGGGTCTTAATTGCGAAACCAAAAAAAACGGTATATGAGTGTTGCTCGTGCCATTGTTACAAGTTTGGCACTAACATGATGGCACGTGGCAGTTGATGCCGCCTGCTTCCCCTTTCCTTCCTAACGGGGTGATGGCTTTTCGGTAGGAGAATGACGGGGGAAGAAGTAGGAGTTACAAGGGGTCATTTGGGGGGTTAGAGAAGGAGGGAAGTGAAGAGAGAAAGAAGGGTTAATTTGCTGGGGGAGGGTGGGTAGGAGGGGTAGGTTCTGGAGGAGGACTTTGGGGGAGAAGTCTCGCTGTTTGTTCCTGAAAGGGGGAGGTAAGACACCGGGAGGGAGTCATGGCTGGTGAATCTAGCAGACAGCATGGCGCCTTCTCCCTTATTTTTCACCCTCCAGATCGCGCCATTCACCCTCCCCCTCTATGTACACTTGTATGTATATTCTATGTACATTCGTATGTACGCAGATCGTAGCACACTTCAAGGCTTTCTTGGAACTAAAGCCTCTTCCATATTTTGTAGAGCATTATTATTATTATTTTTATTATTATATGCATTATTCTTTGAATTATTGTATTTGTGTCATTAATATATATATATATATATATATATATATATATATATATATATATATATATATATATTATATATATATATATATATATATATATATATATATACACAATGGTCTAATAATGATGTTAAAAGTATTCTTAATTGCGCATTTACCCTTGCTATAGAGTAGTAGTTTCAACTTTTATCAATAGCGCAAGTGTTTTATACCTCCGAGTATTGTGAATGTTCGTCAGAATTTCATCATACTTGCGTGTGAACATCATTGATTTATATTTCCTACTATTTTCATGATGACTCATTGCCAGAATTTTCATTATTTATTAATTATATCCTTAAATATTTTCCTAGATATTTAATTTAAAGTTTACTAAAAACATGTGATCACTGATTTTATTGAATGTGAAGTAGGTTTTGTAGCAGTTATTCTACTTATTTATTATTATGTAGGCCATATAGCAGTTTATATTTTGTAATCTATATAGTATAGGAAAGAGGAACTTTTTCACTCTTGGAACTACGGAGTTGAAATATTTCATATTTGATATGGAATCGACCAGATTAAATTCGGTATTTTATGAATGTTGTTAATTCTCAACTATAGGAAGAGGGCCTTGTTTTGGCATGACTTTTAAAATATTAACAGATGTGGGGAGCATTGCGCATGTGTAGTGCATATGTGTCCACCGTGTTGAATAAATAGAGCGTTGTTTTAGTGGTATCAGGGGTGGTACGGTGTTATAATTCTTAGAACTATTGATTGCTCACGTGCATATGGTGAACATATTTGGGGAATGAGGGGGAAAGTCTTTTAAGAAACAAAGTGGGGTGGTGTCCATACAGTATTTTGTCTATGGAGAAGGAAATTCAATGTTTATGCCAAACTTGTATTTTGTAAAAGAAAAAAGTTAACTGATACTACCTTATATATATATATATACTACCTTTATATATATATATATATATATATATATATATATATATATATATATATATATATATATATATATATATATATATATATATATATATATTAGTGTGTGTGTGTGTTTGTTTGTAATTTACTTTTGTTGGAGAACCAACACTTCGTGTTGTAATCGTCTTACACTCAAGTAGGTCAAAAACTTTTATTTTTTTTTTCATTACTTTTATATGTTGTCTAAATATCGTATTTCTCACGTCTTAGTCTTTTTTTTCCTGACTTTTCTCCCTATCCATATACTTCCTCCGTGTGACGTCATATTTATATCCCATTCGTTTCAGTATAGCATTTAGGCCAAGGTTTTGAAGGTGGCGCGTAATTGCATGTTACCTACGAATCCACTTATATGTGTATTGCTTCCGGTACGCCCTCTCTCTCTCTCTCTCTCTCTCTCTCTCTCTCTCTCTCTCTCTCTCTCTCTCTCTCTCACACCCCCCACACACACACACACACACACACACAGACTCATCGTATCACATTTAATTTTTAACCTCTTGGTTCTTTCTTCCTCAAACCCAAAATATTTCGAAATTCACACCTTTTCGTTCAAGAGATTTCCATCTTGACTTTTTATGGTAATTTCTCTATTCCTACTGCATAAATACTGAATTCTGTATAAGGTATTTCGCCCCTTCCTTTTCAGCGAATTTCCTGGTTAAGAGGTCTGGGATATGAATACGTTTTATTCAGTTTTATATGAATAACCCGGAGGTGTTTTCATAAATCCTGTTTTGTCCTATGCCTGAAGTAACATGTTTGCTTCCGTTTTGTTAGTTCATGCTTTGCTAAGGTTTTCAGCTTGAATAAAGCCGATAGACATGATGTACTGATGAGCATTTTGGAATGATGGAAAACCTGATAGCAAATGCTTTAAGCTCATCTCTTTCACCGATTTGTTTTATCGACTTTTTCTCTCTCTATCACTTTTGGCAGACCATCGGCCAATAGGTAAATAAATTCGTCAAAAAAGTTTTTAATAATTCTAGATATCGCGAACTAGGAAGTATTGCCAGTCTGAAAAATAATAATAATGGAAATACTGTATTGCATAAAATCAGTTTGAGCAGGAAAAATAACTGAATCTAACGTTACCATCTAACGTTACCATACATGACCACCACTTCAGGAATGCGGCAATAATGTGACGGATAAAAACAAATGCGAAAAGAATACGAAAAAGGGAAATATATCGATATCTACTTTACGACCATTTTTATCCTCACTTATTTAGAGGGGCATGTCTGTGAGCGTCCTCTTCCGCATTTTGTCCTGTTGTTAAATCTTTGGGTACAGCCGTTTCAAATGTATCTCCGCCCCCTTTCGGGGGTAGGGGGAATATGAGTCTTCAGTCGTTAATTTCCCGTTAAAATTGGATTCATGCTGTACAAAACCTTGAGGAAGGGGTTCGAGTGTCGATCCATGAGAGAGAGAGAGAGAGAGAGATTTTGTATATGTACTTCACATGAGCACCAATGTTCACACAATAATGGTGTCAGTAATAGAATTCTATTTAAATGTTGGGACATTTCGATAAGTCTTCCTTCAGTTACGGTTCTTATTCATTGCCTACATCTATAACGAATATACTTGAATATTCGTGACACATCTCTTATCCCTTCACATCGGACAAGTAACAACACTTTACATCTTTGTTTCATTGTTTTGTTTTCTTGGTGCCTAGGCCCGATGATAGCACTTTTTTTTTTTTCTCCTGGTGTCACCTAAAAATATATATAAATACCTGATGCCATTGGAGGTATCGCTGAATACACAATTTATTTGTATCGTGTATTCATTGAAATATTCGCGTCTTTTTCTATTGATATTTTATCCAATCTCATTGAATTGACTTAAAATTTGACAAACAGTTAATATGTGATTGGAATCATCACAGTGGTGTTAAGCTTTCCAGAAACATTGGAAAGGCGCACCTTAAGAAAGTACTTCCCTCTGCGTTTATGTATGTGTGTGCACGTGGGGTAGGGATACACCCTTTTAAGATTACGCATGTGCGTGTAATATGTATGTGTTTTTGTACCTTCGCGTGAGAGTGAAGTTCGTAAAGGAAGGGAGGGAGAGGTGAAGAGGCGTGGTTCCGAGTGGCCTGATCGTGTTCTGTGGATTGCTTGGGGCTAAGTTTCGAACTGCTTCAGACCAACCAACTCCGAAATCCAGACCGCTAGCTACTTCCATTCACAGTTTGCTCTCTGGTCTATGTATAACAAGGATTTTCATAAGATTTTAATCTTGAATAAGTTTAGCCTATACATTCATTAGTTAATGAGATATTCACTATCCTCAGTAATTGGAAAAAAAAAGACATTTTTTTTTATATATATTCGAAATGGCTTCATGACGGCCTACCTAAAGCAAAGATCTATTGACTCGTGCTGTGTTAGTTAGGCGTTTTTGTCATAGCCCAATTTTTGTTTGACATATATGACTGTTGATTATTTCGTATGACATTAAATCCCAGAGTTGTGGTACATGCGCAATAATTAAGTTACGAAATCTTATATTGGAGACTAATTAAGCTAGACAAAACTGTGCTTTATCCAGCACTTGCTAATTTGAAGAATAGTGTATTTAATGCAGCGGAAATGAGCATATTTAGCGTGATATTAGGAATTAAGAAGAATACTGCATGGAGGGCATGAGCCTACCGTACTGTTGATTTCTAGTAAACCTTGAGATGAACAATTTAATTTCTCCTTCCTGGTGTAAATTACCTAAGGCCGTGTTTCAAAACCTCTCTTTATTTCTTTTTAGGTACTGGGGATGTAGTATCTCCATACTTAATACCGGAATAATTTTGCCTATGCATGAAATGATGGATTAATAAGGTTTTCTGCCAGACTTCCTGAGAGCCTGGCAGCCTGGCAGACAGCTTGGCTCCTCCTCTGAGGTCAGGAATAAGCAAAAAATACCCGTCAGCGGATTACGTTGGTATATATAACGATTTATTTATATGCGTTTTCAGTATTAAATGAGAAGTTTTTACCTTAGGTATTTAATTTCAATTTTCAAGATATAATTTCGTATTTTTAAGAAAAGCTAATAAGTTGCAAATTAGAATTTAACCATTGTGTGTGTGTGTGGGGGGGGGGAAATTGTAGCGAACTCTTATTCTTTACCTCGATGTTGGTTGGTTAGAACTGGATTCATTTGCTAACTGCGGATGTTAGGTTCGACCATAAAAATAGATGCGAGTGATTAGGCAATTTCGGAACTAAAATGAGAGGCATGGTACAATATTATTTCCATTTCTCTGATTGCGTCAAGAAAGTTTTCTAGTTGCTGGATAATCAGTTTGTAAAACCCTTTTCTAATGACAAATATCCAGCGGAAATCATTAGAAACGGCTCCTACTTCTAGAAATTTGACAGAAGTTAGGCTAGGAAGGACTTTCCATCCTGTTGGGTCATATCCGTTGATAAGAGAGCTGTCAGTGTCGTAGGACCGAGGACTCTTGCATAAAAATGACGTCATCAGTCATCCCGGTGATGCTGTCATTGGTTAATGTTCACAAAACCATGCGTAGTAATATTTCAAGACTATTGTTATTATTATTATCATCATTATTATTATTATTAGTAGTAGTAGTAGCAGCAGCACCACCACCACCAGTAGCAACTTTAATTTGAAGTTTGAGATAATTTTAGCACTTACTGTATGACCATAAACTGGGGGGGGGGGTGAACTATCAAAATATTTCGGGGCAAATTGTAGGCAGCGTTATGAAATTTCTCAGTGCTGATTAGAGATCCCTTTGAAGAATTCTCCCAACACTTTATCAGATTTTCCTGATATATTCTGTATTGTGAATGCCCTTTATAACCTCAAAACTGATTGGGCCTCGGACCCACGACCTGACGAATCAAAGTCGCGAGCGTTACCACTTGACTACAGTCTTGCTATTATAAATCAAGATCATTTTACGATGAATACATAAGATGTATCCTACCACATCTTTCATTTGGAAAATTTGGTTGATTTTGAAGGGGTTTCTTATACCCACTAAAAGTGCAATTTTGAGAAATCAGGAAAGAGTTCGAACCGATAATTCATTGATATAGACTAAAAGAATAGCTGGGGACCTCAGTAGCGCAGTGCTAAGACCGTTGGAGCGTTCGACTAGGGAAGTGAGAGAACCGTATTCCTTGTGATAATGTTGGTGTATGAGTTGTATATCTTGATAATACAGTATATTTTATTTGGCTAAAATATAAGATGAATGATATTGAAAAATTACTTTGAGTTTATACATATCGTTTGCAATGTGAATAGTAGTAAATAAATCAATATATGTGTGAGCTTGAGACTATCGTGTCTACACATATAATATGTAGGTTGAAAATTGCGCATTAAACGTGCAAATAATATGAATTTTATCGTACTGTGTAAACAGTATTAGATTTGATTTTTTTTTTCACCAGTTCTGTATAAAATCCCTTGGAGGTCATTACTTCCAAGCAGAGGCACCAAAAGAATGAAATAGTTCTTGATAAAATCCTGGGGGGGGGGGGTCATTACTTCCAAGCAA
>JAXCGZ010000024.1:112500-152500 GCA_037179515.1 Halocaridina rubra
AGGGAGTCCGTGACGTAAAACCGGAACAGATATATTAGAGTACCCATTACTTTTTTATAAATTTCATCTATATGCATTTCAAAATTCATGTAACGGTCAAAATAGACACCTTGGTTCTTTACCGAGTTCATTGGCTTAATGCGATTTTAATTGACGTATTTTGATCAATGTCTCAGTGCAGAAGTTCGTGTTTATTTTACGATCTATGGTTTATAGTTTGTAGGTCATAGGTACCCTTTGCAGACGATTCATTATTCTATAGGTAAGGAAAGAATTGTTCCATATTGTATCCTTATGGTTTTATTGACATGTTATTTAAAGGTAGGCTACTAGCCATAATCTCTCTGCTTCAACATCTCTGTCGACCTCCATTTGGATGGGGACTAATTGTCCCTTAACACTTGCAAAATGTATAGAGAAACGCGGTTCGTGTCGAAACGGAGGGTGAAAATACAAACCAAGGCTATATATATTTTTTTTAATTCCAAGTTTATATGACTTCATATGTTAAGATATATTTTCTTTTTGTTTAAGCGAGACCTTTATGCGCAAGGGCTGTTTTTTAATCTATTACAAAATTACATTCGGCCGACTTCGCGGTGAAATTGTAGTCCAATCATTAGTGTACGGACAAGTAGAGCAACTTGTCGATGTGTCCGTTCGTTCAAAACATCGTACGAATGATCAAAATCGTGTTAACAACCATTCTAAGAAAAGTAGGAAACGGTGTATACAGGTGTGTGTATGTGCGCGCGCGCGCGTGTGTATGTATGTGTGTGTTTGTGGGCAGAATGCCAACCAGTAGGATGACGTTGTACGTGTGTAGGTTTGTTCGTACATATGTGGCAGAGAGCTCAGTGGCCGGCTGTGTAATGTGCGTTTGTTCGCGTGGTTGATATAAAGCGCGCAGGTCTGCAGAGCCGTCAGTTCAACCCCAGACTTCTAGTTGAAAGGGATTCAATTGTTGCTGCATTGCTCTCCGCTCAACTTAGAGACAGCAAGTCTACGGCTACTAAACGCAATACTTGGATATCTGCCTATTGTGGACTTTGTTTCTTCATTGAAGATAGTGAAAGTAACTGTTATATATACACACTATCAGTGATTGTTAATATATAATCAGAGCAAGTTTGAATATAGTGTTTTTTGGTGAGAACTTTAAACTTTTTTCAAGTTTGTTTGTGCTCTCGCCTGCTGAAGGTTGAGAAGCGCTCCTCATCACCACGCTGTTTGATTTGTGCCCATCAAGAACCGCCAGCACGGCGCCCATAACCATGCAAATGGACGCTCTCCATTGCGGATACCCGCATGCGGCGTCCATAGGAATGGGAGGTGGTGTACCCATTACACCACCCGCGACGCCCACGCAAGATATTTCCCGGACGCCCACTTTCTCCAGTTTATCATCGAGTTGTTCAGAATCAGATTACTCGAAGCACGAATACACACAACAAGAGTATTCACAGCCAGAATACTCACAGACTTCGTATTCTACCGATAGCAGCTATTCTTTAGAAGAGGATTATACCCCCTCACATTCTCTTTCGCCTCCTGAATCTCCCATGACAACACCCAAAAGTACACCCACCCATACCACCAGTTATATGCCCAGGTCTACCTCAACTACTTCAAGTTCACAGAGCACTCCAGTGTCCCAAAAATCTACCTCTTCTTCGAATAGAAAAAATTCTTTCGTATACGACGTCAGATTGACTGATGAACAGTTCCTATTCTTCGTACCTGATTTTGTAAGTTTCTCTACCTTAATGCCATCTTATGTATTGACGCCATATTTTTTTTTTCTTGAAGCCTTTCGAATCGGTGCAGCCCCAAATATATAAATTACTTAGGAATTTTTATTCTGTGTGTGTCTCACAAAAAGTCTTAGCCACTTCTTTTTTTTTCGAATTCACAAACGATATTGTAAGTTTTAAGGCGACTTCGGAAAAGTCGATATGATACCATAAGCCCAATTGCTAGTATATTGAACAGAGAAAATCTGGGCTCTCAATTGTATATTCTTGGTACTAGGGAGAAAAAGAGGGAGAGATTTGCGGGAAAAAGGCCGTGCAAATACGTGATTATATAATCTCTGGTATTTTTCCTCCTACTGTTGGGATTCGAGCTTGGGACCTGTAGAACTGCAGTCCACAGCTTAGTGCTTTAAGCCACTTAGGTCTGTAAAAGAGAGAACTGAAACTGCATAAGAAGTTTCAGTTCTCTCTCTAATACACCTCTGTGACTCCGCACACTGAAATGTGGACTCCTTCCTCTTCTACAGGTACCGAGTTCCAATTTCGATAGTAGGGTCGAAAATATTCCAAAATACTTTGAAGTGAAAAATACAATAATCTCATAAACACTTATATACTGATTATTGTCAGGTAAGCGTAAAAATGTGTGGAAAAAAAAATTGTGCATATGAAGCCGAATACAGAATGAGGTTGACTATTGTGCATATGAGGCAGAACTTAAAATGAGAAATAATAAAGATTAAGAATCATAACAGTAAATAATTTGTATAAAAAATAAAATAAGAATGTGAGTATGAGGCAATTTGAGGAATTTTTGGACTGAATAGGAGAGTTTAAAGTTCTGAAGTTTGCAGAGGTTTTGTATGGGATGAGACAAAGAGGTGAGTGTGGCAGTGGCTGGTGTGCATATAAAGGAGCTAAATAAGTGAATGAGGTGAATTAGCTTTTAGTGAGTTCTTTGACTCTGCCACCCCTTTATAAGGGGACTAAGACCATACTGGTATGTTATATATGCATAGAGCAAAGACATTTACTGATTACGAAAAAATATGCATGTGAAATTCTTTTATTTTGTGTGAGCAATGTGCTCTAAGGACAGAACTTTATTAAAAAAATGTAGGTTTTGTGTGAAGGTAAATAAACAAACGAGTATAATCAAGACAAAGGCAGAAGAGGAGGCTCCCGGATAGAAATAAACTCCACTGCTGGCATTGTGCCAAGATAAACCACACTAGCAGACCCATCTCTTGCCTACACAGAAAACACACTTGGTCCATCATGCTCACATTTCCCTCATGTAACTTTACGGTTCACACCCATTAGTCATACTGATATTCATATGTATGTTAAAAGATGCCCATAAAGGTTGAAAAATACGAGTAAATGGAAATCCTAATCTTTCATTTCTGATGTAGGTTGCAAATTTCGTAATTCCACTATACTTTAGGAGTGCCATTATATGTTTTGAAATTTTGTATGCAAATATGTAAAGTATATTGTGTAACTATTGTGATACATATAATACATATTTACCAAAAAACACCTTACATTGATCACTCCTTTTAGCTCCTTGGGAGATAAAAGGCTGCCACAATTGCCCCCACCACACTGCCTGGGTCATCCACAAAATAAGCAGGCAAGCATCTTCTGCTGGTTTACCCTCACCACCTAAATTCATGGCAGCTCCCCACACCCACCTGTCCCAGTTTACGTTGCTAGTAGGTGCAGGAAATCCGTTTTGGTCATTCATTTTCTACACACAAGCTAATTCTTCTAAAACTACTACATTCTCACTTATCTTCTTTCTCTCTATGATGTGCTACTACAGGTTGCACTCCTCCAATGAAATACGACCCTCCCTTTCTTTAAACATGCATTCATCAACCTCATCACCCATTCCATTGTTGTCTCCCATACCCTAACTTTTGATTGTAAAAATTTTTAAGTACTACAATGTTTTCCTATATAATTACTAACCAATGTATTTTCTTCTTTAACAGGATTTGGTTAAGTCTCATCTGATGTTTGCCGTTCGTGAGGAAGTTGAAGTGCTAAAGGAGAAGATTTCTGAACTTATGGAGCGCATCACCCAATTGGAATATGAAAACACAGTCTTGCGACAATATGCAACACAGGAAGCCCTACAGCAGCTCCAACAGCCCCACCACAGCTCTAACACATGAATACTCGCCACAACGCAAGTCCTATAAAAGTAAACGTTCTAAAAATACAATTTTTGATACTACAAATGTGGCATCAACAGTTCAAATGCTGCTGGCAGCAGCCTCTTGGCCAAAGCAGTAGCAGCTATTGCAACTTCAATATTACTCAAAATAAAAGGCTGCTAGTGTGTGGAATGGTTGTCGAATTTGCCCTGGCGGGACCGTCATCCCTCTCCACCTAAGGCTGCGTATCACAAAGCACCCACTCCACTCACCCTTGTTTCCCCCACCATCCACAGTCTTTTAATTCACTTGTAGTCATTGTCAGACTGTCATTTCAATATTATATTTCATTCATTTTCATTGTCGCCTAGCTTGGAGCATTAAGTTAAGGGGCCTCCTCATATAATTTGTAAATAGATCTGTTTGACTGTACTGATATTAGACTTGTAATAAGAAAATGTGATTTCTGTTTTCTGGGGATGATGTAACACAATTTCATGGAATGTGTTGTTGAGTTTGGTTGGGGTAACAGGACTAAAGGAAAAATACAATGAGAGTTAAAAGAGTTTGCAGGTATTTGTTTGTACCATTCTCTTGACAAAGATATATAAAAGGCTACCCCCTCACCAGGGAATCCAATACATTGATTTGTGTTGAGATAATAATGCTGGTTCCTTTTGTCCTGTACTCCAACTAAAATCATGGACACATATCTTTAACAGATGCACATGACATTTCACTTTTACTCATTCACATAGTTTGTTTTGTGGACACTTCTTCTAAATAATGGAAATATTCTGTTTTCTTCTGAAGATATTGCCGTGTATAAGTGTGTGTGTAAAAGGCCAGAACTCTCAGGTAGTAAAGTAGCCTAAGTTAGATGGTTAAAATGTGTACTAAATAAGGATGTCATAGATATATTGAACCACTATCAAAGGTTCTCGATGCTGGCACGGGACCGACTAGCAGCTAAGAGAGAGTTTAAAGTAATAGTATTCTCTATTAAGGACATGAGAACAGCCAAAATTTATGTATATAGTGTTGGTAATAGGCTGAGTATCATTAATGATGGAGTCAGAACTGCCTTGAATAGGATTGAAGAATAGATTAAATGTGATATGGACGAAAGTCTAATGATACTAATTCATACTGTGAAGTACGACTAATACAGTCACACAAGTTCATCTATATACTGTATATGTATATTTATACAAGGTGCTAAGTATATATGAGCTTGAGGGAAGTCCAGTTGGCATGGAGATGCTTATCTAAAATATGATAAATGCATGATCAGCATTTTAAATGAAATGACGTTTGTATTCATTCACAACTTACACTCTTGTATTTCTACATTATCCTGTGAATGACACCTGGACCAGATTGAGGAATTTGTTGCACTTCAGTTTGAAAAGATAGGAAATGGCGAATGATACTGGTGTAAGGCGCCTGGACTATATATATATATATATATATATATATATATAAATATATATATATATATATATATATATATATATATATATATATATATATATATATATATATATATATATATATATATATATATATATATATATATATATATATATATATTGCTTTAAGCTGAAGGGGACTTTCTAGAATATAGGGTATGGAATGCACTACTTGATACATAGAAAAAACTATACAAGTTCACTGGTACACAGGTGAGAGAAGGATGTGATGTTTTCCAGTGAACTTTAACATCGTAGCCAAATAGCTCAAAGGGATGATATTGCTTTGCCTACTATACTAGGAAGAATTAGTTAACAGGCTCCCTATAAAATGGCTCTCACTGATTTAGGAGGAGGAGGCTAATAAAAGGCTAGTCTACCGAAGGTCACTTTGATTTATTTTTATTTTCCCTCCCTTTACTAAACTCTACATGTATACAAATGTGGAGGTCTTGAGAAAGTCATTTCAAATCTAGTTCTGTGCCATTTTTTTTTTATTCATCGCTTTAATGAAAAATTAGGAAGGATATTCATCGCTTTAATAAAAGATTAGTAAAGAGATATCTAAAGGCTCTGCAAGTTTTTAAATCAGACAGAACTTTAGAAGTCTCATTAGTAACAATGGGAAAAAAAATTGCTATACTTAAAAAAAAAATTGACCACATCATTAAAAATTTATTATTATTTTTGTCTCAACCAATTTGTATCGTTATTCCAATGTAGCATATATGTTATTTTTGATGCTGAATATGTCCATTTAAAATATATTTTTTCATCTGTAATGTATATTTGTGAATTAAATGTTTCTAGTTTAAAAAAAAACATTATAACCCCCAACTTCTGTCACATTCTGAAAGTTCCTGTGGTTTAAATTTTTTTTTTTTCTATGAAGCTGCCTGTATATGAGGTCATGACAGAGTGAAGTGATATTTAGAGTATGTATATATAAGTATAAAAGCTGTTCTTGTCCATTACTGATTAAGGGCAATTCTTAATAAAAAAAAAAAAATTCTCAGCTTATTGTTGATAACCTTCTGAGTTGTCAACATCTGTCAAATACACACCATTATTTGTATAGTAAATAAAGCTTATTCATATTTACAAGTGTTTTGTTTCCAGCCTTTCCTAATTGTATATACAAGTGTATTCTAAGATGTCCAGAGAGTATGTACATGAGAAAATTATCAAAGAACTGCTTATACAAGTATAATTTTCAAACATTCAGAAACTATAATGAAAATAGATTTGCTAAGAATTGCTTATACAAGTATATTTGCTATGATGTCCAGAAAACATCAACTTAAGCCATTATCAAAAAAGAAATACTTATACAAGTTGCTTTGATGCCTTAAGAGTATCAATATAAAGCAAAGAGCTGCTCCTACATATGTCTTTAATCCTCATCATATCAATTTTATAAAATAATAATAAATAATCCTTCATGTATCAATATTATGTCTCCTGTATGGGGCTGGATATAGTTGGCTGGGGAATTGAGGCTGGATGCCCTTCCTAATTCCCTATTATGGGCTCTATTGTGGGTCTGTCAACTCCCAAGTTGAGAACTGCTAAGTAGTAAAAAATATTTAGGGCCGTTAATAATTACTCCAAAGTACTAAATGACGAAATCCATATACTGATATAACTTGAATGTCATTACAACACAGAAAAAAGAATGTGCGGTTTGTTAATGTAAAACAGTAAACTAGAAAATGGAAAAAAACACCTAGAATACTGCAAACATATATTCTTAAGCAGTTTCCTTGTCAACCTCAGCATATGATGTAAACTTCTAGAATAACTGTTAAAGGAAATTGGAAAATATCCCTGTTAAAATGCAAAAATAAATTTATAAGCAATTTCTTTGTCAACCTCAGCATATGAAGTAAATTTATAGAAAAAGCAGTTAACAAAAGAATATGGGAAAGATGACAAGAAAACAGGCATCATTCATCAGCAAATTCCTAGTCAGCTCTGTATATGAAGTACACTTATAGAAAAACAGTAACTTTAAGAAAATGGAAATGAAAACCAGAAAACTGTACACAAATATAATCACACGAAATTTCCTTGTCAACTTTAGTATATAAAGTAAACTTGAATGCCTGTTCCAACTTACCAGAAGTTTCTCTCTTGGCAATAATGGTTCACCTGTTTGTGGAAAGCCAGATTCCCTCAACTGCTATGCAGGCTTTTATGCAATTTGCAAGCATCACTAGAACGTAAGAAAAAAAACTTCAAAAAAGTTTACCATCTTGTTTTTACATAAATTTAAATTTTATTTGGCAAAGTTTCAGTACAGTACAGTAATCTAGGCATAATTCATAGTATACAGATGACTAGGAATAGAGTATATGCTAAGTATACACACATTTATATTAGGGTTTCGACTATAGGCGATTTTTAACTTTCTTGAAAAGTGGTGGAACCAATTAGTAGTATAAGATGGGGAACAACTAAACATTGTGCTTCAATTGAATGATGAAAAGTAAATGTTTACAAACTCAGTAGATAACAATTTGAAACAAATTCCAGTACAATCTAATTACTGTTCAGAATATTCAGTATAACAATCTGAAAAAATTTCCAATACAATCTAATTACCGTTCAGAATATTCAGTATAACAGTCATGAAAAGTTTCTATAATAAAGAACTTAAAGGCAGGACTCATCTATCACAAGATGAAAAAATCCACCCTACTTGGAAAAAAAGCAAATACTTAAATTCACATGCCCAATATACCTTAGTAGTGCAGTGGTTGTTACAGTGCTTGTTTCAGTATTCAAGCTTACCACATGGCGTTAGAGGAGGCATCCAGCCTTAATTCTCTAGTTCCAATCTGTTGGGAACCACAGTCATTCGTTATGAGGATTAATAATGACAACATACCATGGCAAACAACAACAAAAACAATATTCAAAGTCACAGGTATATGTTAATAAGTGCCAATGAAGCAGTTAAACCAGGTCAAAACTTTTGACTTTAGGCAACAGCAACATGCAGTCATAAAAACTAAAATATAAATACACTTATATGGGGTTAGGTATACATTATTCCAGGCACAGATGACTAAAGAGTCATGCCCTAATATGCAATATAACTTGTCTACGCTGAGTAAATTGAAAGCACACACTGTATTAACATTAAATTGCTAGAAAGAACAGCATAATCTCTATATAATGTCTGAAAAGTACTGTACACACGGTAATCTATAGATACTGGTGAAACAATATAAGAGCGACTTAACTTAATCCTTCCTAGACTGATCAACATCAAATTATTACAAAGCTCACTGGAGCACTTAAATCAAGCATAAACATCAAATCTTTTGGGATTTCCAGTCAGGTCGTCACAGTGGATCAATCATCTCCATATTGCCCAAATTCTTGTGCCCTCCTCCATCAGACAACATACCACTGTGTGCCCTTACCACATTCATACACCTCTTTGACCTACCTCTCCCCCTCCTGCTTGGTAGTTCCATCCTCAACAGCCCTCTCTCAACATTCTCCTAATCCCTCCTCTACAAATGCCCAAACAATCTCAAGTCTTACCCCTCTCACCATGTACGTAAAGCAAGGTTAAACATCATATACAAGAGACTATAGTAACTAGTCTAATATGAACTGGAATAACATAACACATGCATTAAATACAAAATAAACAATATACGTCTGTGTTACGAATCCTATCTTTCCAGCATTGGCAACTATGAATATATTTCTATACCATGTGCTATTTAGATTATTAAAGTATTTTGCCATGCACAGTAGACTATCATTCCAATATATACACTGGGGGTCCGTATTTAACGTCAGGGTTCCGTTCCTGACAGCCAACTTAACACAGATTTCGACTTATTCAGAACTCAACTATTATTCGAACTTAGGTCCCCCACTAATGCTAAAAGTAAATACTGTACTCTAAAACATAGAAAAATAATCTAAGTTCTTAATCTAAGACATAAAGATAGTAAAACTACACTATGCAGTATTACTTATCTTTAACACTGTGGTTGGTTTACATCTGGAAAACTGGATAACTTCAGGGCCCATGTCCAACTTAGGGTCGAGCAGCTCAACACCATCGAATGAGCACAAGAACAAGTGAGTGATGCTTCTTCTTGTCCCCTTTCCCATTTTCATGGAATTAAACAATCTATTTGCTCTCTCCTGAATCAACAGGAGGCTCACTGGGATGCACCGTCGATGTGGTCATCCAGTCAAAAGCACTTACAACATCTTGATGTTGAAAGTATGTATTCAAAGAAAATGATAAGCAATATGGCAGACGAGAGTGAGAAGCACAGCCTTTACAACAGCACTTCTCTTAAAAATGCATTCTTGTTCTTATATTGCTGTCCTTTAGGATTTTCTCTTTTTCCTTAATTTATATTTGGTAATTTTGTAAATAAATTAAATCTAATGCCTTAAAATAACCATATACATAAATAAATGAATATATAAAACCATCAATTTGAAATATACATATACCACAATGCTTCTACACTAGAATAGAATAACTGGTGAATAACTTGAACATCCAAAAGAATCGAAGATAATAATGGCCTCTATTTAAACATGCACTGATGCATACAACCATCAAATGCCTATGCAGATATACAGGAATTTAAAAGTCAATTTCACTACTTTTTCAAGAGGTAAGTACAATTGTATGGAGGTGAGGGCACTAACTTAGCAATCAAGACCTCGGCAAGGCGTTAGGATGGGTATTAAGCATTAATTCCCCTTAAAGCTCCAACCTTTGTCCAACTTCAATCTAATAGGGCAAATTGAGATACATAAAACTGTGAATATAAGAAGCAAAGGATATCATTTCAATGAAAACAGATGACATGCAATATACAATAGAGCACAGTATATCCATAGAGATAGGTTTACTTAGGGTCTAAGCATAAGGTAATATCTATCATGCAACCACTAAATAAGGACAAATTTCACTACAAAAGCTACAAAGTGGTAATTTTGTCCTATGGAAAGCAAAGAGTCATGAAAGGATGTTTCCACAACTGAGTTGACATGTACTCGCTAATCTTGACGCCTTCTGAAAAAGCGAAGCTGAAATAGCAAGCACTGGTGTATTGAGAGAATAATAAAGATAATCACCATCGTCACTATTGCCTTCAATGCCGCAAGGCGGAAAGTGCCTTGTTTGAATTTCCACCAATCATTCCTATCCTGTGCTTTACTTCTATATATCTCCACTCATCTCCAGCCTTGCATTTCATAGTTCACATCCAAGCAGGTCTGGGTCTTCCAATTCATTTGGTGTCCTGAGGAGCCCATTTGCATTTGATGATAATAATAATAATAATAATAATAATAATACTTTTTTGCAGTTTTGTGTCAAAATTAGTTTCCACCTGAACGGAGTGGAAGCAGTCATAAAGGAGCTGGAGGAGTAAGGCTGGATGCCCTTTTAATGCCCTACGGTGGGATCAATTTCATGATTGTTAAGTTTGATACTTCCAAACTTTCATGCTCTACCAATGAGATAATGCGGATGCAAATGAATAATAATAATAATAATAATAATAATAAAAATAATAACAATAATAACGACAACAGTAATACAGAGAGTCCTCGTATGACGTCGTTCATAAATTATTAATAAAATAATTTTTCGACCTACCTGAGCACAGCGGATGAATACGCAGCTTGCAGCACAGTTATATTCATATTTATCAAGTTAATGGCTTTATTTATTCATCTGTATATATTTGGTTATATTAAAGGATTATATTAAATAAAAAAACAAACAAACAAACACATAGCCGTGAATACGACTTTATTCGAAATACTGTACTCACGAATACACAGTTAGTATCACAGCTGTATTCATATTTATCAAGTTAATGACTTTATTTAATTGTTTGTATATTTGGTTATATTGAAGGATTATACTGAATTAAAAAAAACTACCAAAAACACATAGCCCTAAATACGATTTTATTTGAAATTGTTTGTTGAGCATCGTTTAAAAATACAGCATGACACAGCATTTGAAGAGGAAGAAGAACCGCCGTTTAGTTTATTTTCATCCGCCACATTGTGTCTCACGTTATATCTGCTCTCTCTTTGTATTCACTCGTTACTGACATTACTATGTCTCCCAAGCACGTTGATGATAGTTCTGATGGCAGTGCTACGAAGAAAAGAAAAATTAAAATTGAAATATTATACCATGCTGAATAGGGAGAAACTTGTACGAACACTGGCCGCAATCTCGGACTAGCCTGTACGACCGTGGCCATGATCATCAAAGACAAAGATGACTTTCATCCTAATGTACAGGTGGTTTACTTTCCACCTAATACCACTTTCCTGTAACAGCCAATGGATCAGGGAGCCAGTGCCTCTTTCAAGGTCTACTATCTCCGAGGAACAACCCCTATGGCTTTCAGGGCAACTGGGAAGGACAAGAACTTGACTC
Organism: Halocaridina rubra; assembly: GCA_037179515.1. Lineage (NCBI taxonomy): Eukaryota > Metazoa > Arthropoda > Malacostraca > Decapoda > Atyidae > Halocaridina > Halocaridina rubra. The sequence continues at coordinate 124,346 of JAXCGZ010000024.1, forward strand.
TCAAAGACTTCTGGAAGTCGTACAATATTCTACATGCTGTGAACAATATTGCTAATGCTTGGGAGGAAAAGATGCAAACAAACTTGAATGGGGTATGGAAAGAGGCAAGCCCCTATTTTGTGAATGACTTCTGAGGTTCTAAGAAGACCGTTGAGGCTGTAACCAAGAACCTAGTTGTCATGATTAAGGAGCTCGAGTCGGAGGTGGAGGCTAGTGATGTAAAAGAGCTCATGGAATCTCATGGCAAGGAGTTATCTACTGAGGACCTCATTCAACTAAAGAAGCATATGACTGAAGAGGAGGAATTGGATGCCCTGGCAAAGGAACTGTTGTTAAAGCTCGAGGCTCAGGACCCCAACATTGCCAGGTACACTAAGGTCGAGAGAGGGATCAATGGTGCCCTGCGATATTACTAAGAAATATACGAGCAGAAGAAGAGGGCATCCTTCCAGACTTACTTCGACCAATTCTTTGTGAAGGTAGAGCCCACATCAAGAGATCCTGTACCCTCTATCTCTATAGACTCACCTGCCCCAGTATCTCCATCATCTTGTGTGTGTTCTTTTGCCTCTCCAAACTCACCCGCAGCAGTCTCCTCAGCACCTACTTCTCCAACTACCACCCTCCAATAAGCAAGTCTCTCCCTCCCTTGCAATGCCCCTTTCAGTGTGCGACTCGACCACATGAATAAAGGTAAGAAATAATGTACTGTACTGCAATTTTATTATTGATATAATTTATTACACAAGTAAAGGTAAGCAATACTGTTAAGTTTAGTTTTAGTATTTTTTATTCGAAATTCGACTTAATTCAGCAGTCAGGAACGGAACCCTGACAATAAACGGGAACCCCCTGTAATAATAATAACAATAGCAATAACAATATTAATAACAACAACAACAATAATAATAATAAGCATATAAATAGCATGAGATGTCCAAGTACGAGACACAACAACACATGAGAGATCATTTCGATTTTCACTTACAGTGAAAGTGTTGTCTGAGGCCAGTGTGCTTGATCCTCGTTCTTCGATGTGCAACTTTCCTCTCAAACAAAATGGTACACACACACACACTCACACACATACACACCGCCGCGCGTTCAGTGACACGCGGAACTGCTCCTCTTAAATTTTTACTTGTTTCGAGTGACTAAGTGCTTAGTGGAAAACTTTACCATAATTTCCCTAAATCTGAAATCCTGCAGAGTATTGTGAGTACAAAGCTTTTATTTGTTGTATAACGAGACTGTCCAAAATATTAAAGGAAAAAAAATTGAGAACATTTTTCGTGAGGGGAGAGAGGTGCCGTCCAGTTCTGCCTTGAAGGAAATTTAGAAGAGTTGCCAGAGGTGAAGCCATCACATCACATTACCTAATTTTGTGTGTAAACTGGGGAAAGCTCTTAAGCCGTTTACCTGATCCTGTGGTTCCATATATTGTTAAAATCAGTATCCTTCCCATTTATATTAACTTGTTAGTTAGTTTGATACACGAAATAATTGAATAAATAAAAAAAAAAAATATCCACCTGTCAACAGTACTGAGCTAAGTTGCCAAGTAGTACAGCTGTCTTATTTTCTTCATTTTTTTTTTTTGCTTTTCTTTTAGCTTTCTCTTTTACTATTTTGTTTTTATTTTGTATATATATTGAGTTAAATGTAAAGTCTAATCCTGTGATAACATACCTTGGTTAGCAAGTGAGTTTATCAGTTAGGAAGAATATATAGCAGAAACAGGTGGGTGCCACCTCAGAGACAGGTTCGAATTTTTCCTTCAGGTTTGACTTATGTTTTGTTGCATTTTATTTTTCTTTTGCTTTTTATCCTTAAATTACCATGGTCAAGTTTTTAAGTTAAGATGTGTGTTACCAGAAAAGAGATAAACTGAGTCACTAACTAGCACTTATATGGAGATATAAAAATTCGGTGTGAAGCTTAATTAAAAGTTTTTCTCTTTTTTGTTTTCCTCTTTCTCGTCTTCTTTCTATATTCTGTGAGAGGGAGAACAAAAAAATGACGCCATCTCTGTCCCAAACCTCTCCCATCCATGGGTCGGTAGGAGGGGTAGCCATCAGGAGACTCAAACAGAAAATCAAGAATTTAGAGGAAATGGTTATAAGCCTTGATGATAAAATTCGGAATATGGATGGAGAAATGAAAGAGAATGAAACACTCAGAGAGCAAATAAGATCTTTGGAGGAAGCAAATAAAGCACAAGGGCAGGAGAGAAAGGAACTAGAAAAAAGAATAAAGAAGCTGGAAGGGGAAAAGAGTCAACCAGAATCTAGACTTTCTAAACAAGAAGATAAAAACAAACAGCTGAGTGACAACCTACAGGAATTAGATGTTAGTTCACTGCTCTCTTCTGAGAGAGACGAGATTGCTGCTTGGAATGTCCAGATTAAGGAAAACATTGAACAGTTCAGAAAAGAGTTCCAGGAGCTGAATATGGAAAATGATGCCATGAAAACTTCCTTTGCTGATGCACTAAAGGGGAATGTGGCAGTAAAAGAGGCTGTAAAGGTGGTGGCACTGGAAAACATACAAACAGTTGACTATAAAGAGACAGTAATCGAAAAAATGAAAGACGTTGTGATGGAAAGGGCAAACCCACTCATCAGACAGGCACTTGATAAGGAGAAGACTGTGGTAATCTCAGGCATAAGCGAGTCCCAGGAGCCAACATGGCAGGGGAGACTTGAAGAAAATAAAGCTAGGGTTGTAGACCTGATAAGAAAGCTTGGAGTAGTATGTGGTCCTGAGGATATTGTAAACATACACCAACTAGGTAAATATTCGAGGGAAGGAAAGCCGAGACCAACAAAAGTAACCTTTGAGAGAGGGGAAACATATAGGGAAATATTGTTGAGAAAAAAAAGTCTAAAAGACCTTCAAGAATTCAAAGAAGTGTTCATTAGACAATACAGAACACAGGAAGAGATGGGAAAGATCAAAAACTTGTTGCAAGAGGCAAGAAGGTTAAATGATGAAAGAAATGAAGAACAGAAGAAAAATTTTCATTACAGAGTTCTTCCAGACAAAGGGGAGATAAAGAAGATAATGACAGAAGATCAGGGGATGGGGCCTCATTAAGATTGTTATACACAAATGCTGATGGATTAGCTGGTAAGGCAGTAGAAGTAAAAGATAGGATTCACAACAGTAAGGCAGATATAGTAGCAATTACAGAGACTAAGTTGAGTGAGGACATAAACAGTGTCACAGTTTTTCCTAAGGGTTTCAGAATACTAAGGGTTGAAAGATCTGAGAGGACTGGTGGAGGGATAGCACTGCTCATAAGTGAAAGGATTCAAGTCGAAGAAATAAACTTGGCTATAGAAAGTGAGTTCAAGGAATTTCTTGTTGCTCGCATAAATACTGGGTCAGAGAGCATTATAATAACTGTTGTATACAACCCACCAAGGAACCAAAATAGGCTTGAAGTTTATGAGGAAAGTCATATAGGTACTATTGAAGTCATAAACTCAGTTGTTAACATGGTACGGGAAAAAAAATGTAGGGTTTTGATTATGGGAGACTTTAATCATAAAGAGATAGATTGGATAAATCTTGACCCACACAGTGGTGAGGACTCATTTGGGGCAAGATTCCTAGATTGCATACAAGGGAATTTCCTACACCAACATGTAATGGAACCAACAAGGTCCAGGGGTGGGGATGAGCCATCACTACTTGATCTAGTGTTCACAGATAATGTGTTGGATATTGAAAAAATTGAGTATGAACCACCAATTGGAAAGAGTGACCACTGTGTGTTGTTGATGGAGTATATCATTGAAGATATTCTTCCTGAGTGTAGAGGCACTGAGGACATGAGGAGGAACTATCGGAAAGGAGATTACATCAAAATGAATGAGCTTTTTGCAGTTATTGACTGGAGAACCTTATTTTACAACAAATCTGTACAAGAAATGTATGACATCTTTTGTGAGAAATATGGGAAGATAGTAGATTGCTGCATACCTGTCACCAAAGTAGGTGTAATTCATGCCAGAGAGAAATGGTTCGATAATGGGTGTAAAAGAGCTAAGGAGTGGAGAGACAAATGCTGGAAAAGGCATAGGAGGAGAAAAAACATAAATGCCTGGCAAACCTACAAAAGAGCAAGAAATGACTACCTAAGTAAAAGGAGAGAGGCAGAGAGAGACTATGAGAGGGACATCACCAGGAAGGCTAAAGAAAATCCCAAGCTTTTCCACAGCTTTATCAGAGGAAAACTGAAGGTAAAAGAACAGGTTTTAAGGCTAAAGAGAGCGGATGGAAGCATCACTGAGACGGATGAAGAGATCTGCAAAGAATTGAACAAGGAGTTTCAGTCAGTATTTACAGTAGAAAATACCCCACCCCCTCAGATTGCAGTGATAGAAGCTCAAGGGCCGGTATTAGAGAACATCAACCTTACAGCCACAGAGGTATGCAAAGCGCTGATGGATTTAGATGTTCATAAAGCTACAGGTCCTGATGACATATCCCCTCATGTGCTTAAAAAATGCGCAAACACAATATCAGTGGCACTAAGTATCATATTTAAGGAGTCACTGGAGTCGGGGGAGATTCCAAGATGCTGGAAACAAGCAAATGTGATACCTATCTTCAAAGAGGGAAGGAGGGATACGGCTCTGAACTATAGACCAGTTTCCTTGACCAGCATAGTTTGCAAAGTTATGGAGAAACTACTAAGGAAACATATCTCTCTTCACTTGGAATCCTTCAACTTTTTGTCAGTGAGGCAACATGGCTTCAGAGAAGGTAGATCAACAGTAACAAACTTATTAGAATTTTATGATGAGGTAAGCCAAATCTTACAGGAAAGAGAGGGCTGGGCAGATTGCATATTCCTAGACTTCCAGAAAGCGTTTGACACTGTTCCACATGGGAGACTTATTAGGAAGCTGCAATCAATGGCTAGAATAGGTGGAAATGTTTTGGAATGGATAAAAACTTACTTAGAAGGAAGGGAACAGAGGGTTAGAGTAAGACACTCAGTGTCTGAATGAAGAAGAGTTAGTAGTGGAGTTCCACAGGGTTCAGTTTTAGGGCCACTTTTGTACCTTGTATATGTAAATGACCTACCAGAGTCTGTAAATTCATTCATGAATATGTTTGCAGATGATGCAAAGATTGTGAAGAAAGTAAAAAACGAGAACAATGGTAGAGAACTTCAGGAGGATCTAAATAATCTGCATGAGTGGTCAGAAAAGTGGCTAATGAAATTCAATACTTCAAAATGTAAGGTAATGAGAATGGGTACAAGTGCAAGAAGGCCCAAGCTTGACTACTCGGTGGCTGGAGTACAACTTCAAGAGACAGAAAATGAGAGAGATCTAGGAGTAAACATACTGGCAGATTTGTCTCCAGAAATACATATAAATGGCATAGTAAGGGCAGCATATGCATTCTTATCAATTGTAAGGGTAGCCTTCAGGCACATGGACAAGGAAATGTTCAGAAATATTTATGTAACCTATGTGAGGCCAAAACTCGAATATGCAGCCCCCTTTTGGAATCCGCACTTGAAAAAGCACATAGCTAAGCTTGAAAAAGTTCAAAGACATGCCACGAAACTGGTACCAGAAATACGCAATCTCAGTTATGATGAGAGGCTGAGGGAATTAGACTTACCATCACTCGAAGCTAGAAGATTGAGGGGGATATGGTAACAGTCTTTAAATTCCTTCATGGTTATGATAGAGTGGATAGGGATCGACATTTTGATATGGCTGGCTCTAGAAGTAGAGGTCATAGTTTGAAGCTTCGTAAGAAAACTTGTTTGCAGGATGTAAGGAAATACTTTTTCAGTGTAAGAGTAGTTGATAATTGGAATTGGCTAAGCGAGGAGGTAGTTAATGCTATCTCAATCCATAGTTTTAAGGACAGGTATGAAAAGTATCACTAAGTATAAAATGGAACCGATCAGGAGACGGGAAGATACGAGCTTTGGGCTCTTTCCCGTAAACACAATTAGGTAATCACAATTAGGTAATCACACATATCCAGACTTTCCTCAACTTACGAACGAGATAGGTTCCAGAAGTCTGTTCATAATTAGAATTGTTTGTAAATTGTATTTATAGGTAAAAAAGTACTGTACAGTACATACATATGCAGAACTGTAAAGTACTAAGGCTAAAGACACTTTACTATATAAAACAAAGTACAGTAATCCCTCGCTATATCGCGATTCACCTTCTGCGGATTCAGTGCATCATGGATTTTTCTGGCGAGCATATGTATTTTGTATCTCAGATTTTCTGGGTATATCACGTGAATCCACAATGTGTGAAAATATTAAAATTTCCAGTATTTTCATTATTTTGTTGATAAAAAAAAAGTATTTCGTAGCCTAAGAATAATAAAACAGTAAAAAAAGTAAAAAACATTAATATAAACATGCAACTCACAGTATTGCATCAAAAAATACGATACCGGTATCGGCGTATAGGAAAACACAAAGGGTCGCACCTACGTGAGACAGTACATATTAAAATTTCCAGTATTTTCATTATTTTGTTGATAAAAAAAAAAGTATTTCCTAGCCTAAGAATAATAAAACAGTAAAAAAACATAAATTTTAACGTAATTCACAGTATTGCAGCATATAAAATACGATACTGGTATCGGCGTTTTGGAAAACGCAAAGGGTCGCACCTACGTGAGATAGTACATATTAAACTTCCCAGTATTTTCAATATTTTATTGATAAAAAAAGTATTTCCTACCCTAAGAATAATAAAACAGTAAAAAATAGTAAAAGACATAAATTTAAACATGTAACTCACAGTATTGCACCACATAAAATACGATACCCGTATCGACGTCTTGGAAAACGAAAAGGGTCGCACCTACGTGAGATAGTACACGGAATGCTATTGGCTGATGGTGGCTGATGGGTGGGAGACGACGAATCACAGAATTGTGTTCTGTATACTGGGGTTTGATTGGCTTTTTGATTGAAGCTTGATTCTCCCAGCATCTTCCATTGTTTCACCTCACCCATTCAGTTACTCACGTGTGCGCCTTTCTCATTGTGACTCTTTAATACGTTGTGCTTGTGTTTTTTGACACTTTTGATTGTGTATTTCAACCCCTGCAAAGCCGCCCAAGCATCCTTCATCTTCTAAGGCTTCTGGTAGTGAGCCTAAGCGGCAGATGTTGACCATAACAGATGAGGTAAAACTGTTAGATATGCTGAAGGAAGGAAGAAGTTTCTCGGCTGTTGGCTGCCATTGGCTGTGCAGTATGTAAACGTCATCATCACGTCATTCACGGTAAGCTTACCTATCATGTTCATATAGCTTTACACTTGAGTGCTGTTATTTATGGTAAACTTACCTGTCACACTCGTATAAATTTACGCTTGCGTGCTGTTATTAATAAAGTAAAGGGTGAGTTGTTAACAGCGGAGGGAGGGTTTATACAGTAAAGGTAAAAATAAATGTAAAATACCTGTAATAAATATGGTGCTGCTAATTCGAGGACTTTCACCTTTCGCGGGTGGTCCCAGAACCAAACCCCCACTATAAACGAGGGATCACTGTATACAGTATTAATGACTATTAGTGCACTAATAATAATGTAATAACACAGTGCAGTACAGTTATACATGCTCTGATACATGGAAAGATAATGGGTAAGTTTTTGTTCATTTCTATGAATGTTCCGTAACTTGGCTGTTCGCAAGTAGGGAAGCTTCTGTATAATCTAATTTAAAAGCTTCGAATGGAAATTTTTGCCAATGTTTAGGAACAGCCCTTTCCAGACATATAGCTACATCAGTGACTCCTGTATACCCAACACCAGAGTTCTCCAGGTCTTGCTGAGTGGAAAAGGGCTACCGCATAAAGAGTAGTTTAAGAACTTACTAAAGGAACTGACGGGACACATTCATATATGTATCAATATTGTGATAGATTTTAATGCACATCACGACGAGTAAACCAATAGTGTCACAGATTTTAGTTTAAAGGAAATAAAAAAAATCATGATGTTCTTCATACATACTCATCTTACTGTTTTCACAGTCTTTCTTATCAAGAATTTCAAAGTCTTTGTCTTTCTTTCTTGACCTTAATAGTACCTATATTTATGCATCAGGATTTACACATTTCTTTTTCCTCATGTAGCAGAAAATTCCTTATCAATAAGACACGTGCTCTTCCACTGTAGTATCTTAGGGGAATCATATATCTAAAATATCTTCTTTTCTCTTATTCATAACTAGATCTAATGTAACAAGAATATACAGCTGTATTCTATTCCCACTACAATAACTTTCTCATCTTCTTTTCCATTAGCATTAACTTACATCATTAACCAATTAGAGAAAATCCTTACTGAGAATTCACCCATATTCCTGTCTTTTGTACGCAAGATACATTGACTAGAATTTATCCTAATTAGGGATCATATCATAGTAACCTTGGCAAAAATACCAAGTGATGGAAAACATGAATAATAAAAGTAATCTCTATATAATAAAAATAAAAACTGGTTGATTACAAGCCGGGATGAGATGATGCATTGCACCGTTTCATGCATCATAGTTAGTCCCTATTCAAATGGAGGTGAACGCAGACGTGTTGGAGCTATAAAGGATAATAAGGCTGGATGCTCTTCCTAATGCCTCTTGGTGGGATCTCAGCCTTGATTTCCCAGCCAACCTGTCTTATTCAATTAAAATACTGATACCAAGCGTTACTGTAAAGTGAGAGAAGGCACAAAATCATTATTCAGAAATATAGATGTAGCAGCTAGAGATATAAACAATGAAAAAAAAATTTAAACATTTTCTTTTATTTTATTTTCAGTGGATATCAAGAAAGGGTGTTTTAGCCCCTGTCAAACCTCCAAGCTTGTTAATTAGCTGTTTTGCCATTAACCTAAAACAAGCCGAGCTGTGTTCACTTCACCTACAGAACTGATTATTTTTACAAACACACAAGGCATGCCACTAATAATCATTATTTTCACCTCCTGTGCCTTGCATTGAAAGAGCAAATAATTTCTTTGCTTTCATTTCTACAGATCTCCATGGCTCTGCCAACAGGAAGATGTACAAGACACCATCAAGAGATTAATTTGGGACCCATTGGGTAGATAAAGCCAAATGGATAAGGTAATAAAGCCCTTGCTTGGTCTGTAAAACACCTAAAAAGACAAAGACCTTAAAAGTGAGAGAAAAAAATAATTTCCACTTCATTCAAAACCTTCGTCAAAGCAAACTATACACTTTGCAGGCTTCTGCTACAGAAAGAAATAGGATACATTTCGAGCCAACCGCAAAGCGTTAGCAAGAGCATCCAACCTTAATACCCCAGGTCCAACCTGTTCATCCTATTCGAATGGGGATTAACAGTCACAAAACATGGCAAACACAACAACAATTTATGTATGGAATTATATGCACTAATATCATTGGCTTAATTCAAAACGTTTCCTCAATAAATTATACAATTGCGGCTTCTGAAGCTGCAAAAATCCACAAAACCGTGGATACGAATAGTTTCTATATAGTAATACACCCATATGACCTTTTCTTGGTAAGTAATATCAGGTAACTAAATCCCGGATATGCCAAAGAACTTAAATTTTTTCAAAACAAGTCCTCGCATGCCATGCAAGTTCATGCAATCCCTGCCCATGTAGCATTACACTGTTTTGGAACTGTGTCAACCCAGAAATAATGATGATGATGATAATCATAGTTATTATTATTATCATTATTATTGGTAATAAAGATCGCACAACTGCTTGATTATAGCGGTCAGAAGAGTGATCATTATGTAAACTAAAAGCATACACTGTTATTTACATAAACAAAGTAGGGTACCACTTAAGCATGCCGTCTACTTCACTATTTGTAGTCTATTGTAACCAAAACTAACCTAACCATCATTCTATGATGGTTTATGAATAATAAAATAAATTACATATTCATTCAATATTATTGTTTATATACAAGTAGGCTATAGTGCATAGAGGAAACTACTGTACATAGGAAGGGATTACTAGTTCCCTTACAGCACCCCATTTGGTCGATTTTTAAGACACTATGAAGTAATATTTTTTTCAGTAATGGAAATATTGTACTAAGTAATAAGAGTGCACTACTAAAAAGGAGGGGATTGACAGTTCTCTTCCTCCGCCACATATAATTGATTTTTACAGTACAAGGTAAAGTCATAAAATCTGGAGACCTCCTGTCCTTTCTTACTTATATATGATCATCAACTCTAAGGAACTATGGGGAATCCTTTGTTGGTGTCCTTGATATCTCTAAGGCTTTTGTCGACCATACTCCCTGCTTATGGTTTTATCCCTTTCCTCTGTTTTCTGATTTCCAGTTTTATTTCTAACCATTTTATTTTTGTGGATGACGATGGAGCAACATCTAGCTCATTTCCAGTTACAAGTGATGTTCCATAGGGCTCTGTTCTTTCACCTTCTTTGTTCCTTCTCTTTGTCAACAATCTTCTCCAGCCCCTATCCTCCTCCATTTTCCGTGCCTTTGCCGACGATTCCACCCTTCATTTTTCCTCTGCCTTCCCTTCACAACCTTCATCTGCTACTCGTAGTTTTACAGAGAGTATCTGAGTAGGGAACCCAAAATTTAGTTAAATCTAATGCCTCCAAGACACAGTCTCTGGCTATCTCTTAATCTTCTTCTCCTAAAAACCCTATTGTCTTCAAATCTAACGAAATTTACCCTCTTATTTCTAATAACATATTAGGAATCCAGATAGCCTCTAATTTGTCTTAAATGAGTCACAATCCAAATTTCTATATATGCATCTAAAAAATTGGGGTTCTATTTTGTATTCTTCATTACTTTTCCTCTTTTCAATTACTTAATCTATAAAGGTCAATGCAAATCAGAAATCAAATACAAAAAGAGCTAAAAATGAATAGATATGATATGACTCTCCGAGAACGTTATAAAACAGAAAAGAAATGCGTCAGATCTCTCATCAGTGTAAGTAAAAAAGACTTTTACAAAAAACAATTTAATGACTCTAGACATGATACAGCAGCAACATGGAAAGTGATAAGAAGCATGATACCAAATGAAAAGAGTACCTCAGAGAGTTATGAAAATATTACGGAGTTGAAAGACAAAGCAGATAACTTTAATATAAATCCTATCGATTGTGCTACCTTAATTCTTACCATAAAGAGCCTAAGAAACTCTGGCTCTTATGGTTCAGATGGTATACCATTTCAGTTCATCAAAGATGCTCTACCCATGATTGCATCCTATATTCTAACTATTATGAACACTTCCATTGTTACTAAAAAGTTTCCTGACTTTTGGAAAATATCACATGTAATACCTCTGCATAAAAAGGGGGACAGAGAAGATGTGACAAACTATCGTCCCATTTCCCTGCTACCCATTTTCTCTAAAATATTAGAAAAAATTGTTGCATGCCAACTTATGTCATATTTAGAATCAAATAGACTACTAACGATTAGCCAACATGGTTTCAGACCAAAACTCTCGATGGAAACTGCACTGCTTAAAGTTACGAATAGTATATATAATAATATAGATATGAAAAAAATATCTTTGCTAATTTTATTAGACTTATCAAAAGCCTTCGACAGTGTAAACCATGAAATTCTTTTAAGTAAATGTATTAACTTAAATATTGATCCAAGCTGGTTTAGCGAGTATCTATCTAATCGTAAACAGTCCATACGTCTTAACAACATTATCTCTGTGCCAAAAAATGTATCATTTGGTGTTCCACAGGGATCAGTACTTGGTCTTATCCTCTTCTCCATTTACGTAAATGATCTATCTTCTTTCATTTCTGACTGTCTAGTCGTACAATATGCAGATGACACTCAACTACTCCTTAGTGGTGATATTAATAATCTCCCAGAGCTAACTTTAAGAGCAGAAAAAACACTGTCAAAAATTAAAACCTATTTCCAAGAAATTGGGCTGTTAATTAACGAAAGTAAAACACAATGCATATTTATTGGTTCAAGGTTCCACATAGCACAAATTCCAGAAAACACAACAATTAATTTTTGCGACAATATTATCACACCTAGCAAAACAGTCAAAAACCTAGGAAGTCACTTTGATAACCAAATGTTGTTTGATTCCCACATAGATAAAGTATGCAAAAAGGTTACATGAACATTAATGGACTTATCACGTATAAAAGACAATTTTGAGACTACCACTCGAATAACTGTTGTTGAATCTCTAGCCCTAAGTCACATTAATTACTGCACAACTGTTTGGGGAGCTACCACTAAGATTCAGATAAACAGAATACAGAAGCTTATTAATTTTGCAGCTCGAGTTGCCCTGGGAGGAATAAGAAAATATGACCACATCACACCAGCTCTCAATAAACTTGGGTGGCTGCGGGCAGAAAATAAGGTCGCTTATGCTATTTATGTTTTTGTATTCAAAATTTTGGACCATCATTATCCTAGCTGGCTATTTGATTTAAAAACAGTCAGGGATATAAGGGGAACCAACACAAGACAGAGCAGTGAGCTCTTTATTCACAGAACAAACACAGAAGCAGGTTCAAAGATGATCACTATCAAAGGGCCAACACTCTGGAATAATATTCCAGAGCATCTTAAAAATGCATCCTCCTTCACAGCTTTCAAAGGCAAACTATATAGTTTTCTTTTGGACAAATAGTTGCTGCTCATTAAGAACTAATTATTCTCATTGTAAGGAAACAAATATGGAAATGATGCCGATAATAACGATCCTGTATCTAGTGGCATACTTACTACTTTATTATTAACATTATTGTTAACATTTTTATTACAGCATTATTATTTTCTATGAAAGCTACATTTAACTATATGTCTAACCCTCTTATTTATTAGTTTAATTACATGTCTACTTATAAGTTACTATTAATGTTGAATAACCATTGTACAAAATGGAAATAAATGTTTGTTTGTTTGTTTGTTTGTTTGTTAGAATACTGCTTGCACAACTGGAGTGCTTCTTCTTATACTCACCTTCTTGATAAGGTTGAATCTATGGCAATCAGACTCATCAATGACCCTTCTCTTACTCTTAGTCTGGATTCTCTTTTTTTCTTCGCAGTAAGGAATCAGCCCAGTCACTTTTTTATTGTTACTACTTTCATCACTGCTCTGATGATTTGGAGAGTTGCAACCTTCCCCCGCTGCTGAGGCCGCGTAACATTCACCAAATGGTCTTGTCTCACAGATAATGCGTGGAGATTTGTATATGGTGGATTGGTCAGTGCAGTAGCTGCTTCTTCCCATCCACCTCCAGACTCTGGAACTCTCTTCCTCATTCTGTCTTTATTAAGTCTTATAACCTAGCTTTTTTCAAAAAGCAGATCTACCATCATCTCCGGACCTAATCCTGCCATATCTCTACATCCTCAGTACTTCAACTATTCTCTCAACCTGTCCTTTTCCTTTTACTTCATCTTCATATTTTCTTGGAGCCCGGCCTAATGAGGGCAATTTTCTTGCCTGTCCCAGTGTAAGACTCATATAAAAAATATATTAATTTAAGTATATTAACGATATTAGTTTTGATTATACAGTACCGTTATATGAGTCCACTATAAGAACGTTCTTTGCCTTTTTGTGTAACTAATAATCCTCATTCAAATGGTGGTGGAAACAGACGATTTGGAGCTGATAAATTAGAGCTAGATACCCTTCCTTACACTCGACGCTGGATCAAACACAGCTAAAATTATTAAAGACTTAAAATATTCTTCAACATGCCTAACATCTGATCGCCAGGATTAGGTTTGCATTATTCTCTGTCTAGCTACTTAAATTAATATTAACTATGACGACTCAGGATGAGAAAACTCCGATTTCGAGCCCATTGCGGGGTCAACCCTCAATAATATGAGGATTAATGATGACACATAAAACGGAAAACAAAGATGGTATTTTATATGATTACAATGCTACAACAGTACAGTATTTAATTCCTTGTATCCTTCCACCATCCCAGACATAATAAGGTTTTCAACATGACTAGGCTATCAGAAGGCCTCCCAGCCCAGCTGAATACGCAACGATATTAAGTAATACTACCTTTACCCACCTGTTTTATGAATCCACTGCTAGAACTATACCATACACCAAGTACCTTTCAACCATCTCTGACTTAATTAGGTTTCAATAGGATTCAGCTGAGTGTGCAACATTATTTGTTATGACTGTTGAAAGAACCACGAGTAAAAGACGCAAAAATTAGTAGTTTTATGTCCTCTGTAATAGGATTCCATCGCAAAAAACAAACCAAACAGCAGGTACCCTCCTACCATCTCTGACGTAATGTTCCGACAGGATTCGGGAATCAGGAAGCCTTCAACCCAGCTGAATACGCTACGATATTTAATTGTTATGACTGTGGAAAGAAGCACGTGTGATCTGATCTTTTTTAGTACAATTAATATACTGGTATGTACTCACGGCAAGCCACATGTCCTAAACATGACGATCATGTTGCCTCTCGCGTATCACTATGTAAACAAGCAAACCCTTTGTACCGTGTTATAATTTCGTACTTCCAACGTCACAATTCTCGTTGTTAATAACTAGTTATATTTAGTCTGGGACTATTTTTATCGCCTCAGTGTGACAGAGAGGAATAAAGTTACATTACAAAGAAAGTGTACTTCGTTAATAGCGGAACGTGTATTAAGAGAACATGTGCATCTTAAATGAATAAAAGTTATAACCTTTAATTCTTCTTCCTTACTGTCACTCACAAGTTAAGCAATTATATCAAACTCGATTTTTCACCTCTAAAGGAGAATTTCATAACAAAGCTATCATGACTAAGCCGTCTCTTCCTGAATTACTCAGAAAAGCACGCATTACCGCTATAAAACAAGATAACTTTCCTTAATGGAAATAAAAAATATTTCACAACAAATGCTTTTTATTCAAGGTATACCATTATTTATCTAAGAACTGTCTAATTAATAATGGTTTGTGGATTATTTTTAATCATTAACAGATACGACAGCTCTTGTTTTCCAAAATAAAAGTAAACAGATACTTTAGCTGTAAACGTAAATAAATATATACATAAATAAATAAAGTAAATGACATGTGCAGCTCTATTAGACAAAGACTCATTTCATGTGTCAGAATTGGTCCATATACAAATGAGGGTGGACAAGATATGTTGTAGCTGGAGGATAAAGGCTGGATGCCCTTCCTAATACCCCGCGCTGGGCTCGATCACCCGTTAATTACTTCCCGACACGAACAGTTCTACCACTCATACACGGTTCGAAAACGCTAATATTTTCCATTCATGCTACGAAATCTAACCGCCTTCAAGTAAATTCGCAGGATCAAAGCGTAATGTAGTTGGCTTTTAAACGGGAGTCCCAGAGTTCAAGTTCTCAAGATGACTCGTAAAACTTCTCTTCGCTCGAACAATTCGGAAATTAACAGGAGAGTAAAGTTTGTTACGTAACCCCTGTTAACCCAGTTAATAAAATGACTAAATCAATAAATGTGTTGATTTAAGGTGGATAAGGTATTGTCACCAATATCAAACCACGAGATCGCGGTTCGATATAGGTAACAATACCCGTCACTTAGCACTCAAGAAATCAGTTAATCAATAAATAAATAAATAAATAAATAAAAATAATAATTAAGAGTTATCGTAATCTAAATACTGGTTGGGTGTTCCATAATAAACTTTTCATAGTGAAACTCTCTATCTATATGTGCAGCTATCAATTTACCTAATCTATCGGCTTCTTTATCTATATTTTGTCCTCTGTTGATCTATATAACGTCATATTTATCTGTCTAGATAACGAAGGTCTGTCTAAAAAACAGACACAAGATCTAATGCACCTCCAACCACACCATAATGATAAATTTATCGACGTTTGTAGAAACTTCACAGGAAAACTCCACATGAGAGAGAGAGAGAGAGAGAGAGAGAGAGAGAGAGAGAGAGAGAGAGAGAGAGAGAGAGAGAGAGAGAGAGAGAGAGAGAGAGAGAGAGAGAGAGAGAGATAGATTTTGCCATTGAGGGAGCAAGCCATCTCAATTTGGCGCCGGTCCCAAGCCCAAATCAATGGACAGGGTTAGTATGATGGAGAGCAACCGGCCGACATTAGCCTTCAAGAGGCTAGCAAGTAAACAACCCATATGAATATCGGAAAAGCTCTTTCTTTGAGAGAGAGAGAGAGAGAGAGAGAGAGAGAGAGAGAGAGAGAGAGAGAGAGAGAGAGAGAGAGAGAATGTACACGGAAATCAGGATGCTCATTCAAATGCTTACTAAAAATATAATGCAGAGCATAAACACATTAAACACGTTGTTCGCATGATATTAACTGAGCCATGACGTCACGAGAAACAATCAAGATGCTAAAAAGATATGTCGTTTAGGCTCTACAAGTCACTTTCATTTGCTTTTCCAGCAAGCTAATAATAAAACTAATTCCAATTTCCTTACGAAAAGTAAAGAGATATACGGTCAGATATATACGTTAAAACGCATAATACCTTTCAATGTAAAATGAACTACACCTAAAATCTTAAAAGCTTCTGAGGTGCCGGTTTGGAAAAAAAAAAAAAAAAAAAAAAAGTAACTTGTCAATGCTCTGACACTTGCGTGGGATGCTGAGATTAATACAGGACTGTCACACCGAAAGACATGAATTTGTACTCACTGTATTCCTTTAATGAGTACTGAAATTTCATATTAAATCTTGTATGGAAAAGCGGAGTGGCGTCTGAGGGCTCCAACCACCCATAGAACTCAGTAGGTACAAAGAACTCATCGTCAACATATCATCATCGTCTCCAACGCTGTGCGACGCAAAAGATACCATAAAGAAAATTGCAGGCCATTCATAGGGCCAACTGCAATATTATATCAATCACCGATATATATATATATATATATATATATATATATATATATATATATATATATATATATATATATATATATATATATATATATATATATATATATATATATATATATATATATATATATATATATATATATATATATATATATATATATATATATATATATATATATATATATATATATATATATATATATATATATATATATATATATAAGTAATATTTTGTGTGTGTATGTGTGTGTGTAAACAAGCCACTTATCAAGCAATGAAAGTAAATAATGCCAAGAAGTATTTACACGTTCCTCTAACACTATATATTTTTGCTTCCCAATTATCATCAGAAAGTTTACACACGTGGTGAGGTTTATTAAACCCGAGGGAGGAAAAGCAACCTACGTCCCAGGAGGACAAAGTTAAAAAAATAAAGAGAGAAATGTAAATATTTGTAAGTTTGTTTACGCGTCCAAAATTCACAGTTGATCCGTGCGGCATATATACCCCCCTGACCCTTTTACCCAACGTCCTTTGATATTTATGTGGTATTTACAATCTTCATCATATGATAAATATTAACTCTTTGGTATATTCTAACATCTCAAAGGGCTGGCATCAAAACAAATCTATTCAAATTATATTTCAATATGAGGTTTTGGCTACTGTAAAGAAAGTAATTCCAGGCTGCATTTTGGGTTATTCATATTTACAAGGCAAGTCACCTAACCTAACAATTTAAGGGGCACAATCTTAACTGGGGTTCTGAGGGTTACTCATCTTAACAAGATCCGAAGTGCTTATTGACTTTTGGTAATTGATAAGACGATTATATATCTGAGACGCCTTAAAAGAGAGAGAGAGAGAGAGAGAGAGAGAGAGAGAGAGAGAGAGAGAGAGAGAGAGAGAGAGAGAGAGAGAGAGAGAGAGAGAGAGAGAGAGAGAGAGAGGTGAGTTTCACTATATTTTCATTTGTCATGTTCATGTTTCAAATACTTTTCAAATACAATTGTCATGATCTACGGGAGCGCTGTCACGCGGTAGTTAAAATAACCGAGTCCACCGCGAGGCGTTAGGAAGGACATCAATCCTTAATTCCCCAGTTCCAACGTGTCTGTCTGCCCCCTAAAGAGGAATAATAATGACAAATTGAATAACAAACAAACAATTGCATTGATCTACGTTAAAAGTACTTTGATAAAATCTTGTAGATATATTTTTCAAATAAATTTTAACATCACAAGGTTATTTTTATTTATTTATTAGGTATAGTTACAGGGAAACAAGTTATATCAGTCTTACTTCAAGGTTCAGAACAACAACAACAACAACAACTACGGCAACAGCAACAATAAAAATGATACGGTAGTAATAATAATAACAATAATAATAATAATAATAATAATAATAATAATAATAATAATAATAATAATAATAATAATAATAATAATAATAATAATAACAATAAATATAATAATGCAATGTACATTTACAAAACTATAACTTTAAATAACGAAGCTGGTGAATTTATAAGGGGTGCGCATACATTATATCCAAAAGATGTTTTATTTGGACACTAGTGTATAAATACCCCAAAACAACTTTTTGTCAGTGAGGCAACATGGCTTCAGAGAAGGTAGATCAACAGTAACAAACTTATTAGAATTTTATGATGAGGTAAGCCAAATCTTACAGGAAAGAGAGGGCTGGGCAGATTGCATATTCCTAGACTTCCAGAAAGCGTTTGACACTGTTCCACATGGGAGACTTATTAGGAAGCTGAAATCAATGGCTAGAATAGGTGGGAATGTTTTGGAATGGATAAAAACTTACTTAGAAGGAAGGGAACAGAGGGTTAGAGTAAGACACTCAGTGTCTGAATGGAGAAGAGTTAGTAGTGGAGTTCCACAGGGTTCAGTTTTAGGGCCACTTTTGTTCCTTGTATATGTAAATGACCTACCAGTCTGTAAATTCATTCATGAATATGTTTGCAGATGATGCAAAGATTGTGAAGAAAGTAAAAAACGAGAACAATGGTAGAGAACTTCAGGAGGATCTAAATAATCTGCATGAGTGGTCAGAAAAGTGGCTAATGAAATTCAATACTTCAAAATGTAAGGTAATGAGAATGGGTACAAGTGCAAGAAGGCCCAAGCTTGACTACTCGGTGGCTGGAGTACAACTTCAAGAGACAGAAAATGAGAGAGATCTAGGAGTAAACATACTGGCAGATTTGTCTCCAGAAATACATATAAATGGCATAGTAAGGGCAGCATATGCATTCTTATCAAATGTAAGGGTAGCCTTCAGGCACATGGACAAGGAAATGTTCAGAAATATTTATGTAACCTATGTGAGGCCAAAACTCGAATATGCAGCCCCCTTTTGGAATCCGCACTTGAAAAAGCACATAGCTAAGCTTGAAAAAGTTCAAAGACATGCCACGAAACTGGTGCCAGAAATACGCAATCTCAGTTATGATGAGAGGCTGAGGGAATTAGACTTACCATCACTCGAAGCTAGAAGAGTGAGGGGGGGGATATGGTGACAGTCTTTAAATTCCTTCATGGTTATGATAGAGTGGATAGGGATCGATATTTTGATATGGCTGGCTCTAGAACTAGAGGTCATAGTTTGAAGCTTGGTAAGAAAACTTCTTTGCAGGATGTAAGGAAATACTTTTTCAGTGTAAGAGTAGTTGATAATTGGAATTCGCTAAGCGAGGAGGTAGTTAATGCTATCTCAATCCATAGTTTTAAGGACAGGTATGATAAGTATCACTAAGTCTAAAATGGAACCGATGAGGAGACGGGAAGATACGAGCTTTGGGCTCTTTCCCGTAAACACAATTAGGTAATCACAATTAGGTAATCACATGTATCCACACAAACACACAGTTGTACGACCATGAGAACGGGTAAAAAGAATATATATGTAAAAAACAAAACTTCTGCTAAGCTAATACAATTGATCTAAATACCATAAGGAACTGACTTGGGTGGCTAACCTCCCAAACACACACATAAACAAACGCAAACACACAAACACCAAGTTGTACGACCATGAGAATGGGTAAAATACCGAAAGATCCAACGATTTCTGGTATCCAGCAGCGAAAATCAATCTAACGGACCCCAACGGAGGGCAAGACCTTGGGAGACGCACCTTTTGGCATAATTGTCCCCCAGAAATGTTTATGAAAGGCATATATAAAGAAGAAAGTTTTTCTTTTCAAACTTGAAAAGTAGACACATCAAGTTTAAGAATATATAAGACGAGAAGTAAATAAGATTTTAAATCTAACTCCATTCTGGAATCTCGCAAGATAAAATAGAAGAAAAAAAGATATGAGTTCCAAATTGAGGAAAGACTGAATGATCTGTGCCTACCACAAACTGAACCTAGAACAAGAGAAAATACAGTAAACGTTTACATAACGCAATCTTACCTTGAAAAAACTGGCAGAGGAGTCATCTGCTATGCTGAGGTGCAAAAAAATCAAGTCTCCAGTTTATAATGCTTCCGGGGAAAAAAAGAAAGAATTTTCAAATATATTAATACAAGATTTTAGCAAATGTATATGGTGAAAGTAGGACAACTGCCTTTAAGGACAAATGCCCCCTAGGGCGATCTCCCCTAAAACACGTGCTCCCAAAGACAATTTCTTTTTAGACTACTGCCCCTAAGGACAACCATCCCCTAACACAATCGCCCCAAGCTAACCTAACCAAGTATGAAATAATAAATAAGTCACACTGAATTTCTGTTCTGTTATTATTTCTTGGATATATAATATATTTCACTTTATTGGTCGGTGCAGTGACTACTTCCCTTCCACCTGCAGACTCTGGAATTCCTTTTCTCCTCCTGTCTTTCCTAATTCTGATGACCCGTCTTCCTTCAAAAAGCGGATCTCTCGTCATCTCAGGGCCTAATCCAACCATATCTCTAAATATTCATTACTTCGACTATTCTTTCAGCCTGTCCTTTCATATGGCTATCATGCTCTTATTCCTACCTTGTCCTTAAAATTCTACTTTTTCTTCGTCTCAATGTTTTCTTGGTGCCCGGGCCTGATGGGTGCAATTTTCTTGCCTGTCCCCATGTCATAAAAATATTATCAAGGGACAATTGCCCGCTTCTTCATTAACAGTTGGGTGATATTGTCCTGGGGTAATTGTTCCGAGGGACAACTGTCTGTACCCTTCATGTATGCCAAATGGAGGAGTTTGGATTGTTGTACCTATAAAACACGAGGTCACTATTTATGCAGAAATATCTTTTTTTTTATGATATATACCAGTTTATTCTCTTTACATTTGTTTAACATGAAATTACCGAGCTCAAAATTATACTGTTTCACCAACCCACTTCAGAAAGTGTGTACTTATTGACTCTGAAAAGCTAGGTGGGCCTATCTGCAAGACTATATGATTAGAGTAATTTTTTGAGAGAAAAAATTCTTCAAAGGCCAAGAAGGTTGAATGAAAACAATACATAAATACTTGGAAATCCGACTAAAAGACGGAGTAGTGCCTCTTGCAAGAACTGGTATAAGTAGTAAACATGTATATGCTATCAAGAGCTTTGTCCTTGATGAAAGCAAATATGACTCGCAGATCATCATCATCGCCGCCTCCAACGCCTATAGAATACCATTCATCTCCAGACAGATCTCACCAATGTAAGTATCGGTCTTCAGCTCTCCTGGTGTTATGAGGAAAGAACTCGATTATAATAGAGATGCCTTCAGGTATGCTATGACGTCACGGGATGCCTTGACCAGTAAAAATAATAAATAATAAACCTTTATTTCCATTACAATACAATGGGTATTCGTCAGCCGGGGCAAGCCCCAACCCCCCACTGTGGTGCCCAACCACAGCAGTACCTGCCAAGAAACAGCTTAAACTCTCGGTCTTAGACGGGAACTGATCTTTCGACCTCGTGAATGCGAAGCCAGCGCGTTACCACTGTACTAGCCAGCAGGTAAGGTAGTGTAGGTGTGATGGGATAAGAATACGCATAAAAACTCCTTTTTACTTAATCATAAGATTCTCTCCTGTCAGTTGACCTTCCATTAAGTCGTCCCAGATGATGTATAGGACGAATGATGGGAGATATTATCGGAATTATATAACCTCAACAGCAATGAGATTAATAACAATTAGCTAAGACAAATGAATATGAATGTTTAAGTCGAAGAATTAATGTTTAGGTTGTCTTTATCTAACATCGGATTGCTAGTATGCTCCAACGGAATAAGAATAAATGCACCATAACCTTTTCCATAGTGATAAGATTGTATCCTATTTCCACCAATGGTTATACAAGATTATTAATAACATACAAAGGTGGTTATTTTATTATATATAAGAATTCATATACAAACAAGAAACCCATCCATATACCGAAGCCATATTCCCCCTTATAAGGGGGGTGGCTGAGTCAAAGAAAATACTTTGATTTTTTGTGGGAAGTAAATACAGAGGAGGGGATTCCCAGTCTCCTCGCTCCGCCCCATATAGTCGACTCTTACGACACGCAGGGGAACACGAAGGAAGCATTCTTAATCCCCCTCCCTCAAAAATATTTGAACAACGCTCTGAATACCTCAAAACTGTTACAAAGAGTAATAATTCAGAAGGCGGGTTTAATAATGTCCACATGATTATGTTAAATCACGTAGTTTATTCTAGCTGTAACTTCTATATCAAAGTTTTACTATCCATTAAAGAATCAGGAGCATTTGTCGTTCATTATCTTAATCAGGACATTGTGAAGATTCTGCATCAAATTAGCATCTAAAGAGTGGCTTTTTTGGCGCTCATTCATGTCGGGCCATATGAGCTCTTTTTGCAAAGAATAGATTTTACTTCGTAAATGACATTGCTACAGCTGTGGTAGCAAAGGTCAGAAGAAGGTTGTTGGTTCCTATGTTCATATTGGATTAAGATGAGTTATTTGGCAGCGTTTTAATATCCGAAAACTAATGGAACACTTAATTGTGTAATACTTTAATTATTTTTACTTTTTAATATTTGGGTCCTCTGTACTTTGACTGTATTTTCTATCTGTCGTTTTCCTTTGTTTGACATTACCTCATCTCTGCCTTGTCCTTAACATTTTTCTTTTCCTTCGTCTTGGTATTTTCTCGTGCCCGGGCCTTTATTGGTGAGGGCAGTTTCTGCCTGTCCCGGTGTCACACTCATAAAAAAAAATGAGTTCTCTATCTCCCTTTGTCTCTATAGACTGGTTAAACTCTACCAAGCTTGTGGAGTCAAAAAGGAAGGAATACTATACACCGTTTTGCGTCACAATTAGTCCCCATTCGAATGGGGGTGAACACACATGTTGGAGCTCTAAGGATGATTAAGACAGGATGCTTCTCCTATCACCCCGAGGCGGGATCGAACTCGCGTTAGTTTCTTCCCGACGAAACCAAGTTTGTGGGGTCAAAGAAGAAGGAAGAGTGCTCACAAGCAATATGAATGTTTAAACAATATAAATAAAAAGAACAAATATATTCAACAATACGATAGTCAGAAGCAAAGGGGAATTCCACCAGTTCTTCAACACTCATAAAAGTCCCCAAAGAAAAAAAGATTCAATAGTTCTTGTCATTATCAAGCCCACTATGTTGCGTTAGGAGGGGCATCCAACCTTACTTCCCCAGTTGCTACCTGTGTGTCCACCTCTTTCGAATGGGGATTATTAGTGACACATAAAACGACAAACAATGACAACAACAAAATCATTTGAAAGTCCATCTTTTATGCACAATATCGGACTCCCACAAAAATCACATACAGCATTCCTGATGACCATGAAATGGTCTCAGTATATTCCTCAGTCTTAACATTCATATAAATGTGAAAGCAAACTTTAACTAACCAGCCCACAAGATACGCAAAAAGTTACAGATCTTCTAAACTACAGGAAGTTCTCCAGAAGCTTTGATGACCTTAAATTTGTCCAAAATAATCCTTTACTCTTTAAAAACAAACTCTTGTTAACCCACAGACTGAGAAATTATTAATCTAAATATCTATTTATATGCAAGAGGCAAAAATCCCCTTAATTATGGGGGTGACTGAATCAAAGCTTAGTCGACTTTTAAGGCACGCAATGGAACAAAAGAGAGCAAATGTGTCCTATACTAAAGGCCTTTCCTCTGGAAGATAGAAAAAAGTTATCTACTGTGGAAATAACGTACAAATAAATGACACTGAATAAAGTAAATGTAACTACACCTTGTGTATACAGTTAATATTTATAGCAATGCGCCAAGACAACAACTATAATAATACTATTAATAACAGTGATCAGCTACGCATCCCGTATTACATTACGAAAATGACGTCATAATGATACAATTGGAGGTCGTATATGAAAGGATGTAAACAGACATTAGATGTGTGACGAATATTATGGACATCTTGAAGGGTAACCTACGTCATTCATTTCTCAATTCATAGTAAATGGTGCGCAGAAAGATCTGTTGTCCTCGAAATTATATTAGTTACCATTGCCCTGAGTGATTATATATGTACCTCCTATAAACAACTAGCACAAAAAACAAGATGAAATAATATACGTTAAAAGCAGGAGTTACTGGAAGGATATTAAAGTACGTATATACTAAAAATATTAGAGTAACGTTAGAACTACAAGGGGAGAAGAGATTTAGTAGATCCAGTCTAGTCTGCCATATTATTGAAACCAAAACACTACTAGTGACTGAGAAATCAGAGGGGAAAAGGGATATTTAGATGATCTCGTATAGTATGAAAAACAAACATGGTCTTTACACTACCAGTTACTTGATATGGCCGGGAATGGGGACTGGATATGATGCAGTACAATGTACGATGTAAGTAACAGATTATAAGAAAAATAGCAGTGACGATGGGCACAGATGATACGAAACATTCATCAAAACACCATAGAAAACTAAAACAGCATCAGAACACTTCAAGGAACTGAAACAGTGGAGGATAAAGGACTTCCATGATCTGGCCTAGCATACAATACGAAGATAATTTTGAGTCAGTGGAACGGTTATGTTTGTATAACAACCTATGATCACGCATGAAACAAATTGTTCTTCTTTACTGTTCCATTGACACAGGGGAGTCCTATTATGTTACGGTTGGCATCCGGATTATTTTTGTATACCGTCCAGTGATCCTGCTTTTGATGCAGGATCACTGGACGTTATACAAAAAGTAATCCGGATGCCAACCGTGACATAATAGGGGATGAACGACTCGTTTGATGCAGGATCACTGGACGTTATACAAAAATAATCCGGATGTCAACCGTAACATAGTAGAGGATGAACGACTCGTTTAAGGCAGGATCACTGGACGTTATACAAAAATAATCCGGATGCCAACCGTGACATAATAGGACTCCCCTGTGTCAGTGGAACAGTAGAGAAGAAAAATTTGTTTCATGCAGGACCACAGGACGGTATACAAAAATAATCCGGATCCCAACCGTGACATAATAGGACTCCCCTGTGTCAGCGGAACAGTAGAGAAGAAGAATCTGTTTCATGCGGGATAAAAGGATGTTATACAAACATAAACCGGACTCCAACCATGACAGTGGAACCAAAGGGAATGAACTGACTTAAAAAGGATGCAACTTCATAGGATCTAATACGAATACGGACTCTACCTACGATGGTGGAACCGTATAGGAAGGACAGTTACAGAATCAATAGGTCATAATAAAGGTAACCAAAACACATACAGTTACTGTGGATTTACAAAGGACGTGACAGAACCCTGTGGAAGTGCACAATTAAAAGAGGGATCGCGATATTGTTGACGGATAGGTATATGTTGCAAACTCGAGTAAAATGACTTCTGATACCTGATTGTCTTGCTCTGCACTTCATCAGTATGCAAGTGTTGGTGTTGAGTAACGTGTTTACCGGCATGTACGATCAGATCTAAGGAGTCTGATTTACAGAAGTGGGTATAATAATAATAATAATAATAATAAACTTTATTTCCATTTTACAATGGGTATTCGTCAGCCAGGACAAGCCCCAACCCCCCCCACTGTGATGTCCACCCACAGCAGTTCCTGCCAGTAAACAGCTTAAACTCTCTTTTAAAGGTTAAATAACTTGTAGCAAAAGGTATATAAGGCAATTACCAAATGAATATAAGGCAGTTTTAAGAGTTTCTAGTGATAAATCCAAAAGAAATTGTGAAAATGTTGCCAAATGTTCCATGTTCAGGATCTGATACAGAGCAAATTCTTTTCACTTCTTCTTAGTCTAACATCTGAGATATACCTTAAGAAGTTTCCCCAAAGTGTTGGTAATTACCACCTGGTATTGACGAAGAATACGAGAGTAGACTTTTATGAAGAAGATAATGCTGTTAACAAGGACAAAGATGACAAAACTATGACAACAAAGACATAACTGTCAATATTATTATTATTATTATTATTATTATTATTTTTATTATTATTATTATTATTATTATTATTATTATTATTATAATTATTATTGTTATTATTGTTATTATTACTATTATTATTATTATTACTATTATTATTATTATTATTATTATTATTATCATTATTATTATTATATACAAAATACAAAGAAAATTAAAGGAAAGTATGATCAATATAGGTACTGAACAAAACGAGATACCCATACATTTGTTAAGAAATACATTAACGAACAAATAAATTATATACGAATGTATGTACACACACACACACACACACACACACACACACACACACACACACACACACACACACACACACACACACACACACACACATATATATATATATATATATATATATATATATATATATATATATATATATATATATATATATATATATATGTGCGTGTGTGTGTGTGTGTGTGTGTATATATATATATATATATATATATATATATATATATATATATATATATATATATATATATATATATATATATATATGTGTGTGTGTGTGTGTGTGTGTGTGTGTGTGTGTGTGTGTGTGTATAATATATATATATATATATATATATATATATATATATATATATATATATATATATATATAGAGAGAGATAGAGAGAGAGAGAGAGAGAGAGAGAGAGAGAGAGAGAGAGAGAGAGAGAGAGAGAGAGAGAGAGAGAGAGAGAGAGAGAGAGAGAGAGAGAGAGAGAGAGAAAACAACTTAAATATTGAGATTCCTCTAAAAAGTTACATATTAACCTTATTATGGATATTTCCGTGGTTTTTAAAATTTGCTAGGCATATTCTTCAAAGGGGCGCAATTTTGACAAAGTAAAAATGTATATATTTGCTAAATATGCGAGCACACACATTATAGACACGTGTTGCAGTCACAATTACACAAACATATATCCCGATAAATGTAAGAGAATCAAACACGAAGCCAACCAGGAGTCGAGGAGATACAATGATAGGGTCCTCTCTCATGAGTATAACTGCGTAAATACGATTGAGTGAACACACATACCCACACACACACACACATAAACATGCAAGAACGAGTTAGAGCCATTTTGGGGGGTTTAACCTATTTAAGAGAGGAAAGCAAGCTTAATTCCAACTTTTTTTTTTATCTGTAAGATGATGATCTGGAATCATTATTGAGATTATTGCAAGTGAATAGGATCCCTCCATCTCCTTCAAATGCCCTTCAACAGCCTAAGTCTTCAAACAGCATATTAATTGCTGTAAACAGATGCAGTGGGCTTATTGCTAAAGTATATTACGTGCTTAGAATATAGTCGACTGTGGACGTGACAGACTTGCGATCGATCCAACGGCGAGTATTCGAAAAGGGCATCCAGCCTCAGTGCCCCAACTCCAACCTGTCTCGTTTATTCCTATAAACAGGGACTAATAGTGACACAAAAAATGTTATGATTCAGTGGTCGAGTCTCTTAGCCATTTTTAATGTCTGGTTAGGTTAGGATACTGTTAGCAAAAACATATAGTAAAACAGGGGTACGGATGATTGCCCCTTAGAACAAATATCCAATAAGACAATTGCCTATAGGGCAGCGAATATCTGTCTCATATAATTAAGTTATAATGAAGGAAAACGTTAGGTTACCAAAAGATGAGGCGTGAAAATAAAACGAAGTTAAAATAATTATTATTCAATTTTGAAGAGGCAATTGTCTTATGGGAAGTTGCCGTAGGAAGCAATCGTCCTAAGGGCAACTGTCCTAGGG
>JAXCGZ010000024.1:155000-165000 GCA_037179515.1 Halocaridina rubra
TAATAGTAATAATAATAATAATAATAATAATAATAATAATAATAATAATAATAATAATAATAATAATAATAATAATAATAATAACATTTATAATTATGGTTCTTCACATATACATGAAATTAGGTCACAAAATTATTGAGTGCTTTAGATATATTTTACGTTGTTTTCTTTATTGGGCCTTGTCCTACCATTTTAAACTGAATGTTAACAGTTCAGTGTTTTATATATATATATATATATATATATATATATATATATATATATATATATATATATATATATATATATATATATATATATATCCTTTTTTAAATTTAGAAGACTTATACCTAACAGCAATAAAAAATGAATGATGGTATAAGACAATGTGCTTAGACTCGTCCACCCCATTTACAAGGGGGACTGTGCTCTTTTTTTCCCAGTATTGTTACAAAGATGGCGCAATGCAATGAGAAAGAGAGAAGACACTCGAGAACAAAAGACAAGGGAATTTTTCCGTTGACGACATTATATGACTTGGTACAAGTGTCGTTGCAGGATGTTACGTATATTAGCACGATAAGATTCTCTCTCTCTCTCTCTCTCTCTCTCTCTCTCTCTCTCTCTCTCTCTCTCTCTCTCTCTCTCTCTCTCTCTCATATATATATATATATATATATATATATATATATATATATATATATATATATATATATATATTGATAGATAGATAGACAGATAGATAGATAAATATATAGACTGGATGTAGATTATAAAGATTGATCAGATAGATAGAGAGATAAATAGACTGAGTGATAGCTCAGTCGTAGAGCGCGCGAGTCGTGAAGAGACAAACGCGGGTTCGATCCCACCGCGAAAAGTTAGGAAGGCCATCACGCCTTAATACCCCAGCTCCAACATGTCTGCGTCTACGCCCATTCGAATGGGGGCAATTTGTGACATAAAGCGGCGCTATACAAATCCATACTCTAGAAAATCCAAATCAAGTTAAGGTAATCCCTACCCTGTATATACAGATAGAGGAAGAACTATCTTCACTTGGTTATATATCAGGTTAGGTTAGGTTAGGTTAATATATAATAACCATTAATTAAGAACTGCTAATTACACAAATGCTTGGTTTTGAAAGATTATCTTTAGTCATAGACGCTAGAAGGGATAATATCTATATAATCCGAAAATATGATGGTAATAAAGAAGGCAAAAGGATTCTTAACAAGAAACCAAAATAATTTTATGTTTAAGATTAGCTGAATTTCATCACTTCAGCACATGCTTGAACTAATACAGTTGATCTGCTTGTAGAGGAAAATACACTGCAGTTTGATAAAGCTTATAACTAGTGTATTCTTTTTTTTAATAGAATTTTTGGTATAAGCTTCCAGTAGATGTGTACTTTGACTCGGCCATCCCCCTTACAAGGAGGGTTTAAGCTATTGTAAGCGTATGTATGTATGCGTTGTCGTGTACAAATTATTTAGTAGAGGTCACTGACTTTATTAGAATACATCCTTTGCAAACAAGATTAGCTCAATATTATCTATATATGCCACATCCTTAGTCTAATAATAATAATAAAAAAAAAATAATAATAATAATAATAATAATAACAATAATAACAATAACAATAATAATAATAATAATAATAATAATAATAATAATAATAATAATAATAATAATAATAATAATAAAAAACAGCATATTATTATTATTATTATTATTATTATTATTATTATTATTATTATTATTATTATTATTATTATTATTATTATTTTTATTATATTAAAATTTATCTTCCTTTTTTTCTACTACTACTACTACTACTACTACTACTAATACCACTGCTACTACTACTACTACTACTACTACTACTGTTGTTGTTGTTGCACCGCTTATGTGTCACGATGATTCCCCATTCGAATGGCGGTGGGGACAAACATGTTTTGAAGCTGAGGGGTTCAGGCTGAATGCCCTTCCTAACTCACCTACGTGTAATAAGAGCTTCGCAATTCGAGCTATTTTACCACTGAGCTACCGTGGCCACTACTACTTCTACTACTACTACTACTGCTACTTCTAGTAGTAGTAGTAGTAGTAGTAGTAGTAGTAGTAGTAGTAGTAGTAGTAGTAGTGCTGTTAGTTATTTAATAATAGACGTAATAAAATATTAGAAGCACGACTTTATCGACTGTCTTATCTACAAATGCATAAACTGCCAAGTAATTTGAAAGTGTAAATAGCTTACCAAGAATTAATGTTAATGGTTATATACCTCCAGTTTATCATATATAAATAACAATATTTCGAATTCGTTCAGAAGATAAACCTGATGATGACTATCATGACCTTCTTACCACAACACTGAAGCAAGTATGATGAGGACTGTTGGGAAGCTGAATTTCATGGAACTTGGTAGCTCAGTGGTAGAGTGCGCGAGACGAAATGCTACTAACGCGGGGTCACTCATTGCATGGCGTTAGGAAGGACATCCAGCTTTAATCCCCTGCTCATACATATCTGTACACCCCCATTCGAATGGGAGCTAACTGAAATATATAAAACGGTGCGTTCGGTGTCAGCTACTATGGCTGTGACGCTTGCCTTTTTGACATGATAACCGATTGGGTGCTTCACTTCAGCGGCTCACTTACAATATGATAATGTGAGTTTTATCTTGTTTAAAGGTTTCGTAGTTTAAGACTTGACATTTTGTCACCATAATTAATATAGCTTCTCTTCATAACTCACTTGGCTGAGTCAAAGCACACACATTCACCAGAAGCTTACACATCTCGATCACTTCACTTAGCTCCTTGTGGATAAAAATATACCACAATTCCCCCCATTACCTTACTTGGGTCATCCACAGGGTAAGCGGCAAGGGTTTTCTGTCGTTAGGCCCTATAGCCTCCTAAACCCACCCTCCCAGCGTACTGTGCGAGCAAGTGCGAGAAATCCCTCACCAAATCTTACATCAATCAAAGCTAATCAGTCTCTCTTATCAGTTCCTTGTCACGAATGTATTTCAATATACCTGAAAATAACTGACTGAAACATGACTAAATGTCTAAAACATCATATATATAACTGTGATGTTTGGGGATTGCTGCAAAAAGGCCACTAGTAAGTTGCCTTATACGAAATTGCAGAGTTTCGTAGCTAGTTACAGAAGTTAATGAAAGAAGAGTCGTTAGACATCCCTCTGTAACAATAAGGCAGCTTTCACACCAAAGTGGCACGTCGCACGTGTCATGCCACGTGGCACGCCAGTTGAAATCGAACATCCGGAAATATATGAAACCTTTCACACAGAAGTGGTGTGACACGTCCAATATGCCACGCCACTTGTGTGTAAGGTTTTATATATTTCCGATGTTCGTTTTCAACTGACGAGCCACGTGGCATGCCACGTGTGACGTGCCACTTTGGTGCGAAGCGGCCTAAGAGTCAATATAAAATTTCGATTTAATTATGAGTAATAAGAGCCACTATTCATATTTTTTTCAACAAACTTTCAGAATAATGTTGCTGCTGTTGTGTGCTGTTATATGTGTCACTATAGTCCCCACCCGAATGGGGGTGGAAATATATGTTAGAGCTAGAAAATTCAGGCTGGAAACCCTTCCTATTCCCTGCTGTGGGATCGAACCCGTGGTAGTTATTTACTGACTCCCTGCGCTCTACCACTGAACCATGTATGTATTTTATCAATTATTAATATTTAAAGGGATCAGGGGGGCTCCAAAGAAAGTGAGGTTGTAGTCACCGTGGCTCAAGTGGTAGCGTCCGCGACTTTGAGGCGTCAGGTCGAGGGTTCGCGCCCCATCACGGTCTGAGGTTAGCAAGGACATGCACTTAGGGTAACGATTACATCTGCCAAAAACAAGTCCTTCGCAAGAAGGCAACCGTCCTAGCCCTTGGTTGAAAAGGGAATCCGTGACGTAAAACCGGAACTTATTATTGGCTAGGTTACTGAAAGAGGGACTGGGGGCAAAGCTCCCCCAGGTAGGAAAGGGGGCGAACTCATGTAGCACTCTTGTTAGATTAGGTATGGCTAGGATAGTTAGATAATTTGTGCTGATAAAGAAAATTACGAGCCATTTACCGAGGGACTCTTTTTAAACATATATATTAATGGGGATCATTTGTCATCACAAAGGGAACACTTAAAACGCAAGTAAGTAATTACGTAAAATAACTGGCAATGCCAGTATTACTCAGTATTAAAGAATATCAGAATCTGATGAAAGTTAATAAGGGGTGATCAATGGAACACTTACATATGCTCCGATTTCCGTGGCACAATTAGTCCCCATGCGAATGGGGGTGGACACAGACAGGTTGGAGCTGGGTCTAGGCTCAGTCACAGATCTATTCCGAGTCAAGTACTCTAATCACTGCTCAAAAGTGGTACCCGATAGATAGTAAACAAGATGAAAAAAAAAGGGGGGTTTGACTTCGAAATCTGAAACGATTTTATCTAATGACACATGACGCGATAAAACAACTAAATTAATCTATGCTATGCTTCTCCGTGACTCATACCAGAACGCTTTCTTACACTGATAGATCAGTTTCAATGTCGTAATACTCTCTTATATTTGAAAGTTAACACGTGTTGGAGAGGTATTGTTATAGTTAGTTATTGTTGTTGTTGTTGTTGTTATTATTATTATTATTATTATTATTATTATATTATTATTATTATTATTATTATATTATTATTATTATTATTATTATTATTATTATTATTATTATTATTATTATTATTATTATTATTATTATTATTATAAGCAAAAAACAAGCAGAGCTGGAAAAAGCCAAACACTATAAGCCAGATGACTTCATCAGGGGATGAACATGAAACGGAAAGAGAGAGAAAAAAAAGAAAATTTTTAAATTCTACAAAACGGTACTGATCAGTATGGCAATGTGGCACTTCTGAAGCTCCATTCACTCAACATTTTCTAGGTATTTTCTTCCACTTCCAGGTGGGTAGTTTACAGTTTTGCGGGCCATGCCGCTCAACGACCTCACCCCTTCGCTCAAGTAAGTAGTTCGACCCTAACCTGGATGATGGGGGGTTCCTGGCTAAGAGGTTAGGTGGGTATTTTTAGTTAGGATAGTACAAAGTTGTTTCGTATGCCTATTGTCGCCAATTTTGTTGTGTATTCATCCGCCAGTTCTCTAGCTAGAGCCTAGCGCCATCTATTGGTAGGTTTTGAACATTGGTATGGCCCGCAAAACTGTAGGTGTCCCCCACTTCCTCTAGTGGTAGCCAGAATAAAATGGGTATTAAATCCAACGATAGAAAATACACAACTACTGCATTCCTGGTGATGCGTGTAGGACGGAATAAGCCAGTTAAAGCCTGATGCAGAGCATGATTCACACTGTGATATTTTTTTAAACAAAATCAGCTATAGGCGCGATATTCCTTATACGTCCCTGGTTGCTCGAATCTCATACATATAATAACGTCAAAAGGTTATCCCGTCTTGGAATCATAGATTAATTACCTCGCATTTAAAGTACTTGAGTACTTTTTGAGTGTCATATATATAAAATTAACATCAATGCGCTAAACAATCTCTTATCACCAAATAAAAAAAAAATATGATCACAGATAATTAATCACAATTTCCAACTCGAGAAGCTGATTGAAAATAAGATATCAGACACGGATTTCGTCAGCCTCTTTGTTTACAGTCACAATAGAGCAAATATTCACGGCTGTTATCTAAAATTAGAACAATTAAGGACAATTCCATTCTTCAGTAACACTTGTAATAGAACTGCTAGTTGGGAACAATTAAAACTGCCCTCACTTTTTATCTCAAACGCTCCCTCCATTTACACATATTATATATATATATATATATATATATATATATATATATATATATATATATATATATATATATATATATATATATATATAAGAGAGAGAGAGAGAGAGAGAGAGAGAGAGAGAGAGAGAGAGAGAGAGAAATATTGCATATCTGATAGATTCAGAAAATAAGGGGTTCACTAAAGATAGGAAGACTCGGTGATGCTAAATATAAAACAGTAATAAAACAGATCTGTGATCGAGCTTATCGCGGGGCGCTAAAAAGGTCATCCAATTCCAATCTGCGTCCGCTCTCATAATGGGGGCATATTGTTAAACAAAACGTCAAACAACAACATATACTGAGAGAGTGAAAAATTATCTGGATATATGGAGAGTCTCTGGGTGCGAATGCGTGCGCGTGTGTTGGTGAATGTGCTGGCATATGATTGTGGCTTAATTTTAAAAATTTCTCCTTTCCAAACTTATTACACTCATGATGACACTAATACTACTACTTCTACTACTAAGTATCTATATATATACATACAAAAAACACTAGTACTACTACTTTTACTACTAATACTACTACTAACTCTCTATATATCTATATACAAACACCATAATCCCCCTTAAAAGGGGGATGGCTGAGTCGAGGCAAATATTGACTCTTGTGGGAGGAAAATACAAAATAGGGAATTCCCAGTCCCCTGGCTTCGCTCCATTAAGTCGACATTACAGCAAGCAGGGGAACACGGAGGAAGTATTCTTGCCCTCTTCGGGGAAAATAATAAATCATCATCATCAACAACAACAACAACAACAACAACAACAACAACAACAATAATAATAATAATAATAATAATAATAATAATAATAATAATAATAATAATAATAATAATAATAATAATAATAATAATAACTGCAACTTACAACCATTTGGAAGGTCGACCAGTGAAATGAAACCCACGGTCTATGACCTTGTATTGCAAGTCTCTTTGACCTTTCACTTTTCCTCTTCTTCTTTTACCTTATATATTGACTTAATGTTTTTCTTTTGAATGGTAATGATGAAGTAAATTATAAATGCCATATCTGTCAGCACCTAGACAGTGTGCTCATGAAATTCTAATACCAATGGTTTCTAAATTCTATTTCTAATAGTATTTTTTATCTATTCGTTTATTTATTTATAAGCTTTATATATATATATATATATATATATATATATATATATATATATATATATATATATATATATATATATTTATTGGTAAATTATGTAACATATTCACCTGAATGAGTACACAGGCATACTGAGAGAGGTTTAGCACATAAAGGCTGAAATATGTACATTTTAATGTACTTACATAATTCGTTTTTATAAATTTTTCATCGCAATTCATACCATTGAAAAAAAAACTGGAATGCTCATACACAAATCTATCAATGTTTGCATATATTGCATTCGGACATGCTTATATCATTAAGAAATGCAAAAAACTTGTATCTTAAATTTATTTATTTATTTATTTATTTTTATGATTGAGACACCAGAACGGGCCTAAAAAAATAAATAAAACAGCCCTCATCACGTCTGGGCACGAAGAATAAATAAAGTAAGAAGGAACAGAAATGGAGAGTGCAATGACTCGTCAGATGTGAAGGGATACTAAGAAATGTGTAATGAATATCCAAGAATATTCAGTGTAG
The DNA here is from genome assembly GCA_037179515.1 of Halocaridina rubra. NCBI lineage: Eukaryota > Metazoa > Arthropoda > Malacostraca > Decapoda > Atyidae > Halocaridina > Halocaridina rubra. The sequence goes on from JAXCGZ010000024.1 coordinate 162,544, forward strand.
ATCTAGGCATAGAAAAAGAACCGTGACTGAAGGAAGACTTAACATCGAACTGTCCTGGACAGTCGTATTTAAGTTTAAAAAACCTTCTTTTCTGTCCAAAATACATTTGTCCTAATAGAGACAGGTGTTTTCCTGTACTGCTGCTTGCCGTATTATTTGTCACAAGGAGTCCCCAATCGAATGAGTCCAGGGAGACTAGAGTTGCATGTCCTTCCTAACGCCCCGCGGTGGACTAGAACATGAGTTCGCCACTTCCCGAGTCGAGGGCTCTAACCACTACGATACTGCAGTCCTAGATATCTCCCTGTACAGCTTAAGATTAAATTTGCACTCTGCGGCCTACTTTACTATCTAATGTCTTATTTATCCTGTATGCAAAACCAAGTTATACTCTCCTCATACTTAGGCTGCGGTAGGTTCTGGTTAAAGTGCGTGGATTGGGACGTGGCAAGTCTGACTAACATGGGTTCGACCCCACACTGGGCCTTAGAAAGGGCATCCAGCCTCAATCCTCCAGCTCTAAACTGTCAGTGTCCACCCCTATTCGAACGGGGACTAATTTTGATACATAAAAAGAAATAGTATTGTCTCTACACACTTCTAACTCCCTGTGTTAAAGATTTTCACATTAGCAGGACGCTGCCTCACTGTGCTGTTATAGATTAAAGATCTGTCATGAAATGAAGGGGCAAGGGACAGTGACAGCACTGGAGACCTTCTATATACCTACCATATAACAGGGGCCCAAGCCTTCCTCTCCAATCACGAAGACCAATGATCTCCAGGCAATGGCTGAATAATCAAGTGGACCCAGTGATCTTCGGGCAATGGCTGAATAATTAGGTAGATCTATTGGAAATCATCCACCCCCCAATTAACTGTCCAATGTAATCAATAACGAAATGAGGCAGTGGAGGCTAATTCAACCCAGGGCTAAGATCGAATAATATATAACCATTCCCAGCCGTTACCACTGCGCCACAATGTCAATCAGTATTAAATCTGATGTTATACTGTTTTGGACGATTAATTTTAAATTATATGTGTACTGGCTATAGAGTAAATTAAAGTGTATATATATTTTTGAATGATTATTTTGGCTGGCCTTGAAACATCTGCATTTCTGCCTTGCAAAAGTGCAACTGCGTCAAACAGTGCAGCTGTAGAGAAGCATTTCACCTTGCACAGCTTAAATGCGACTTGGAAAATCAGATTAAGTAAAATATTTTCACAGTGACGAACTCTGATCTTGGCCTCACTAATATTGTTTTAACCTAACCTTCTGCGACGAGAAACAATTAAATGTTTTATTCTTTTACATTTGGAGATAAAAATGCTCGTTTTATCAAGATTCTTTCGTACAGTCTTCAGTGGGAAAAAAATTCTTTCGTACAGTCTCCAGCGCAAAAAAAAAAAAAAAAAAAAAAAAAAAAAAAAAATAATAATAATAATAATAATAATAATAATAATAATAATAATAAATAAATAAATAAATAGATAAATAAAAAGTCACAATTAATTCCTATTCGAATGGGGGTGGATACATATATGATGGGGCTAGGGGAATAAGTCTAGATGCTCTAACTAACACCCCGCGGTGGGGTCAAACCCGCTCTAGTCGCTTCCTGACTTTTGTACCCTACCACTTAGCTACTGCGGCCCCCCAAAGCCCCTTTTGATGAGCCACAATTAGCCACCCTTAGAATGGACTTGGACACAGACATGTTGGAACTAGGGGAAAAAGTCTAGATGCCTTACCTAACACCCACGGTGGGCTCGAATCCACGGCAGTCACTCCCCGACTAGCACGTTTTACCACTGAGCTACCGCGACACTTGTGTTCATTCATAAGTCCATGAGGCATAAATGAAGTATTTTGGCGTCAAACTAGAGCCGAAATACCATTGAGAAAACAACCCAAAACTACTGAAATAAAAGATTAAGGAAAAAAAATATTCTTTAGATACAAGGCTAATTGTTTCAAGATGACAAAATAAACACTGAAGCATTGCATAAATCTAATGAAACACTTAGATTAAGAAGAGAAATATCATTAAACGTAAATGCCAGCGGAGTCTAGTTGATAGTATTTAGAATTGCCATAAACAGTCAATAAATTGGACGCAATGACCTCAACCAAGGTCAGAGAAACACTTGAAATGGTAGGTGTGATCCCAGTTACGCGGTCGAGTCTGTTGTTGTTGTTGTTGTCGCTTCTTCTCTTCTTCTTCTTCTTCTTCTTCTTCTTCTTCTTCTTCATTATTATTATTATTATTATTATTATTATTATTATTATTATTATTATTATTATTATTATTATTATTATCACCATTATTATTATTATTATTATTATTATTATTATTATTATTATTATTATTATTATTATTATTATTATTATCACCATTATTATTATTATTATTATTATTATTATTATTATTATTATTATTATTATTATTA
>JAXCGZ010000024.1:167500-175000 GCA_037179515.1 Halocaridina rubra
GTTGATGGTGAAGCACTCTCCCTCACTAATTAATGCTTCGACGTAAGCCATAAGGGTCGTTCAACAGGAAGAGGGAATAATAATAATAATAATAATAATAATAATAATAATAATAATAATAATAATAATAATAATAATAAAAATAAAAATAATAATAATGTTAATGATGATAAAAGCACCTGTTCAACACACAAGAGATTCTTGGCATCGTATAAAAAGAACATTCTCTCTCTCTCTCTCTCTCTCTCTCTCTCTCTCTCTCTCTCTCTCTCTCTCTCTCTCTCTCTCTCTCTCTCTCTCTCTTCTTCTTCTTCTTCTTCTTCTTCTTCTTCTCCTTCTTCTTCTTCTTCTTCCTTTTGAAATAAAAGAGAAGGAAAAGTGCTCAATTTACTGAAAATAAAACATCAGTCAAAATAATATATGCAAAGTATACACATAGCTTTTATTCAAAACTCCATAATTTCCACAATTGTCATACAAGAGAGAGAGAGAGAGAGAGAGAGAGAGAGAGAGAGAGAGAGAGAGAGAGAGAGAGAGAGAGAGAGAGAGAGAGAGAGAGAGACTCTACCAATCCCTCTTCATTCCCCTTTCCCTGTTAATCGCCTTCTACGACACGAAGGTTCAGCGAAATTTCTGCCTTTGTATTCTTGACATGCATTATGAGCACGCGCGCACGTGTGTGTGTGCGTGTGTGTGTGTATATATATATATATATATATATATATATATATATATATATATATATATATATATATATATATATATATATATAACACATGCTTGTTAATAATAATAATAAAAAATATATACTTAAATAAATGTCAAATATAATTTCATATCAGAATGGAAAAATCAAATCCTTGTAAAAATAAAATATTAAAACTAATATCATTAGCACGATACTATTACCTGCAATACTCGTGGCAGAAGAGCCTCGCCAACTAAGCTTGTGGATGAACCCAAGCATGGTGTTGCGTAGGAACTGTGGCAACTCCTTATCATTAATCATCTAAGAGTAGTGATCGATGTATATTAGCTTCAGGTGAATTTGTGCTTTGACTTGGCCACCAACTTACATGTGGAATTATGGCAATTGTATATGTGTAATACTCTTACGCAAAGCTCATTACGTTTCATGCAATTGTCAGTTACATTCAATGCCCCAACAAAAGCTTATTACCGAGTCATACTTTTGTACTTCATTGTAATAACCCATGTAAGTACTTTCTGTAATATCCTTGTAAGCATTTTTCTGTCACTTACGACGACTGCTCATTTTGGAGGGACAGTGATAGCGTAGTGGTTAGAGCACACGACTCGGGAGGTGGAAGACCCGCGATCGAGCCCACCGTGAGGTGTGATGAAGAGCATCCAGCCTTAATTCCTCAACTCCAACCAGTCTGTGTCCACCCCATAAATAAATATGAATATTCAATATAACTGTAAAAATAAACTAAATATATCAAACAAAGATTTAAAATCCTATAAAAAAGGATGACAAATGTATAAATAACTGTGTGTGTGTGTGTGTGTGTATATATATATATATATATATATATATATATATATATATATATATATATATATATATATATATATATATATATTTTTTTTTTTTTAAAGAAATTAAAAGGATGGATGGTCACGTTCAGTCAGTTCAAAGACAGTGAAGAGATATAGAAAGAGATATAATCTTGACTTACAACCTTAAAATAACAACAACAACCATAATTATAATAATAATAATAATAATAATAATAATAATAATAATAATAATAATAATAATAATAATAATAATAATAATGATAAGTTAGTATTATCATTATTCTTATTATTATTGTTGTTATTGTAATAATTATTTGTATTATCATTATTATTATTATTATTATTATTATTGTTATTATTATTATTATTATTATTATTATTATTATTATTATTATTATTATTATTATTATTATTATTATTATTATAGTATTATAAAAAAATACACCTTCACGAATAAAAAAAAAAGAAGCCGTAATCTGCACAATTATAAGACTTAGAAATGCAATATATAAACACGAGAAATTACTTAATATGGGTAAATCAGTTTAATTTTTTCCCCGTCTTTTTGCGTCGCTATTCATCCCCATTCAAATGGGAATGGACACACACAGGTTGGAGCTTGGGAACTCATGCTGGATAGTTACGTATAACATTCTTGCTAATATTAATATTAAACATTTTCCTCTTAATTTGCATAATCCAAACGAGACTAAAAGAGAACCAGAAGGATATGGCTGACGTCACACGAAACAGAGAGATTCACTAAAGTACATATATACTTAGGGTAAAACGTAACCTTCATGGATAAGATGACAGAAGTTCCGCTGCCCATAAGAATTCCATAGTCAAGTTCCACATTCTTATAAACATTTCCACATTTGACATTTGTTTATGGAATTTATGTCATGGGAAATACGTGGATGGGGGGCAAATTAAATTCATATTATGTACGCAGTCAACACTTATTTTCAAGGTTGCATCGCACTTAAGAATATTCTTAGATATCTCTGACTTAAGGTAAACATTACATTATATAAATTCCTCCTTTAAATGAATGTTCTTCTTTTTCCCGGAGACACGATAAATTGCAACCATCATAGTCAAATAATTATGGATCCCCCTGGGAGCTCAAACATGTGTCCACCCCCATTCGAATGGGGACTGATAGTGACACGTAACACGGCAAAATGGGCGTGAGGTATATCCTGATCCGTTTTGATTAAGGGCGGCGCTGACCTCATATGGGAATATTGGCGTGACATTTCGGCAAGAAAGTTTCTTCAAACTGGGAGATATAATATAACTACATGGGCACTGAATTTAGGAAAACCAGGCATTCATTTTTGGCTAAAACAGATTGATAACACAGCTAACATTGACATACAGCTAAATTCAAAACAGAATGAATAATATTATTCAGTAATAGTGCCAATATAAAGTGGAATGCTGATGCCCAATTGAAACAATAACAATGTGGCATTTGCACCCTGATGATTTGCAAGGACGAAGGATAGTCAATTTAAGGTTAAAGAATCGGGATGATATCATCGCTGTATACAAATACAACGCTTTCTGATGTAATAATGATATTATCCACATTCTCAAGATTGATAATAATAATAATAATAATAATAATAATAATAATAATAATAATAATAATAATAACAATAATAACAACAATAATAATAATAATAATAATAATAATAATAATAATAATAATAATAATAATAATAATAATAATAATAATAATAATAATAATAATAATAATAATAATAATAATAATAATAATAATGTCGTCACTAAAAAGCAAATTTTTAATAACAAATATTGGAGAAATGTATATTACTTCTTTTTTCTTGTTTTAATTACACCTCACAACTTTAGCTGGAATAGCGTGTAAGGTCAGTGGCTCTTATAGTTAATAGGTGCCTACTCGGAAGGAAATCTTTAAATTTTTCCTTCAATAAGATTTTCGATAGTTTAATATATTACAAATAAATCAACCAATTACCAACACACACTGGAATTCGCTAAGTGAGGATACAGTGAATGGTAAATTCATAGTTTTAAGGACAGATTTGCTGTCAATGTGTAAAAAAAAAAAAATAATAAATCTATCGGGAGACGGAAGTTATGAGCACAGGGTTCTTTCCTGTAAGCACAATCAGGTAAATACACCCACACATACACACGCACACACACACACACACACACCCACACCGAATGTAAGGGGAAGAAGAATAGTTTTCGAGACGTCTAAAGAATACATTTTCAGAAATCTCAGCATCAATATAAAAATTAATACTTACAATTTCGCTACCTTGAATTCAGCCATCACGTTTCTATCATGCATCTATATTTAGCCGAGAAATGCCCGAAAGTGTTCATGCACAGACATGGCATCCACTCTCCTCAACGACCTCTCTGAAATATAATAATAATAATAATAATAATAATAATAATAATAATAATAATAATAATAATAATAATAATAATAATAATAATAATAATAATATAATAATAAAAAAAAAATAATAATAATAATAATAACAGCAACAACAACAATAAAAATAATATTAATGATAATAATAGAAAGCAAATCATGTATTAAAATAATTCCAAATATTATATGCGTCCAAGGTTTGCATCTCGACAATATGGCAGGCAAAAAAAATTTAATAATAATAATAATAATAATAATAATAATAATAATAATAATAATAATAATAAAAATAATAATAATTTTTACTTATTATTATTATTATTATTATTATTATTATTATTATTATTATTATTATTATTATTATTATTATTATTATTATTATTATTATTATTATTATCAAACATGGTGGAGGTTCAGAAGCCCTTACTCACTGGGCTGGCAAACTCATTTTTTTTTCTACATAATTGCTGATGGAAGGAATAAGACTACTTTGGGCATGATAAAATCCTGCTCCATCTCCTTCTTTTGTGCAGTTTTGGCCACCCTGCTGGTGTTAGCGGGAAATGGCATCATACTAAAATAATATTTTTAAGCATCGTCTCTCTTACACAAGAGGCGCGTGTGTGTGGGTGTGAATGGGCGTGACGCAAGAGATAAATAAAAACTTACACACACACGCATTTACTATCATATCACATGATAATTGAAAACATTAGCGGAGGTCGTGAGTCAGAAAGTATATATGTATATACCGAGAATAAGTTGGCAAGTTAGTTTTTAAGGTATAATTTTAACCTTTGGTTTTCCTCCTACGATGAATCAAAGTATGATAAGGCGCGTGTTGTAAATATAGCCTAAATATTCCTTCCTAAAAGTCAAGGTATGATGATATACGTGTAGTAAATGTCGCTTATATGGGGTGGAATAACGATTGTGAATCCTCTCCTTCGTATATTCCTCAAGCAAAATGTTATGGAATACTAGGTGGCGCTGGGATGAAAACTCCAACTAGAATTAAAGTAATTGGGTCATTAAATGCACGTGGTTCTGGCACGAGTGAAACAGAAAGAGCAAAGATTGATGCTAACTGTGAGTGAAAGATGGATGCGTTAGCAGTGAGTGAAACAAAGGTGTGTGCTTTGACTCGACCACCTCCCTTTACAAGAGTGATTACGGTTCTTATATAAAGAGATAGATCTTAACCTTGTCAGTAATATCAGCACATTGGTCTCTAAATTAAGGATATGTATTTAGAGTAATTGGAGTGCGGAAACGCAGTGGTTAGAGTGCTCGGCTCGAGGTGCCAAACCCGAGTTCAAGTCCACCGTGGGTAGTTAGGAAGGGCATCCAAGCTTAATTTCCCAGCTCCAACCTATCGGTGTCCACCCCCATTCGAAAGGGGATTGACAGTGACAAAACGGCAAAAGAAAGAGAATATGTACAGGTAAAACACTTTTCTGGCAAAATATGTTTGTTTATTTGCCGTTTTATGTCTCTATTAATCCCCACCCAAATGGGGGTGGACAGAGGAGAGCTAAGGATTATAACCACACGCCCTTTCTAACGCATCGCGGTGGAATCGAACCCCCGTTTGTCACTTCCCGAGTCGCATACTCTAGCACTGAGCTACCGCGGCCCCTACGAAGTTCTTCTAGCACGTAAATGCTCTATAATGGGATAAATTCTGAAAATAGATAAATATCCTTAAAAGATCATTCAGACGAAGATAAATAATATTTCGACACCTTACAGTAAAACTATTTTAGATGTTAATTTATTAACTCTCTTTTTTTAGTATTTACAAAAGTTTCCTTGTGACTCATCCAACAGGTATGTTATTAAATGTACGACTTAATGAAACAGTTACCTGTGAAATATATAGGAAAAGGGGAGAGGGACTTTCTAACACGTGCCACGAGTTCTCCAAGAATAAAAGTGTGACTCAGGACAGAGGAGAGGTTACGAGGGATGTGATTTTTATCATAAATTTAGAGAAACATTTAACCTTGATTACAGGTAAAAAATAACTTTTATTAGAATATGCAGTCTATTTGGAATGTTAATGACTCTCTTTCTCTCATAATAAGACAACAAATAAATCTAAAGGGTGACATAATCTCTCTCTCTCTCTCTCTCTCTCTCTCTCTCTCTCTCTCTCTCTCTCTCTCTCTCTCTCTCTCTCTCTCTCTCTCTCTCTCTCTCTAACTTGAAAACATGGATAAGAATTAATGTATGATAATACCAAGATCCTTTCTATTTTTGATCTGATATATGCTGCTGTTCTCTCTCTCTCTCTCTCTCTCTCTCTCTCTCTCTCTCTCTCTCTCTCTCTCTCTCTCTCTCCCTCTCTCTCTCTCCCTCTTTGCAACCCACACAAGGGGAAACAAAAATAAGACATCTATTAATCAAGGCAGAGGGGGAAAATTCCAATGTTACCTTTTCCTATGATTTATGATAATCTCTTATGGTTTAAACCATCATGTAACATATAATGGTTATAGTCGGGGAGCCCACGGTAGCGCAGTGGTTAGAGCATTCGCCTTGGGAAATGACAAAACCTTGTTAGAGCCTACCGCAGGGTGTTAGGAAGGGCATCTAACCTTCTAATTCTCCAGATCCAACCTGCCTATGTCCACCCCCATTCGAATGGGGATTAATAGACATAATATGGTAAATATAATTTTTATATAGAGAGGGGGTAGAGGAGGTGTAGGATCCAAAGAAGATGGAGGAAATGTGTGTGTGGGGGGTTTGCGTGGGGGTAAGAGAAAGTGTAGGTGTTGCATAGGATGTTGGAGGAAGTGTGTTTGTGTGTGAGAGAGAATGGGTATAATCATAAGGGTTATAACTGGAGATGGATCCTATTGACGATAGAGTAAAAACGACACAGCTGTCAAAGAGCAGTGACCCTACATGGGAGGTAAGAAATTTGAACAATTAAAAATGCACTAGCACTGACAGGTGTTCGAGTATGGAAAATGACAAGAGGTTCCCGGCAAACCTTTAACTTAACCTAACCCAGGAACCTACCTGTAGGTCTAGTACCAAAAAGCATTAATGTATTTTGTTATCGTACTGAAGTCAAACATATTGGGGGGCCGCGGTATTTCAGTGGTTAGGACGTTCTACTCGGGAAGTGACAAGGCCATAATTGAGCCCATCGGGTGACGTTAGGAAAGCCATCCAGCCTTAATTCTCCAGCTCCAATCTGTTAGTGTTCACCCCCATATGAGTGTGGATTAACAGTGGCCTAAAAACTGCAAAAAATCGAGTCGAACATGTTTCTCAACACGTTTTCCAGTATTTACATGGGGTCATTGCTTCTCACTACCCTCTTGAAGACTAGTATTAGCTTTGACTCAGAGATTTACGGTCGAGTGCCACTACTGATATCAAGCCTTTCAAATGCGCAAGCCTTGGGACCGGCAACTAGTTGAACTGGCTTGATTCCCAAAAGGATGGATTTCAAATCGAACATATTCATGACTAACAAAGAAACAATGAATTCCTCT
>JAXCGZ010000024.1:182500-192500 GCA_037179515.1 Halocaridina rubra
ATAATAATAATAATAATAATAATAATAATAATAATAATAATAATAATAATAATTTGAGCACAGAGCTTAATAAGGTAACCAGAATTTTCTTCTTTGGTTTGCAATGCAGGTAGCAGTACAAATAAGTGTGACAATTTTTCAGTGGCGAAAGGAGGGCATGGAGACATAATTAGTTAATATTGGGAAATAATGAAGCATGCAATACCATATGACGTCAGAGAGATAGAGAGAGAGAGAGAGAGGAGAGAGAGAGAGAGAGAGAGAGGAGAGAGAGAGAGAGAGAGAGAGAGAGAGAGAGAGAGAGAGAGAGAGAGAGAGAGAGAGAGAGAGAGAGAGAGTTAACAAACGGACCTGAGTTAAGTTTCCAAAAGACTCTTGTGAAGCATCTTTCACCAATGCTACCTCAGGAAACGAAGATGGTAGAAGAAGGCCTAATCTTCATCTGCTAGACCCTGGCAACTGGTCAGGCTGCGTAATAACAGTGGGAAAGGCATGCATAAAATACCTAACTGGGGGTAACGATGTTGCTGAGCAATCAATAAATACTTTCAGCTTCTTTCATCAGGAGTGGTCACGGCGGATCAATTGTCTTCGTGTTGCCTTATCCCTAGCGTCCTCCTCCGTCACACCACACACCTAGAGTCCTTCCTCATCACATCCATAAACGGTACTGGGAGATTCTAAAAAGTTGGTAGAAAAGATAGATCAAACCTAGTACAGCGATGGGAACAACGGTACTGAACGATTCTTGGCTTTAGCAAGTTAGAGGACAAAGACACCAATGGCATAACAGTGTTGAAATTTGTAATGAGACATTTTTTGTCTACCCCCATTCGAATGGGGATTAATAAAGAAAAATAAAATAGTAAATCAATTAAAGGGAAGGGTAAGGAATGAACATTGTTAAATAGATAAAAGAGAAAAAGGCAGTGTTAAAATGATAATGCTACGATCAGTGAAGGGATAATGGTTCGAAACAAGAAAAGATCAACATTTAATTTTCAGGCAATCTTCCCTCGGTCCTCATCGATCTCTTATGCAACATTTGCATTGCTTCTTCAGTGCTTCTCACAGGATTTTGAAAAGATATTTTTACTTTTCCGAGAGAGTTTTTCTCCATAAAGATACGAAATGCTGAAATCATAATGGGTGTTCAAGGTAATAAGTAAAATTCGAAACTTGAACTTTAGATACCATAAAGAACTCTGGCGCCATTAGAGGTACAGAAAACAGATCGCATAAAGAGATGGGAGGATAAAGACAAAACAGAACCATTCTGCTATATGAATGGATAAGAATAAGGAAAAATTCAGAGAGTGAGAATATTACAAAACAGAAAAAAAATAATGAAAAAAGAGATAAGGAAACAAAAGTAAAAAAAAAAATAAGAAAAGGGGGATAAAGATGGAAAAAAGAAGAAAAATCATAAAGCAAAAACAACTAAGAATAAAAACAATTATATATATATATATATATATATATATATATATATATATATATATATATATATATATATATATATATATATATATATATATATATATGTATATATATATATATATATATATATATATATATATATATATATATATATATATATATATATATATATATATATATATATATATATATATATATATATATGCCTCATTCCCCCTTGTTAGGGGGGTGGCCGAGCCAAGAAACGCGCATTCACCACGATCAACACACACCTCAACCACTCTTCTAAGCTCCTTGGGGATAAAGGGTTGCCACGTCTTTCCTTCCACCCTGCTTGGAGCACCCACAAGGTAGGCGGGCATGGATATTTTACAATGAGGCCCGACAGCCGCAGCTGGTTTACCCCCACCGCTTCATCATATGGTAACTCCCCTCACACCCATCCACCACATTTCACTGAGTTAGCAGGTGCAAGAAATCCTTTTGGGCCGCGTCATATGTGCACAATCTTCCTCCACTCATACCTATCTCTTGCACGCACTCTTCCTTGTTCCACTGACATTCCACGTGCATTCAGTGCTCTTTTCACGCCATCCATCCATCTCATTTGAGGTCTCCCTCTTGACCTAACTCCAATTACTTCTGCACTCCACACTCTCTTCACTATTCGTTCATCACTCATCCTTTCCATCCGTCCAAACCATCTCAACACTCTCTGATCTAACCTCTCCGACAGCTACATTCCAACACCCGTTCTCAACCTGACATCCTCAATTCTTACTCTATCTATTTTAGATACACCAATCATACCTCTCAAACACCTCATCTCCATTACATTCAACTTCTTCCTTTCATCCTCTCTTGCAATCCAAGCCATACAAAAAAAAGTTAGGGACTTACGATGCGAAAATTTAGATGCCATTTTCATTGAAGTACAAAATAAACCACAAAACTTGGTATTAGGTAATTAACTTTACATATTTTTTTTATACTTAAAACCTTACATCAAAACATAATGAATTTCAAGTTATATTTTGAAAACCAACATGAATAAATATCAAATCCGTTCATATGCTGAAAGGTCTTTCAGGAAGTGGTAAATGAACAAGGTACTTCAAGTGGCAGGGTTTACAAAAGTAGTACCCATTAGAAAAGGGAAGGACACAGACAGGTTTCATGTGAGGAATTAATGGGTGCCCTTCCTAAAGTCCCGCGGAGGACTCGAGCATTCTACCACTTAGCTACCATGCCCCTTAGAGGTCGCAAAGGTGTAAAAACATGAAGTCACTGTACCTAGGTAAAATATTGTTACATAAATAAATAAATATATAAATGAATTAAAAAGTTCAATTAAATAAACAGATAATTAAATATATATTAAATACAAAGAAAATAAATAAAAAAGATTAAAAAAAATTAACAGTTGCCAAGTATTTTGTTTACTTGCGCAAAATGTCACAACACAGCGAATGGAAAATAGATGAAACTACGAATATATACGAGTAAAGAGTGTACGATTTAAACTGCTTGCAATGTTCTTGCCTCAAAGATTAAAGGGTGTGTAAAGAACAGTTTTCTGATATGCCTTTGGGCACGCATTCTGACCGATTTTTTCCACTCTTTTTAGATCAACGTTTACTCAAACAACCCCTAACGAGCTGATAGCTGACGAAATATATTAAAACGAAATTTGGATTTTTAACAGGGGTGAAACGACCTAACATTGTACAATATCAAAACAATTGAATACGAGCAAAAACAAAGGCCTAATTTCTTAAACAGCGTAAACCTAGGATACCATATTGTTAGTTAGCTAGACACACAAATGGATTTCATAAACGCATCTGACGCGGTTCTGTGTATGGTTAGGATCCTGTACGGGATCCTAGCCATACACAGAACCGCGTCAGATGGGTTTATGAAATACATTTGTGTGTCTAGCTAACTAACAATATGGTATTCTAGGTTTACGCTGTTTACGAAATAGGGCCTATGTCAAGTAACAACTCGCTGGGGTTGTGAAAGTAAACATGTAAACCAATATCTAATGAGACTTTTTAATAGCTATTAATTAATATAGTATCCCTTATTTAACAGCTCCGTGTTTTGGAGGGTTTGACACCCAGTTATCACACTAGGTGACCAGAGTTTGATAACAGTACGTTCTGTGACTTAAGACAATTTTTATCTGCTTTATTCCCCAATATCAATATTGGATAAATGTTTACTTTTACACCCCTAAGGATATATCTAAAATTACAACTCTAATCCTAACTGAGGTGAACAACTTAGCCTCTGAAAACCTGTTGTAACTTAATATCATACTGTATAATATCATATATCAATACATAAAAATACATAATACATATATAATAACACATAAGCTAATACAATTTTTTTTTTAAAACATACCTTCAACTTTCAAATCGTTGTGGGGGGGGGGGTAAACATTTAAATATTAAAGGTCTAAGCTACCATACGATCTCCAGGCAATAGCAGACTAATTAGGTAGACCTATAGGAAATCAGCGACCCCCAATTAATGCTGAAATCAATCGGTAACAACATGAGACGGTGAAATCTAATATTTAATGAACCTTTTCAAAAGACATCAATCAATGAGGATCCATCATTTCACAATGACAGTGGCGAGGTGGGATTAACACCGACCTGCTATGCTAATTGATTGAATTTCGAAAATGAGTTCGTTCCAATTTTTAGTTATGCCCAAATTGCGAAAGGGTCAATATTGGCATCTGTTGTCTCCTAGACACTGGCAGAACCAACCTAAGTTGGAACTCAGGTAAGAGGATAGATATTACGGAATGAGAAGAATAAGCGATGCCGTTTGGGCACTGGCGTTTTGGCACTATCCATTTTTGTAAAGACAGATTATGTTAGGTTAGATTAGGTTTCCAAATACAAAAAAAAAACCTTAGCGCCAGACAAGTTGTCGCAAAATGGGTTTAACGCCCGATCACAAAGTGCAAAATAAATAAATTAATAAATAATTGTAAATATCTTTTCCATTGTTCATCTGGGATCCCTGTTTCTCAATGATATCTTGGAGACTACTGTTAATTCTGGCTGAAACTTTTACGGACAGCTGCCCTTCATGATACCAACACTCTCCACTGGTCTGAGATTGGGACCAGAATTGAATTGCTGTTGGCTTCTTCACCCAGTTGTTAGATTAAAAATAATTAAAGAAACACACACACACATACGCACACAATATATATATATATATATATATATATATATATATATATATATATATATATATATATATACATATATATATATATATATATATATATATATATATATATATATATATATATATATATATATATATATATATATATATATATATATATATATATATAACTCAATAAATGGTAGCCATAAATTACACATATCCGGTAACGTTTCCTCAAAAGGTCATGATGATGGTTTTAAAAAGCTTACGTGTCTGAAAAAAATCTGCTAACACTGCTAAAAAGGCTATGATAATAGGTTAAGACTTATATCCTCTAGAAAAATCTGGTAACACTGCCTCATAGATTACGACAGAGGATTCAATCATGAATGAGGGAAAATCCCCATCTCCGTTTCTCCTTACTTTAAGTTTTCTTCGTGCCCTGGTCCGATGAGGGCAGACTTTTTTTTTCTTTCCGTCCTGGAATTACAATCATAAAAAAAATAACAGTGCCGCAGTGCCTCGCATACAATGATAATATCTAGTAAGAAAAGCACAAAGCTTTGCAGATGCCCTCATAACATGTTGCAATAATATTTCTGATATCTAAGCTCACTTCCGTTCAAGATAAAAACAGATTCTTCTTAGTTATCGTAAAAACGAGTAATTCTCTCTTTCACATTAGGGGGTTGGGGCTTGCCCCTGCTGACGAATACCCATTGTATAATGGAAATAAAGGTTTATTATCATTATTATTATTATTATTATTTATTATGTCTCTCTCTCTCTCTCTCTCTCTCTCTCTCTCTCTCTCTCTCTCTCTCTCTCTCTCTCTCTCTCTCTCTCTCTCTCTCTCTCTCTCTCTCTCATCTAATGATGTCTTCACAATTATCCCCCATTCGAATTGGAGTGGACACAGACATGTTGGAGCTGAGATGATTAAAGTTGGATGCAATTCCTAATGCCCCGTGCGGGATTGAACATGAGGTCAGTTGCTTCCCGAATTGTGGGCCCTACCACTGAGCTACCGCGGTCCCTTATCTAAAAATAACTAATTACAGTAAGGAAGACGCTGTAATTTCCCTTATTGCGTCTATGTTTCATATATTAATAGTAAATAAAGCTCAAAATGCATACAAGTGTAATATACAAACAATATTATCTTCCACGGAGAAAGTAGTCTCCGTGGCAAAATGGTAGCGTCTGCGACTCTCAGGCGGCAGGTCGAGGGTTCGCGCCCCGTCACGGACTGAGGTTAGGAAGGGCATGCACTCAGGGTAACGATTACAACTGCCAAAACAAGTCCTTCGTAAGAAGGCAACCGTCCTAGCCCTTAGGAGAAAAGGGAGTTCGTGACGTAAAACCGAATCCTATTATCTTACACGGAGAAAAAAAAATACAGGAGAGGAATGATCAGAGAATATAATTACATTATACTGTAATTTTATGTCACTATTGGTCCCAATTCAGATAGGGGTGGACACAACCAGGATTAGTATTCAGTATTAACATTATCCTTTTCTTTCAATTAATTCATCACAAACCCCATGTTAAATCCTGCTAACATGTTGAAGAAAATATCTAACAAACCATGAACAAAGACTATAATCCATATTTGTATACAGGCAAAGTTATAATAATAATAATAATAATAATAATAATAATAATAATAATAATAATAATAATAATAATAATAATAATAATAATAATAATAATAATAATTATTATTATTATTATTATTATTATTATTATTATTATTATTATTATTATTATTATAATTATTATTATTTATTATTATAACTATTACTAATATTACTATCATTATTATTATTTTCATATATTACCCTATATTCACTAGGCTTTGAAAGAAGAAGAAAAAGAAGAAAAGAGCAAGCAGAAGAAAAACACAGAAGAAGAAGAAGAAGAAGAAGAAGAAGAAGAAGAAGAAGAAGAAGAAGAAGAAAAAGAAGAAGAAGAAGAAGAAACATATGATGATGAGGAAAGAAGAAAAAAATTACGAAATATTTTACTTTAGCGAACACGCGCGAACACACACACACACACACATAGATGCTTTGAAGCAGAAAGTTCGCTTCCTGCTTTTTGGCAAATGCGCACCTCCTGTTACACTGAAGTTATGGCTAATAAAATTCCGAAATTGGCTTTAGGTTTAGAATAGCAACGAAGGCCGCCTCGCTCACAACCACAAATCAAGACACTGACCATAATATTCTCAAAGTGTCTACTGTGGTACTATTATCTCGCAGATATTATTATTATTATTATTATTATTATTATTATTATTATTATTATTATTATTACTATTATCATCATCATCATTATTATTATTATTATTATTATTATTATTATTATTATTATTATTATTATTATTATTATTATTATTATCATTATTATTATTATTATCATCATCATCATTATTATTATTATTAGTAGTAGTAGTATCATTATTACCATTATCGTTATCATTATTACGACGAACACTGTTCCTCACGTGACTCCTGTCAACTCAAAAAGCTAAGAGCGTGAAATGTTAGATTTTCCCCAATCTTAGGCTTTCATAAGAACAATAATGACCACCCTATAACTCCCCATATATATATATATATATATATATATATATATAATATATATATATATATATATATATATATATATATATATATATATATATATATATATATAAAACACTGAACTGTTAACATACAGTCTAAAATGGTAGGGAAAGCCCATTAAATAAAACAACGAATATATATATATATATATATATATATATATATATATATATATATATATATATATATATATATATATATATATATATATATATATATAATACTTATTAATTTCGTGACCTAAACTGGTCACCTTCTCAAAGTACAATGAGAAGTATCTCTTGCCATTGTACTTTGAGAAGGTGACCAGTTTAGGTCACGAAATTAATAAGTACTTTATATATATATATATATATATATATATATATATATATATATATATATATATATATATATATATATATATTTTCGTTGTTTTATTTAATATATATTTCGTTGTTTTATTTAATATATATATATATATATATATATATATATATATATATATATATATATATATATATATATATATATATATATATATATATATATATATATATATATATATATATATATATAAGGGCATAGCATTAGAGAGGAGTGCTTAATTTATTAATGTCACAAGACAACATGCTTAAATTTTTTCCTTTAAGGAGAGTTTCTAGCAAAAGTCCTTCCATGGAGGTGACTAATAAATCTCTTTCCCGAAAATTATTTTCGGTAAAAGTATCTACGCAGTCATTACAGAATATACTCTCTCTCTCTCTCTCTCTCTCTCTCTCTATATATATATATATATATATATATATATATATATATATATATATATATATATATATATATATATATATATATATATATATATATTAACGTATATCTATTTCTCAAGTTATTTAGCAAAGTATTTGTTAAAAACTATGTTCTATTCTCTGTTGAGTCTGTTACCACTTAACTTGCGACAACAACGAAAATTCGGCAACCAAAGACATTTTTCTTTTTACGCAAATTTACGAAGACTTCGGAATTTCTTTTTTTTTTTTAAGAAATATGTGAGCAAGTGCATAGATATGGTAATAAAACCATAATAATAAAGATATTAGTAATACTACTACTACTAAAATATAATAATAATAATAATAATAATAATAATAATAATAATAATAATAATAATAATAATAATATTACTTTAGGAATTATGAGGTTACGAGCATAGGATAATAAGGATTGTAATTTTAGCGTTAATCTCAAATACCTTAATCTAAAAACAACGTTTTTCCTGGTTTTGATGTGTCACTATCAATCTCCATTCGAATGGGGGTGGACACAGACAAACTGAAGTTGGGGAATTTAGTCTAGATACCCTTCCTAACGCCAAGCAGTGGGCTCGAATACCGGCTTGTCGATTCTTAAGAGTTATCTTTACGAACTTTAGTGAATAAGGGGCTATAAAACAAGTCCGATCTCAAGATATGGAACCGGAAAAAATTGTTTGACATTATTAAGGGTGTTAATTCTCGTATGCCTTAATCTGATAGCAAGTCTATAATAGTAAAATAATTTTACGACTCCTGTACGAGCTTTAAGGGGGGGGGTTACACGGTCAAACGGTTCGTCGAACGCAGTTCGACAGACAAGTGTTTGAAGTGATGTTCGAACGTGTGAACGGGGTATTTGGTTGTCGAACACGTTCGACAAACGTGTTCGACAACCAAATACCCCGTTCACACGTTCGAACATCACTTCAAACACTTGTCTGTCGAACCGCGTTCGACGAATTGTTTGACCGTGTAAACCCCCCTTTAGAGAGTAAATATTAGAATCGCACGTACGATTCAAGATAAGGGAACAGAAAAATTCATTTAAAATTCTAGAGTAAATCTTAATTAATTTCATAAATCTGATAAACCTGTTCTAATGGGGAAAATACATCCAAGGACTTTTAAATAAAGATATTACGAATTTAAAGACGATTGGACTATAGAGAAGTATGTTTGATCTCGGATACGAAATCGTAGAGAGGTTGTTTAAATATTTCTTTTATTCTTAATTGTTCCGGTTTTACGTCACGGACTCCCTTTTCTACCAAGGGCTAGGACGGTTGCCTTCTTGCGAAGGACTTCTTTTGGCAAATATAATCGTTACCCTGAGTGCATGCCCTTGCTAACCTCAGACCGTGACGGGGAGCGAACCCTCTACTTGAAGACCTCAATGTTGCGGACGCTACCGCTTGAACCACGGTGATTTACTTCTTTTACTCTTAATTACATACCTATAATGGTTGCAATATCCCTTGTATGGGGATGGTCGAGTCAAAGCACACACATTCACCAGAAGCTAATATCCCTACATCACTCCTCTAACTTCCTTGAGGATAAAGAGGTGCGACAATTACCACCCACCACTCTGCTTGGGTCATCCACAGAGTAAGTGGGTTAGAATCTTCTATTGTTAGAACCAACCCCAAAAAATAACATGACAATTTTACAAACTTAGGATAATACAAAACAAGAGAAGGACATCTAAAATAAGGTAAAAAATACACTTCATGATATTTTAAAGAGATTCAAAGAATTAGTGACAAGGTTAGAAAGTTCATTTTAAGACACGAAAACGAAAAAAATATTGATTTTAATCACACTATTAATCTCATTTACCTTGACAATCTCACGCAATGGATTGGTAATAAATCTAACACCTGTGCATGTGTGTGCGTGTTGCCGCGCGTGTGTACGTACGATTGCTTTATG
>JAXCGZ010000024.1:197500-220000 GCA_037179515.1 Halocaridina rubra
TCGAAGCACACTTGATCCTTTAATACAAACAAATTTATGTCAGCATATGTCCGACTCTTCCAATGTCTACAGATATATCTGTCCACATCTTAGCCAGTACACAGAGTTATGTATGATCACGTTTCCTCCTCTAGAAAAACAGGTCTGTGTGTACATGATTGCATGTATGTACACTAGCTACTAGGGAAGCAAGTGAGTTCTACTATGTGCCGGTCTCAAGTCCGGATCAATGGAGAGGAAAGGCATTATCCGGGCGTAAAACCTGGAGCCAAAATCAACGCTAGTTTCCAATAGGCTTGTGAGGAGCAGCGATGCCGCATGAGAATAAAGAAAATCACGGACTGAGGTTAGCAAGGGCATACACTCAGGGTAACGATTACATCTGCCAAAACAAGTCCTTCGCAAGAAGGCAACCGTCCTAGCCCTTAGTAGAAAAGGGAGTTCGTGACGTAAAACTGAATCCATGATGGTAGTTAGCTACTGGTATGTGGTCACCGTGACATAGTGGTAGCGTTTGCGACTTTGAGTCTTCAGGTCGAGGCCTCGAGGGTGCACGGCCCGTCACGGTGAGAGGTTAGAAAGGGCAGTCATTCAGTGTAACGACTACACTTGCCAAAACCAAAGTCCTTCGCAAGAAGGCATCCGTCCTGACCCTTAGTAGAAAAGGGAGACCGTGACGTAAAGCCGATAAAATTTAGTTGCTTGTATGGTAATAGGTGTGCCTTACCCACGTGACCTTGCTTTACAGCAAGCAGTGACCCAATATGAAAAGGGTAAAACTGGTCTTTCTGCTATTAAGGAAGATAAGTGTATGTATGTATGTATGTGTGTATGTATGTATGTATATAATTACATATATACAATTAACTTGCATGTACGTATGTATGTAGGTTCACTGCATAATGACCTTGGTAGACACGGTCGAAGGTGAGACATTTTATCTCTCGCATGATTACCATTCGTTAAGACAAATAATTCGTGTCGTTCTTTATATATTCTGGGAAATATGTGCGTGTGTGAATAGATAAGAAGGCGAGGTAGATAACGAAGGAATGCGTGTGGAGATATATCGATAGATAGTCTCCATTTCGTAGTAAGAAAAATGGAATGATAGATTACATAAATAAATCGATGTGAACACTGACAGAAGAGACAAACTACTGACTGATAGACAGACAGATAGAGGGCAGACAAACAGAGAGGCAAACACGAGTGACAGTTATAATGATATAGATAGACAGAAAGAGATACAAAACTATAAACAAAATTATAGATAAAATAGATAGATAGATATATCGATGTGAACACAGACAGAAGAGAATAAACCATTGATAGACAGACAGAAAGACAGATAGATAAAGGGTAAGACAAATAGATATAGACAAAAAATGACCAATAAATATATAAACTAATATAGATAGAGACAGATATATACACAACTATAAAATTTGAACGTATATATTGACATAACTAATTCATTGGCGCTCATATATATACATACATACACGCATACAAACATACACACATACATCAAAGAGTATATATGTATTACGACGTACGTGCCAAATATAATGACTCAAATACATTACGACTTCACTAAGGCTTCTTTGGAGGTCTCTCTCTCTCTCTCTCTCTCTCTCTCTCTCTCTCTCTCTCTCTCTCTCTCTCTCTCTCTCTCTCTCTCTTGTCTGTCTGTCTGTCTGTCTGTCTGTCTCTCTCTCTCTCTCTCTCTCTCTCTCTCTCTCTCTCTCTCTCTCTCTCTCTCTCTCTCTCTCTCTCTCTCTGTTTGTTTGTTATTTCAGAACCGACAATGCAGATGGAAGTGTCATTTAAGGACTACCTTACCTTTGGGCGTATTGGCACTTCATTCTGGTTGAAAAAAATATCTTTCATTTGGGCGCTATAATAAATTTCATTTGGGCGAATAAATAGCATATACTTGGTTGATACAATACATTTTGTATGGGTGAAAAATTATCTTCCAAATAGGCAATGTATAATTTATTTGGTAAATATCACTATGCAGAAAACTACTTCAATTGGGCTATATAATAAGCTTCATTCAGATGAGAGAAAAATTTGTTTGGGCACCACAAAAATAAATTTGGATGAAAAAAGTCAATTAGGCTCTGTAATAAATTTCAATTTGGTATTGAGTTGAAGAGAAGTATGATTTTAATTTGGGTAAATATGAATTAGTAACACTAACCTACCCTAACCTAATGTAACACTATGAACGTTAAATTCATTTGGGTATTGACTTGAGGAACATCATGCCTTTCATGTGGGCAAATATGAATTGGTAACACAATAGTAACCTAATCTAACCCAACCCAATAATAATGATAATATGCCACTAAATCTTGACATTTTGGCGCTTAAATGGAGAGGAAAACTGTCGGCAAATATTACAGTATTGGCTTCTGAATTACAATAAAATGTAAGGACAGATGCAAGTATGTACAATATGTACGTATGTATGTATGTAATGATGCATGTATATATACGGATGTATGCACGTAAGTATGCATATTATGTGTAGGCACCTGCGTAAAGATGCATATGTGTATCTATGCATGCATCTACGCAATGCAGCATGTATGTATATAGGTATGCAAGTACGTACCAAAAGCGAATTACTATGTATACATGTGAGGTGGTCAGCTACAGTTGTGTCAAAAGTGGAACAGCGTCTTCACATATAAAATAAGTCACTTCCTGGAAGCCATTCAAAAAATAAGAGCAAAATCTGGTTTTCTATAGAATCGCTCAAGTCAAGAATTATTCACTGCATGGTGTCAGTGGGCCGTGGTGGTGCAGTGGTTAGAGCGTTCGACTCGGAAGTCGACAAACCTGTGTTCCAGCCCACATCGGGGTATATGCCTTAATTTCCAAGCTCCAACCTATCTGTGTCTACTCCACTCGAATGGGGACATATTGACTCACGTAAATGACAGAAAAAAATTCAGCTAGATTGGACAGCTCTCGGCTCCAGTTAGCATATTTGTACAAAATTTCTTTGCTGAAAACCAACATGGAACTGAAGGAGGTGGTAGCTGGTATTCATCACGTGTTCGTTACTAACAACCAAGTCGTTTATGTGAGCGCACCATGAGATTTGTTAGGTTAGTGGTGGAGAGGAATATTTGAAATATTCATGGAACGCCATACTGCTCTAATTGGATTTGCCCTTATATCGTAAGTATTCTGAATAACATTAGCAATAATAATAATAATAATAATAATAGTAACGATAATAATAATAATAATAATAATAATAATAATAATAATAACAATAATAATAATAATAATAATAATAATAATAATAATAATAATAATAATAATAAAGGTTAAATATTCTTCACTTCCACGGTTATTGACTTTTCCGTCTGTTATGGGGAAGTCCAAAATGCATTGCTCAAGATGACTCATCATTATACCTGTTATTGCATCTGCTCTCTCTCTCTCTCTCTCTCTCTCTCTCTCTCTCTCTCTCTCTCTATATATATATATATATATATATATATATATATATATATATATATATATATATATATATATGAAGAATTTTCCCGTGACCTGAATTCGAACCTAGGACTCATAAGTAGTGTGCCAAGGCGCTACAAACTGTAGGGTCGTATGGCAGTTAGGAGGAAATATGTTTTTAGTTTTCACCTGTGTTGATTTGATCAGTGTAGATTCCTACAGAGCAGGGATTCAATTTAAAACCGAAAACAAACCACGAGTAAGGTTGGGAAGAGTGAATAAAATGAACGTAGACATTCAGTAAAGTGCGTTCATTCCCTAGCTCAGCAGTTAGTTGAAAGGCTTCTCTCTTCTTTTTATACCGCATGTGTGGTACAGTTGGTAATGCCTTGGCTGAAGGATTATGTGTCCTGGGTTCGCATCCCAGCAGAGGTATAACATGATTCATGTCTTCACACATGGTAATGTGTTTATTTGATCAAAGACACATACACACGCACGCAAATGTATGTATTGTTTATTTACATTTCAATATATTACCTCTCTCTCTCTCTCTCTCTCTCTCTCTCTCTCTCTCTCTCTCTCTCTCTCTCTCTCTCTCTCTCTCTCTCTCTCTTTCTCTTATATATACTTCCTTGTTTGTCTGTCAAGCCATTCTCTATTTATTATTTCGTCTTTCAACAGTTATAATTATTATTGTTATTATTATTATTATTATTATTATTATTATTATTATTATTATTATTATTAGTAGTAGTAGTAGTAGTAGTAGTAGTAGTAGTAGTTGTTGTAGTAGTAGCAGTAGTAGTAATAGTAGTAGTAGTAACAGCAGCAGTAACAGTAGTAGTGGTAGTAGTAGTAGACGATGAATATTGTTATTATTATTATTATCATCATCATCGTCATCATTATCATTATAATAACTTTCATTATAGCTATTAGGCCCCATTAAACCTGTCGTAAAAGGGGAACGTGATGTTCGTGATGGGGACAAGGACTTCAAAAACAGATCAATGATTTTAGGGCAAATGGATCAAATATTGTTGATACAGGTGTCGCCTATAGTCACTTCTTCTATATGCTCTTACCCCCACCATCACCCCTACCTTAAACGGATACTGTCAAGAAACAATGTATTTATGTTAACTATAACTCTCTCTCTCTCTCTCTCTCTCTCTCTCTCTCTCTCTCTCTCTATATATATATATATATATATATATATATATATATATATATATATATATATATATATATATATATATATATATATATATATATATATATATATATATGTGTGTGTGTGTGTGTGTGTGTGTGTGTGTGTGTGTGTGTGTGTGTGTGTGTATTTGTTTTCATGTATGTATGTATGTATACATTCATGTAAGTATATACACACACAAGTATATTGCGCATAATACGTTATTCTAATTATTTATGCACATATATTTGTTTATATATCGGTAAAAATTTTATTGCTTAATCCTAAATAGTTTAATTGGAATTTTGTTTCCTTATGCAAATAAGCTAACATATACCCAAACCTAATGTAAACATAACAAGAATTTTCGTTCCATAAAATGGAAAAGTTACAATAAACTTAAAATAAAATTGCTACAGTTAATTCGCACTACGTCTGATCCGTTCCGGTTTTACGTCACGTGCTCCCTTTTCTACCAAGGGCTAGGACGGTTAAAGCCACGGCATCACGAGACTAGTTTACACCCAAAAGGTACCCGAGTTCAACTTCCAGAGGCACAATTACTCCATGTTGAGAATAATTTCTGGTAAAGAGACCTGTACCTCTGTGGAAAAGTTTTCTTCATACACTCTCTTCAAAAACTTTATATAGAGCATGTCTTGATGACTTAGGTATAATTTACATTTCTCTCTACTACTACGTTAAGTGTCCAAAGAAATATACACATGCACGTAAGCACGCACGAACACACACATCATAATAATAATAATAATAATAATAATAATAATAATAATAATAATAATAATAATAATAATAATAATAGGTCAGACTTACATATCTCTATATGCCTTGACCAAATTAAATAGACTTATTAATGACGAACTTAAAACTTGTGTTGACTGTATCTTAACCCTGTCAGCACGTATCCATTTTTCATTTTTTTCCCTTGTCATACGGGTCACAACACTGTCATATGACATAAAATCACAAGAGTGTGGAGACAATGACCGAGTTTGTGATGTTACTGTGAAAAGAGAGAGAGAGAGAGAGAGAGAGAGAGAGAGAGAGAGAGAGAGAGAGAGAGAGAGAGAGAGAGGAGAGAGAGAGAGAGAGAGACTTCTTCATAAGCAAAAATAAGTCAAGGAGAATTTGTTAATGTGGATCAGGTTGCATAGTTTGGAATATTTTTATGCTCAGAGAGAGAGAGAGAGAGAGAGAGAGAGAGAGAGAGAGAGAGAGAGAGAGAGAGAGAGAGAGAGAGAGAGAGAGAGAGAGAGAGAGAGAGAGAGAGAATAGTACTGTTCTCAGTGATCCAGATACATTTAAGATATTGCTTGTCAATTAACTACTTAAATCAATAATTACAATAAAAAATAAGTTCAATCTCTTGCTTAATATACCAGAAATAAATATTAATAAATTCCATTCATAAGCAAAAACATTGACCGAAATAAATATCAATAAATTCCATTCATAAGCAACAACATTAACCGAAATAATACATCATATTTTTTCTTTATCAGTGGGATACAGCGGTAGGTCAGGGGTAGTTGTCGCGCGTCAGGAAGAGACGAGCATGATAATCACGGGTTTTATCTTACCGTAGGGCGTTAGAAAGGGCATCCAGCCTTCATTTCCAAGCTCCAACATGTCTGTCTCCACCCCCATTAGAATGGGGACTAATTTGTTTATTAGAAACTTTTACCCCATCTGTATATTCTTGCTTTTTCTTTTCACTTTTAAAAGTATCACGACAGGAGACCCATCCTAACATTAACTCTATCCACCAGTAATTCTGGCTCGGAACCAGCATCGAGTTGAGTTGGCTTGCTCCACCACCGATTGGATCCATGTTTTTGCAGCACATTTTCATGTTGACTTTAACATGTATTGCGGAATAGCACAATATATCAAAAATCGTGACACAATCTTTTCAATATATATATATATATATATATATATATATATATATATATATATATATATATATATATATATATATATATATATATATATATATATATATATATCGCAGCAATAACGACTTCGGGAAAATTACCATTAATTATATTTCACTCTATCCAATACCATATCACGAGGGCCGCGGTAGCACAGTGGTAGAGCGTGCGAATTGGGCAGTGACAAATTATACATTCGCGGGTTCGATCACGCTGCGGGCCGTTATAAAGTGCATCCTTCCTTAATTCCCCAGCGCATACATGTCTGTGTCGACCCCCATTCAAATGGTGAATCATTGTGACACAAAAAAAACACAATATGAAATACTTTTTCAACCACAGTATAGCTACATACATATGCACATACGTCATTCCCCCTTCAAGGGGGTGGCCGAGCCAAGAAACGCGCATTCACCACGATCCACAAACACCTCAACCACTCCTCTCAGATCCTTGGGGATAAAGGGTTGTCACGTCTCCCCCCTTTCCCCCTTGCTTGGGAAGGGGGGGGAGATGTATACCTGACGCGGTGGAAAAACGAAAAAGACAACTCGAGTTTGAGATAAATATCCTTGTTTCGCAATATTGTAGGAACTTTAAGATAATTCATATCAATTATCACATAATTAAAACGATATGACTCGTTTTATGAGTCACAATTGGTCCCCTTTCGTATGGGGTGGACATAGATATATAGGAGCTATAAGGGGATTACGGCTGGATGCCCTCCCTAACGTCCAGCGGCGGAACTGCACCATCGTTAGTCACTTCCCGAGTCGCGCACTCTACCACTGAGCTACTGCAGCTCCTAAAAAATACATTAGCGAAACCTACAAACAATGAATAAAATATCCTGGAAAAAAAAAAAGTTTGGAATCCATTTTTTCTAGTAAAAGGAATATATCAATGTCAAGAATAATCTCACAATAAAACTTTAAATTCTCAAAACACATCCTTGGCAGCACGGGTAACAGATTTATCTTAGTCAAGTCCGATAAACACACACACAGACACACATACAAATACACACACACGTACTAGAGTAAAACAAAAAGTAATTGTTTTATTAGGAGACGATTTAGCCTACAATTAAAATTACATAAATGGTTTACATCACAATGAGGACAAATATATACTTGAAAATATATTTCATTATTATTCATATTTAAGAGTGTCAATAATATAATCGTGATTTACGTCAAGATGACTCGGCTAACAAGCAAAATTATACAAATATTTTATGCAAAAAGTAGACAAAAAATAAATAAAATCTACATCCGAGATCATTTAAACTAAGTCTCTCTCAGAACTGTATATCCACTAACAACAATCAACAAAACTACGGATAGGCTCGAATACGGGTGTGTCACTTCCCGAGTCGAGCGCAATAACCAGTGAATTACTTAGACCCAAGAACTTATAAACACAATTAATTTGCATTCAATTAAGAAACCCATCTTTGGACAGCAAGTTTTACTACAAGTTTAATATCTTGAGACTTAGATAACCTTAAAGGGGGGTACAGA
Source organism: Halocaridina rubra (assembly GCA_037179515.1). Taxonomy (NCBI): domain Eukaryota; kingdom Metazoa; phylum Arthropoda; class Malacostraca; order Decapoda; family Atyidae; genus Halocaridina; species Halocaridina rubra. Next base: position 205,669 of record JAXCGZ010000024.1, read on the forward strand.
CGATCATTATTACTGTCAGTAAAAATACTGACACTATTCTATTGGTGTGAACTACTACGTCCATATGATGGACACACCGACAGTAATAATGACAGTACAGGGAAATAATGTCAGTAATATTGATCATCTGTTTAGCCCTTAACACTGTTTCAAGAAAACTCTACGAACAAACAAATATTATTTCAAATAAACCCTTATTTCACACTGAAAAATGAGTTTTATTTTATACTGGCAACAACAAATAACCTTAACACAGTTTATTTTCAGAAGACGAAGCTAGCAACTGTAACTGCTTCAGGTGTGAATTGCTTAACAACTGGCACTGCACTGACACTCATTAATTACCAATGAAAGCATGGAACTCCTATGCAAAATAAGTCACTAAATAAATAAAGATATAAATAAATAGATAAAAGAAGAAAATAAAAAAAATAAAAAATGTAGACACAAAGATGAACTAGAAAATGGGTTGTATAGTCGTCCACCTCTATTCGAATGGGGAATACTGTGACATAAAACGGTACATTTATCAAGAATACTTTCTGAAAAAAAGTTACAATTTGCACCTGCACTTTGTTCATATATATAATATATATATATATATATATATATATATATATATATATATATATATATATATATATATATATATATATATAAAATTTCCCTTCCCAATGGGGGGCAGGATATCTTCTCTTCGTCCTCTTGAATGTCGTAAAACTAGAATAAATGGGGCGCACCGAGGGGACTGGCTAGTACAGTGGTAACGCGCTGGCTTCGCATTCACGAGGTCGAAAGATCGGTTCCCGTCCAAGACCGAGAGTTTAAGCTGTTTACTGGCAGGAACTGCTGTGGGTGGACACCACAGTGGGGGGTTGGGGCTTGCCCTGGCTGACGAATACCCATTGTATTGAAATGGAAATAAAGTTTGACTGGGAATCTTCTCCATAAAATTTTTCTCCCAAAAATAGTCATGAAATTTGTTTTGCTTCAGTCACATCCCTTGCAAGGGAAATTACTGCTATTGTATATAGATAGAGAGTAATCCCCTTATAGAGAGGTTGGCTGAGTCAAAACAAAACCTTGACCCTCGACTCGTCGTCCCATTTAGCCGATATCTACAACACATAGGGAAACACGGGGGTGACATTTTTGTCCCCGCCCCAGCAGTGAAAAAAAAAAAATTCAGAAGAAATAATAATATACGAAGGGGATTCCTAGTCACATCGTTCCACCCCATTCAGAGGATTTTTACTAGATATAAGGAAAAACGAAGAAGGCATTCTTGTCTCCCAATCCTGAAGAAAATAGCAAAATGTAGAGATAGATAGTTAATGGGCTATGGGAGGCAGAGGATTTTCAAACCCTCACTCGGATTGAACCCAACCATCTCCAAGAAGAATAAAAAAAAAGAATACGTGAATAATACATAGCTTAACAGCTACGGCTATCGGACCTCATGGCAGGAGATCATTGCTCAGGTACCCTGTGGTAAACCCAACCATAATGGAAGGGGGGATTTATGAAAACCCTTTATTCCCAAGGAGCTAAGATAAATTATCGAGGAATGTTACATCCTGGTGAATGAGTGTGCTTTGACTCGGCCAATGCATATGTTTGAATTAAAAATATCATGATTATATAAACAAATGAATGTTCCGGTTTTACGTCACGGACTCCCTTTTCAACCAAGGGCTAGGACGGTTGCCTTCTCGCGAAGGACTTGTTTTGGCAGATGCAATCGTTACCCTGAGTGCATACCCTTGCTAACCTCAGACCGTGATGGGGCGCGAACCCTCGACCTGACGCCTCAGAGTCGCAGACGCTACCGTTTGAGCCACGGTGACTACTGATATATAACTACAGTATTGAAAATACTGAAAAGAAATACAAAAATATAATCACTAAGCCAACTAAAGAAAAACAGAAAGCCGCAGTACAGCGAACGACTCAGAAAGTGACATGCCCGACTTACGCGTTCACAATACTGCCGCGGGGAGCTAGGGAGGGCATCCAGCCTAAATCCCCTTATAGCTCCAACCTGTCTGTCAATTCCCATTCAAATGGGGATTAATTGTGACAAGAAACATAAAACTGAACTAAACCACTCAAATAGTAATAATACAGGAGAAATGCTACTAGCGCACCTCCCAAACATTATGAATAAAGAATCATATTTCATGTTTTATTATGAGGAATTCTCTTAATGAAAGTTTTCCTTAATTTACAAGTGCAAAATGTTATCACACAAACCGTGCCAATGGTCATACATCATGTAATGGAAATGGTTAAAATCCTCGCTTAAAATAAAATTTTATATGATTTACATAAACGATGAAAACGTACATACATACACACATATATATATATATATATATATATATATATATATATATATATATATATATATATAATATATATATATATATATACAGTCATCAAGGGGAATCTAATTTTGCACATAAGGCTTAGTTACTTAACCCTGAGGTCGATGATGATATGTTCTGCGAATTCCATTGTGGACGACAAATTTACCTTTTAATTAATAAAAACATGAAACACTCGTGCACTGATTTAATAAAACCAATTGATAAGTATTAGGAAATGGGAAAACCGACCAAGAGACTAGTGTATTAAAAAAAAAAAAACACACACACACACAAGCAGAAGAGGCAATACTTCCCAATGATCTTTGTATTGCTAAGGGAAACAAGTGCTCCAAATAATTCTCCCAGCTGCATGCTTTTTGAACGAAAAATATTTTCCAATTAAGTGCAATTTACAGACATCACTCAAGTGCATAGTTTAAGAAAATTGGGCATTCCATTTCGTAGAAATTGGATTGTTTACACACTTAAAAGTAACTTAACCTAACGTAACCAAGTCCAGATTTTAATGATAATACCACGCTGAAGTCTTGCAATGTTAGCGCCCAATAAAGTAGGATGCTGGCGCACAATTGACATATGAGCAGATTGGCGCTTGCATCCTTATCAAACAAACAAACAAACAAACAAACAAACAAACATTTATTTCCATTGTGTACAATGGTTATTCAACATTAATAGTAACTTATAAGTAGACATGTAATTAAACTAATAAATAAGAGGGTTAGACATATAGTTAAATTAAATGTAGCTTTCATAGAAAATAATAATGCTGTAATAAAAATGTTAACAATAATGTTAATAATAAAGTAGTAAGTATGCCACTAGATACAGGATCGTTATTATCGGCATCATTTCCATATTTGTTTCCTTACAATGAGAATAATTAGTTCTTAATGAGCAGCAACTATTTGTCCAAAAGAAAACTATATAGTTTGCCTTTGAAAGCTGTGAAGGAGGAAGCATTTTTAAGATGCTCTGGAATATTATTCCAGAGTGTTGGCCCTTTGATAGTGATCATCTTTGAACCTGCTTCTGTGTTTGTTCTGTGAATAAAGAGCTCACTGCTCTGTCTTGTGTTGGTTCCCCTTATATCCCTGACTGTTTTTAAATCAAATAGCCAGCTAGGATAATGATGGTCCAAAATTTTGAATACAAAAACATAAATAGCATAAGCGACCTTATTTTCTGCCCGCAGCCACCCAAGTTTATTGAGAGCTGGTGTGATGTGGTCGTATTTTCTTATTCCTCCCAGGGCAACTCGAGCTGCAAAATTAATAAGCTTCTGTATTCTGTTTATCTGAGTCTTAGTGGTAGCTCCCCAAACAGTTGTGCAGTAATTAATGTGACTTAGGGCTAGAGATTCAACAACAGTTATTCGAGTGGTAGTCTCAAAATTGTCTTTTATACGTGATAAGTGCATTAATGTTCCTGTAACCTTTTTGCATACTTTATCTATGTGGGAATCAAACAACATGTGGTTATCAAAGTGAATTCCTAGGTTTTTGACTGTTTTGATAGGTGTGATAATATTGTCGCAAAAATTAATTGTTGTGTTTTCTGGAATTTGTGCTATGTGGAACCTTGAACCAATAAATATGCACTGTGTTTTATTTTCGTTAATTAACAGCCCAATTTCTTGGAAATAGGTTTTAATTTTTGACAGAGTGTTTTCTGCTCTTAAAGTTAGCTCTGGGAGATTATTAATATCACCACTAAGGAGTAGTTGAGTGTCATCTGCATATTGTACGACTAGACAGTCAGAAATGAAAGAAGATAGATCATTTACGTAAATGGAGAAGAGGATAGGACCAAGTGCTGATCCCTGTGGAACACCAAATGATACATTTTTTGGCACAGAGATAATGTTGTTAAGACGTATGGACTGTTTGCGATTAGATAGATTCTCGCTAAACCAGCTTGGATCAATATTTAAGTTAATACATTTACTTAAAAGAATTTCATGGTTTACACTGTCGAAGGCTTTTGATAAGTCTAATAATACAAGCAAAGATATTTTTTTCATATCTATATTATTATATATACTATTCGTAACTTTAAGCAGTGCAGTTTCCGTCGAGAGTTTTGGTCTGAAACCATGTTGGTTAATCGTTAATAGTCTATTTGATTCTAAATATGACATAAGTTGGCATGCAACAATTTTTTCTAATATTTTAGAGAAAATGGGTAGCAGGGAAATGGGACGATAGTTTGTCACATCTTCTCTGTCCCCCTTTTTATGCAGAGGTATTACATGTGATATTTTCCAAGAGTCAGGAAACTTTTTAGTAACAATGGAAGTGTTCATAATAGTTAGAATATAGGATGCAATCATGGGTACAGCATCTTTGATGAACTGAAATGGTATACCATCTGAACCATAAGAGCCAGAGTTTCTTAGGCTCTTTATGGTAAGAATTAGGGTAGCACAATCGATAGGATTTATCTTGAAGTACTCTCTTGTGTTTTCATTGGAAGAATTGTCATTTAAGCAATTACTCATATTCTCTGAGTTGATGTTTTCTTGAGTTTTTTCATATGTATTTTTGCCAAAGTTAGCAAAATAGTTATTAAAGTTATCTGCTTTGTCTTTCAACTCCGTAATATTTTCATAACTTTCTCAGGTACTCTTTTCATTTGGTATCATGCTTCTTATCACTTTCCATGTTGCTGCTGTATCATGTCTAGAGTCATTAAATTGTTTTTTGTAAAAGTCTTTTTTACTTACACTGATGAGAGATCTGATACGTTTCTTTTCTGTTTTATAACGTTCTCGGAGAGTCATATCATATCTATTCATTTTTAGCTCTTTTTGTATTTGATTTCTGATTTGCATTGCCTCTTTGATGTCATTAGTTAGCCAGGGGGCTGAGGGGCGGGTTATTTTTCTTGTTACAATGGGTGCACAACTATCTAAGCATTCAAGGAAGACTTTTGTTAAATTCTCAACCTGCAAATCGACGTTATCTGTGTATTTAATTCTATTAAGTGCATTTGTGTTGTTGATTAATGTTTCACAAAAGATATCAGGGGAGTAATTTTTTAGACACCGGAATGTCTTGAGGAGAGGCTTCCTTTTCGGCTTGTTTATGTTTAGCATAGCAATGTTCAGCTCGTGGTCTGCAATTGGGCAGGGAACTACGTCCCAATAGGGTATACTTTCCACTTTATTTGTTATTATCAGATCTATAAGAGTCCTAGAATTAGGGGTTATGCGTGTCGGTTTTGTCACTATTTGTGTTAATTTCACAGTGTTGATCACCCTTTTCATTTTGTTATACATCATTTGTAAATCATCAGCATCAATCTTTCGGGTTCTCTCGTCAGGGGTCGCCACAGCGGATCAATCGTCTCCATATCGACCTATGCCCTCATCCTCCTCCTTCACTCCACACACCCTCATGTCCATCCTCATCACATCCATAAACTTTCTTATTGGTCTATTCCTCCTTCTTTTGCCAGGCACCTCCAACCTCATCATTATTTTAATTTAATCCTAGATGCCAAGGAATCTTTCAGAGACGGGGAAGGAGGAGAGAGATAAAGGAGTAACATACACAAAGGGGAAATTTATGTAGCAGCTATGACTCCGTTTCTTGCTCGCCAAGGAAGAAGAAGAAGAAGAAGAAGAAAAAGAAGAACGATGATGATGATGATAATCATAATAATAATAATAATAATAATAATAATAATAATAATAATAATAATAATAATAACAATAATAATAATAATAATAGTAATAATAATAATAATAATAATAATAATAATAATAATAATAATAATAAAATAATAACAACAATAACAAGAAGAATAAGAAGACGAAGAAGAAGTAGGAGGAGGAGGAATAGAACGAGGAGGAGGAGGAGGAAAAACTAGTAAGAAAAAAGTGGAAGAAGAATAAAACAATGAGAGATAAAAATAAAAGAACACAAACATGAAGTTTTTTTTTATTGTCAGAAGAATACAAATGAGTAAAAAAAACACTTGCTGACACCGAATAATTAGCTGTTGGTTTCAAATGTACGTATTTACCTAATTGTGGTCAAGCGAAAAAGCCCATGTTCTTAACTCTGTGTCTCTTGGATTGTTTCTTTTAACTTAACAAATTTATCATATTCATTCTTAAAGCTATTTCCTCACTTAACGAGTTCTAATTATCAAATACTTTTAGACTGAAAAAATACTTCCTAACATCAAGCATAGCAGATTTCTAACAAAGCTTTAAATGGTGACTTCTAGTTCTAGAGTAACCCATATCAAAATTCCACTCCATATCCACTCTGTTAAAACCATAAATAGATTTAAAACCTATTATCATATCCCCTCACTTCCTTGTAGTTTCGAGCGATGGTAAGTCTAACTCTTCCAGCCCTGTCTTATAAGTGAGGTTTCATATCTATTTCACCAGCTTCGTAGAATGTCTCTGAACTTTCTCCAATTTATTTTTACGCTTTTTCAAGAGCGGATTCCAAACCGGTGCTGGATATTTCAGCTTAGTCCTCACGTAAATCACGTTAATATTTCAGAACATTTTGTCCATATGCCTAAGGCCGCTTTCACACCAATGTGGCACTTCGCACGTGGCGACGTGCCACTTTGGTGTGAAAGCTCCCTGATAGCCATTAACTACACGTTAATCATTTTTATCCAGCGAGTGATAACCCTATTAACTCATTGATCTAATGAGCTTAGCATTATATATGTAGAGTGAATGGTGGAATAAAATAAAATAAATGGTCATTAAACAGTACTTGTGTGTGAGTATATGTACACCTCAAGAGGATTTTTGCACGCCCACACATACTCATCTACCCACGTGAGGACTATATGGCATCCGACGACGACCTATATCCCGGTCTATAATTTGGCAATATACATACACTCTTCACACAGGAATGTGAGTACTTTCAGTTATTATTATTATTATTATTATTATTATTATTATTATTATTATTTGCAAGTAAGGCGAAACCCGAGTAGGTGATGGTACTGTTTTACCACTGATATTTACAGCTTTTTTCCCCAGCATTTCTTTTTGCCACGAATAGAGTCAGAAAAGCCACATTCTAAGCGCAGTGTCCCTAATAAGATCAAAAGGGTCAGATCAGCAACCACATCTCCATAGGCTTCTATATCCCTTGATAGTCAATCAAGTCATGAGTAGTCACCGTGGCTCAAGCGGTAGCGTCCGCGACTCTAAGACGTCAGGTCGAGGGTTCATTCCCCGTCACGGTCTGAAGTTAGCAAGGGCATGCACTCAGGGTAAAGATTACATCTGCCAAAACAAGTTCTTTGCAAGAAGGCAACCGTCCTAGCCCTTGGTAGAAAAGGGAGTCCGTGACGTAAAACCGGAAAAAAGTCAATCAAGTCATGAGTATTTTCTGCATGAAATGCACAACATATGCATTGCCTCTTCGTTGGTTCCCGCAGGATTCTGCAATGAGGTATTTTCTTTCGAGGACAAGTTTTTCTAGAGTACCAAGAACACACAGGTATACATACACACGTTCATGCCTATGTATAGGTAAGAAAAAAGTCAGGAGGTCCAAGAAAACTGAATGATACATTTCTAGATGTGTGTGTGTGCGCGTGAGAGAGAGAGAGAGAGAGAGAGAGAGAGAGAGAGAGAGAGAGAGAGAGAGAGAGAGAGAGAGAGAGAGAGAGAGAGAGAGAGAGAGAGAGAGAGAGAGAGAGAATTCCCATACGCCTTCGTATCTAAAATATCAAATGTATGATGACATCCTATAAATAGAGTGACGATTTCTACACTTGATAACATGACCAAAGTTGGAAGTAATAAAACTTCAACACTTTTCTCCTTTTCTTTTTGAAGTTGGGCCTACAATATAACCTAATAGTCAAATGATATGATGACCATTATCCCTCATGATGTAGGAGATTCTACAATGGATAAAAAGACCGTAAAAAGCCCATACAAATGTCATTTAGCAATTATTATCGGATATAGTCGTCATTGATCGCCAAATGAAGAGACGTAATAGGGTATCTATGCGATTTTAATACTCGTATGGTGATATTGCTGCTTTTGGAAGGCTTATTGTGAATATGTGAAGTAACAATTAGTCCCATTGGAATGGGTGTGAACACATAGGTTGGCGCTGAGGGATTAAGCCTGGATGCCCTTCCTAGTGCCCCATGGTGGGCTCGAAACCGCGCTAGCTGCCTCCCGACTCGTGCACTCTACCACTGAGCTACCGCGGCTCCCTTTTAATTTAATATAATACTGTGTAAATTGATTCCCATCTCTACGCACTTCATGAGGAAAATTTTGCAGATGACGAACTACTCAGAAATTTAGTGTATATTTTTACTGATTTGTGTGTCACAATTAGTCCGTATTCAAATGGAGGTAGACACAGACAGGTTGGAGCTGCGGGATTAAGGCTGGTTGCCCTTCTTAATATCCAGCTGTGACGAACCGGAGTTGATTAAGCTCATCTCTTTCTCACTCGCGCGATCTACCACTGAGCTACTGCGGCCTCCAATATTATATAATGACGTAATCGACTGCTGATTCCCTGTTTTCTTAAGGGCGGTTTACACGGTCAAACTGTTCGTCGAATCGCGTTCGACGAACCGTTTGACCGTGTAAACCCCCCTTTACAGAAGACTAGCGAAAACACACTGTGAGAATATGATTATAAAAGAATTTCCGCAACTAAAAACCTTCCTAGAACCAGATTTTACACGACGCCAAAAACAATACGAGAGCTCATCTCCACTAAAATGTAAAATTGCGTTCTGTTTGTTATTACGCAGTTTATGGAGGAAAAGGATTTTTTCCCTATGACTATAGGCACCATTCAAAACAAACAGAATTCATAAATAAGTTTGGCACCTTGGCGGATGGAATGTACTAAATCCCCTCTCCCCACTCTCATAGGCTGCCTTACCTGTTTCCGTAGAGTATACAAACAAGTGTCAGAAAACAGGGATCCCTGACAGGTGAAGGCCAATATATTCTCCCTCGTTTACATCAGCACATGACATAAACAAACATCAACAAACAACCAAATAAATGTATATTACGTATGCCACATGCGTAATATACATACCAAATTTCTGAAGGTTAGCGTTTTCTTCTGTAGAAAGGAATATATATATATTTTTTTGTGTGTGTGTGACACTGGGACAGGAAAAACTGCCCTCATCAATAAAGGCCCGGGCACGAGAAAACAACAAGACGAAGGAAAAGAAAAAGGTTAAGGACAAGGCAGAGATGAGGTAATATTACACAAAGGAAAACGACAGACTGACAAAATAGTCAAAGCACAGAGGACTTAGAGGTTTGGAGGACGATAGATCCGCTTTTTGAAGGAAGATAGGTCATAAAAATTAGGAAAGACAGAGGGAGAAAGAGAGTTCCAGAGTCTGGAGGTAGATGGGAAGAAGCAGTCGCTGCATCGACCAATATGCGAGCTACAAATAATCCACACAGTACCTGTGAGGTGAGGCCGGTTGACGAGTGTTACGCGACCTCGGTGGCGAGGGAGGTTGGCAACTCTTTAATTTTATTACACGATTTCGGAGTAATCTTTTTTTTTTTCTTTACGAAAGAGTCTAGACAGGCATTACTGAGATTATATGCTTATCGAAGCCTTGCCTTGTGATGATACTGTTTCATCAGAAAACAATACATCTCTTAATATGCTCCATAATATACTAATCCATCCATCCATATACCAAAGCCATGTTCCCCCTTATAAGGAGGGTGGCTGAGTCAAAGAAATTACTTTGACTTTTTGTGGGAAGTAAATACAGAGGAGGGGATTCTCAGTCCCTTCGCTCCGCCCCATTTAGTCAACTTTTACGACACGCAGGGGAACACGGAGGAAGTTATATATATATATATATATATATATATATATATATATATATATATATATATATATATATATATATATATATATATATATATATATCCATCCAGCCACTGGGGGATCAAGCCAACTCAACTCGGTGACAGAACCGAGCACATCATAGGAGAGACTAGGTGTCAGGAAGATCACCAGTTTTTGAAAATATAAGCTATCCAATAGGCTCCACGAGGATAGTGAGAAAAAAAAATTAAAGCCTGACCGATTTTTATTAATCACTGGAAAAAAAAATAATATATATATATATATATATATATATATATATATATATATATATATATATATATATATATATATATATATATATATATATATATATATATACAAAAACACTATTCTCACCTGTTAAAAAAAAGACATTCTTATAATCCCTATTAACAAGAGGTGAGTCACGCTATCCCTAAGAACAAATTGAATAAATAAAATAAAATATAATAATACAAACACAATTGACCCATTTAAATGATGAAATCTTGACTGATTTTCATGTCCCAATTCAAGAACGGTAAGGAAATGAACCTTGAATAGTGATTCATAAATAAACCCCTATTCGAAAAGAGGAACTGAAAACTACCTTACCTCCAGAGTAAATAAATAATATACTAATGTAAACAAGTATAAAAACACACACATACACACACACACACACACACGCGATATTTTCAGTTTTACTTAAACAATCAAAACCTGTCAGATTTTAGCATCTCATATTATGAAAGCTGGATAAAACACAATAATAATAAAAAAAACTAAATATAATAGAAAATTAAATTATAAAATTTTTGCCTACTGAAAGATTAAAATAAACATCGCCTGATTTTTTCACCCCAATTTCGAAATGGGAACTGAAGCAACCCCCCAAAAATTACACCAAATAAAAACATATACACATAGACGTTTGCCTAATTTTTACACACACCCATTTTGGAATGGGAACTTTAGAAAAAAAAAAACGCGCGCGCGCACGCACACACACATTGACAAATTTTTACACCTTCATTTTGAAATGGGAACTTATGCAATCGCCGAAAGAATTAAACGACAAAAATAACAGTTTAATGAAAACAAACACATACAAACATACACAGAGTTCTCACCTGTTTGGCACACTTACAGAAGAGGAATATTTACAAACATTTCAACAAGGCATAGCGACTGCTTGAGTGATGGTACGTTCTTGCCTCTTTTTTGAATTCCAACGAAGACACGCTCAATTTCCTCAGAATATTATCATCATTTATTTTCACGACTATAAATTTAGGCACTAGGGAAGCAAGTCAGTTCAAGTCGGAGCTGGTGTCAAATATGGATCAATGGAGAAGCTTGGTGAGGGACAAGTCTCAAGCCGGGTTCAGTGGAGAGGATACGTCCCGTTTCCTGATCAATGGAGAGGATAGGTCGGTGCCGGTCCCAAGCCCAGATCAAAGGAGAGGATAGGGCAGTGTCGGTCACAAGCCCGGATCAAAGAAGAGGACATGTCGGTGCTGACCCAAAGCCTGAATCAATGCACAGATAGGTAGGAGCTGATTTCAAACCCGAATCAATGGACAAAATTGGTGTAAAAAAGGAGTCCGATTGTGAAACTAGAAGCTGAATTCAACTTCTAGTTTTCAAGAAGATAAAAACTTCCCTAATGTGGTTCTCACTGGGAAAGCAGCAGGCTTATTAAGTACATCCTTAGAGGTGTAATGTCAAAATATAAAATATTATCTTTGCGAAACCGAGTTTCTAATAAATAAAAAATAATTAAACTTGAAAATAGGAAGGAAGAAAAAATACGATTCATTAAAGAAAGCATAATTTAAGAGTCATCTGATTAAACACAGACCAAACTTAACCCCAAGATATATTACACCAGTCATGTGACACGCCATGCTGGCAGTATCTTTCAACCAGGAGCTACTATGAATGCTAAAGAGCCTGAATCCCCTTAAAACATACAAGCAAACAAAAGAGATTGACAGCAAGCAAAGCAGATGAGGGTGTATTAGTTTCTGCTGACCAGCTACTCCAGTTGTACAGAGAGCTTACACGTCCCCGTTGAAAGTCTTTTAAGTAATCGCTCCAAATTAAGCAAGAAGTATTCAAATCTGTGCATCGATATTTACTTGTATAAATTGAGACGTCTTCTTTTTGTTTATCTATTGTATATACAAAATCCATAATCCATCTTATACGGGAATGAGTTGTGTGAAAAAAAAATGACACCGTGGGAGGAATATAAAAAGAAAGGGATTCAAAGTCCCCTTACTCCGTCCCATTCAGTTGACTTTTTCGACACACGAGAAACATGGAAGAGGTATCTTAAAGGCTTGCTTAGTCGATCTCATGCTCTGTTCTAAGAAGTTTAGAAGTGTGGACTTTACACAGACATGTTCTTCTAAGAATTATAAAACCCAAATACAGCGTAAAAAAAAAAAAGGAATATTGACAAATGAAAATAATAAACCCTGCAAAAACTACTTTATGGTTCTTTTCTCGACATTATTAAGTAGGGGGGGGGACAAGCATACCTTCTCCTTGTCCCCCTGCGTGTCGTAAAAATCGACTCATTGGGGAGGAATGAGGAGACTGGGAATCTGCTCCTTTGTATTTGCCTCTCACAAAAATCAGGTTTTTTGCTTTGACGCAGCCAACCTTTCATAAAGGAGGATTATGATATTTGTATACAGATAGATATAAGAATGAAACAAATGAAATTAAACAGAGGTAAAGGGCATACTATAGCAACAATCTCCAATGTTATACAAGCATAAGAACATCCGTGGTTGCTGGACCTTCTGTGGTGTCCTTATATGGTTTGTGACAGAGAAAAAAAAGAGTGCTGACTTAAGTACTATCAATGGATAATGAGATAGACTATAGCATGGCTTCACCATTCTCTCACTGCAGAGGACGAGTAGCGTCAACGTCAGGTATATGAGGGAATGCACATTTACTCACTTACTCTCTTTCACAGGAGAGCTGCGGGATGATGTGTGTGCTTTGAATCGGCCACCCCCTTACAAGGGGGAATGTGGCCACTGTCTGCGTATTGTGTTAAATCAGCATACTCTTCCATAAGTCATCTGACACCCAATTAATGGTGAACTCTGACTGGACAACTGAGGGATACCGTAAAGATGCAAACCGCAAAGTTCCTTGTCGTGTCGTGGGTGCTCCCATTGTGCTTTCTAACACAAACTCTTCCGCCATCAAGAGGTACTACTAGCTAGCTACGAAGTCTTTCGAGGCAACTAGTAGCTCTCTGTTAAAGACTAGTTAGGAGGCTGTAATTTTAACTGCTATAAAGAATGGACACCGTAGTCTATCTAATCACTAGTTTTCTCTTTTTCATATAGTTCATGGCTTATTCCCGCACCTTTCAGTCTAATTCTCCATTAGGGGACCGCGGTAGCGCAGTGGTAAATAGCGTTAGGACTGGCATCCAACCTTAATTTCCCAGCTCCACCTTCTCTGCATGACCATCACATTCGAAGTAGAGATTAAGAGTGACACAAAGCGGCAAACAAAAACATACCTTAAGATCAACCATAATCTCGCTTCACTGAAATCATATATGTAGATTTAGTTCCCCAGCTCCAACCTTCTGTGTCCATACCTGTTCGAATGGGGAATAGTGACACGTAAAATGGCAAACATATTCCAATTCTCCATTGGCATCATGAAGTGCAGATAAAGAACAATTATATCTGACGTTACAAAATCGCCACCAGGCAGATCTGGAACCTTAGACAAATGGGTATATATTAGTCCTTCATTCTAGTCCAGCATATGGAAAGCGGTAGCACAGTACTTAGAGAACTAGACTCGGGAGGAGACAAACCCGTGTAGGACATCTAGTCTTAATTCCCTAGCTCTAACCTGTGTCTATCCTCATCCAAATGCGGACTAATTGTGACAGAGCGGCAAACATTCCTATCCCGTATTAACAACATAGATAGGCTATACTTGTACAGAGATATACTTGTAAGACACCAGTGAGAGACGTAAAAACTCCCAGATTCGCTGAATTAAAAAGTAACAAAAGTCATAATTTATTTTCTT
>JAXCGZ010000024.1:222500-225000 GCA_037179515.1 Halocaridina rubra
AGGGCAACAAAGTCCGCCAACTCACACAAGTTGCAGGAGGGGAGCTGAGGCTAGATTACCTCCCTAACGCCCCGCGGCAAGCTCGAATACGGGTGTGTCTCTTCCCGAGTCGAGCTCTCTAACCACTTAAAAGTTCCTCATGCAAAGGGGACCACTGGTCAAAATTCCACTCGGTGACATGGGTTATAGTTGCCTTAAGGTTTCAGTGGGGGGAATACAAGTTAAATATATCGAATACACTAACGAAACTCGTGCAAGAATGTGCACACATTAAACTATTCTGTAAAGAAACGTGTAGACAAAACTGTTCTAAAAAATGTGCACACATATAACAGTCTAAAGAAATGTTCACTCATAATACTGGACTAAAAATGAGTACTATTCTGACTGTTCAATATTGTAGTTCATCTACACTACAGTAACTTTCTGGGTTGGGTTAGCTTCGTATAGTCTGGGTTGGTTGGCTTGCTTGGCTTGAGTTGCGTTAGGTTAGGCTGGTATAAGTTGGGTTGGGCTGGGTTAGACTAGTTTGGCAATGCGTGGGTTAGGTTGGAGTGGGTTAGGTTGGTATAGGCTGGGTTGTTTTTGGTTGGGTTAAGCTAGATTGGTTGGGTTGGGTTGGGTTGGGTTGGGATGGGCTGGATGCAACTCTACATGCAATATAAATTTTTTTTTTATGTGTAACACCGGGACAGGCAAAAACTGCCCTCATCAATAAAGGCCCGGGCACGAGAAAACACCAAGATGAAGGAAAAGAAAAAGGTTAAGAACAAGGCAGAGATGAGGTGATCTCTAGAGATCCACTTCCATCCTCGGTGTGAATTATATTGTATATCATCACCAGGGCCTTTATATTGCGGTTAAAGGACAGGACAGTGCCCTCCCTAAAATTCAAGCCACCTGTTAAATCAGCGGGATGAATGAGTACACCTATGGATATGAGGAATTAGTTGTTAAACATTAGGGCCAAGTAAAATATATCACTCTCAACTGAAAAACAGAGGAATCTCTCTCTACCTCGTCATTGTAGGTCAGGTTAACTTAAATATGTTAAGGTTTGCCGTTCTATGAATCACTACTAATCCCAGTTCAAACAGGGGTAGACAGAGGTTGGAGCTGGTGAATTAAGCTTGATGCCCTTCTTAATCCCCCGCGATGGGCTCAGATATGGCTTTGTTACTTCTCGAATCGAGCGCTTTGATGTCTTTAACATGTATCATAAGAATTTATTAAGGATTAAAAGGCTGATTGGTTGCAAAAAGGATTATTTTTAACTAGTGAGGAAGCGATGACTGGCTGCAAGAGAGATTAAACTGACTTGTGAGGAATTACTTTTACTTTTGGACACTGGGATGGATTTTTATTAACTGATTCAAGAATTATCACAAATTCAGTCCTCGAAGGGGATACTATTGCAAGTCACGCAGCTCTATAGAAAAAAATGGTGGGAGAGAGAGAGGAGAAAAAATTAAATATTTTTAGGATGCGTTACGAGAACCATCTGGCACATGTACATTAAATGTTACTTAATGTTACTTAGTGTCACCAATAAGTTACGTTCCAATGATTGTTATCACTTTAATTTGCTCTAAACTAATTCAGTCATTAAAAAAACATACACACACAAAGTTGCAAATACAAGCTACAAAGCAGATGAAACACACACACACACACACACACACACACATCTACACACATCTATCTATCTATCTATCTACTACATCTATCTATATATATATATATATATATATATATATATATATATATATATATATATATATATATATATATATATATATTGTGCATGAGGAAAGGCTGAAGGACCTAGAGTTACCAGCACTTGAAGGCAAAAGAAAAGGGCAATTATTATAGCATTTTTAAGTTTTTCTATGGTTTTAGTACTCTGGATCACAGTTAAAGGCTTAAACAAAAATTCTCTTTCCAAAGTAATAAAGTTTATCTTAGGTAAAAATCGAATAGTGTACAAGAGTAGTTTTGCAAGGGCAAATATTCCTATTGCCACATCAAGCAGGTGAGATAACGAAATCTCCTGCCTGGTGCTACTGAACGAAAAAACAAATATTTTGTAAACATATTTTGTAAAGCTTTACATTCCTATCACCAGGCGGCGTTGAAAAATGTAAAAAAAAAAAAAAAACACACACACACACACACGAGTCCACACGTATACACAAACGCCCACACAAACATACACATATTTTCAACCATTCCACATATAAAAACAAACTCCGACCCCTAAAAGAAAATATAATAATAATAATAATAATAATAATAATAATAATAATAATAATAATAATAAACATGAAGATGTACCATAAAGTGTAACACAGGTTCTCAAGCCGCTTAAGGCTATGTACCACTAGCCCAATTAAAAAAAAAGAAAAGAATTGCAGCCCATCTAAATTTTAAATAAAAAATGTATCTATATAAAATTTTTGTACCGTATATTCAGTATACAGTAATTCCCTTATTGTTTTCT
>JAXCGZ010000024.1:230000-232500 GCA_037179515.1 Halocaridina rubra
ATGGAAACACTGGGGAAGGGGGGGTATAGAGGACTATTCCCCTTTGGGGGGTTAGTACAAATGTAAGAGAGGGGAATGAGATATGCAATCATTCCATTCTTCGCATGATTTCTCTCTCTCTCTCTCTCTCTCTCTCTCTCCTCTCTCTCTCTCTCTCTCTCTCTCTCTCTCTCTCTCTCTCTCTCGTACCTCCTTCTCATTACAAGTGAAAAACAGGTGAGTACTTTTAATGCAATTAGGTACTGTAAAATGCGAGATGGGTTGCTTGTCACTCAGGATGCTAGAACACCTGCCCACAGGTAAATTGCCTTTTAACTGGGTTATGTAGAACAAGGCTATATTTATATGCTCCTAGTATGACTCTGTATGGTATATATACTTACATACACCTTTTGGGGTATTATTGGAAAACCTCCATTGATAGTCCACGTCATTGTGCTTGCTTATCTTCAATAATAATAATAATAATAATAATAATAATAATAATAATAATAATAATAATAATAATAATAATAATAATAATAATAATAATATCCAACCTCAGTTTTTATGCTAAGTTTAAATATTCAAATTATTATTATTAAAGTATTATTAAGGAGAGCCCTGAATGATAGGAGGATGGATGTGAGGGAAGCAAGCGAGCGTGCTAGGAATAGGAATGAGTGGCGAGCGATTGTGACGCGGCTCTGATGGGCATCTGCTGTTACCACGGGGCTGCATCTTACAGAGATAGCCCTGTGGTAGGGGCAGTAGGAGGAGCTGGCAGTTGAGAAGCGACACAGGTTGTGGAAGAGCCGGGAGGATGGGCTGTGGCACTCCAGCAGTGCCATCTGAACGGTCGCTAGCTCCCTCGTCATTGCCCATAGAGCAAAGTAATCCTCCTATTTGTTTTCCTTTCTTGATGTCGGCTACCCCCCAATTAAAGGGGGAAACAGCCAAGGTATATGTATGTATGTATGTAATTATTATTATTATTATTATTATTATTATTATTATTATTATTATCATTATTATTATTAGTAGTAGTAAGTAGTAGTAGTATTATGACAGTAAAGTGTGTGCTCGTCATATAGATAGAATCTATTAGATGATTTTTTTTCACATTATAAACTACATAATTTTATAGTTTAAATTTGCATCTGAATGACATTATATATATATTTTCACTGCCGACCTCAATTACATATGTCACGAATACGTGATATATATATATATATATATATATATATATATATATATATATATATATATATATATATATATATATATATATATATATATATATATATTCCTGAAAGACATTTTTTTCCATTAATTAAAAAATATGCAACAACAACTCTCTCTCTCTCTCTCTCTCTCTCTCTCTCTCGGAGAGAGAGAGAGAGAGAGAGAGAGAGAGAGAGAGAGAGAGAGAGAGAGAGAGAGAGATCGTTTTTGACTGCAGCATGCACGAAAACGACATTTGCTGCTGCATTATTGAGCCACCTTTGATGAGCCATACCAACAGGAAGTCATAATAAGGAGAGATTAGGTGGTCCAAAAAGCTTCTGTTCGTGACCCCATCACCAACCCCCTACAACAACCACATCGATGTAAGGAGAGGCCTCGAGCCAAGAGCGAGCGGTGAATGAATGAAATCCAAGGGAAGACGCCTCATGGCGTGCTGTTTGAAACTTTGTCTTGTGGTGAAGCAGATGGGGGAGGAACGGCAGGCAGGCACGTTGCCGCCCGTCTGGCACACACACACACACACACACACTCGGTGTGCGTGAGCGACAGACAACAAACACCCTCTTGCGTAAAAGGCAGATAGATAATAACGAGGGGAGACGATAGAAAGAACACGTGCACGTTTTTGTTTGCGTTTTTTCATAGGTGAAAAACTCTCTCTCTCTCTCTCTCTCTCTCTCTCTCTCTCTCTCTCTCTCTCTCTCTCTCTCTCTCTCTCTCTTTTATAATTTATCACTTGACTATCGTTAATGTATTATTTTCACCCTTTATACAATAAAGATATCAAACCCTTACTAATGGTTAGGACATTTGACTCAAAAAGCGACAAACACGTGTTCGAACTCACCGCAGGGCGTAAGGGAGGGTATCCAGTCTTAATTTTCCATCTATAACTTACTTAACATTAATCAGTGATTCGTAAAAACGGCTTAAAAATGGTTAAAAAAAATTGTTGACAAATGTTTATATGATAAAACGTTTGCCTCTACAATTATTGCCCTTCTTGGGGATTTTTTTTTTTTTTTAATAAAAATATCCGTATGGTTTTACCTGTGTGCGTGTGTGATTGCTTTGCGTTCACTGGACTGAGGCTTCAGTTAGTAATTCCCCGTCTTTTGGGTATATTTTTTTCTATTTTTTTTTATCTTTTATCTTATGATCGTGACACCAGCAAAATAAATAAATAAATAAATAAATCTGCCTTCACTTGGCATGGGCACGAAGATAACAAAAAGAAAAGAGAGATGGGGAATGTTGTGACTTGTAAGAT
>JAXCGZ010000024.1:237500-239415 GCA_037179515.1 Halocaridina rubra
ATGGGCTTCCTTACTATATATATATATATATATATATATATATATATATATATATATATATATATATATATATATATATATATATATATATATATATATATATATATATATATATATATATATATATATATTTAAAACAAAATATATTAACCTTTGCAATTCAGTGAGCAACCAACTTATTGCGAATGCAAGCACGCCATCACAACAAAAAGTCACTAAAACAGACATATTAAACCTATCATTTAGTATATGACTCCAAGTAATAAATCAGAAAATACAATAAAATCAAATTAAATCATTGAATTTTCTTGTCAGCTTTCTGATGATTAGCATAAACTCTTAAAAAGACATAATTAGCATAACTTCACCAGCAAATAATAATAATAATAATAATAATAATAATAATAATAATAATAATAATAATAATAATAATAATAATAATAATTGCATAATTTTGTTCGGGCCAAGGTACACAACTAATATGTTCTACTTTTTCCTTGTGATAGTTCATCCACTGTTCTTTTAAATATCGCTTCTGCATAATCTCTCTCTCTCTCTCTCTCTCTCCTCTCTCTCTCTCTCTCTCTCTCTCTCTCTCTCTCTCTCTCTCTCTCTCTCTCTCTCTCTCTCTCACACACACACACACACATAGGTATGATAAGTATCACTAAGTACAAAATGGAACCGATCAGGGGACGGGAAGATACGAGCTTTTGGCTCTTTCCCGTAAACACAATTAGATAATCACACACACACACACACACACACACACACACCACACACACACACACACACACACACACCAATACGACAGGCAAATACTTTTCTGTTTTCTCTCTCTCTCTCTCTCTCTCTCTCTCTCTCTCTCTCTCTCTCTCTCTCTCTCTCTCTCTCTCTCTCTCTCTCTCTCTCTCTCTCTCTCTCACATACAAACACACATACATATCAATACGACAGGCAAATACTTTTCTATTCTCTCTCTCTCTCTCTCTCTCTCTCTCTCTCTCTCTCTCTCTCTCTCTCTCTCTCTCTCTCTCTCTCTCTCTCTCTCTCTCTCTCTCTCTCTCTCTCTCTTACACATACACAAAATTTCTGATATTCCCGTTTGTTTTATATTTACCATGAATATGTTGGAATAACAACAACAAACTGATAAGATGAACCTGCCATTTACAAGACAATGTCTCATGTCATCACCTGATGAACAAACACCAAACCTCTATCACAAAAACTAAATAAACAAACAAAAATATTATATATAAAAGTAGTCGATCTCCTGGAAAATTCGGAGGGTTCTTATATACATAAGATAGCTCCACGTAATGATAAATAACCCCGTAACTTGTTAGGCTAGGTAAGGCTGGGTTAGGTTAAGTGACAGACCTTGTAAATATGAATAACCTGAAGCACCCTGGATAAATACCTACATACATACATGAACACATGCATATCTGTATAAAAAAAAAAAACTCAACAGTTATATTAAGACGATATTATTTTGACAAGCGAATCCACTTTCAAAACCCAAGACAGAGAGAGACTAATAAATTAATAATAAAAGTAAAATAAAAAATCAGATACAAAAATGATCTCGGTAACGTGAACATCTTTTAATTAGCTAAGGAAATATACAAATAAATATATAAATAAAATAAAAAATATATAAATAACGACTTGTAGCAAGGCCTGTTCAGAAGGAAACCACTTTCAGTGCACCGATGACGTCACATGACGTCATAGTGACGTCAGCATGACGTCATGGGAGAGGAAGCCAGTTGGGGTTTTCACCTTCTCATTATTATTATTATTTTTTCTTCCACTTTCCTTCCTTCCGCGGTCAGCAACGTTCCGACGCGACGTACTTAAGCTCCAACCGGTTGCATAATGTGCGTTTTTTTTGCGTGTGACGTAAATA
>JAXCGZ010000025.1:0-7500 GCA_037179515.1 Halocaridina rubra
CAGTACTCTGCAGGATTTCAGATTTATGGAAATTATGGTAAAGTTTTCCACTAAGCACTTAGTCACTCGAAACAGTTAAAAATTTAAGAGGAGCAATTCCGTGTGTCACTGTTGAAACGAAATATACTTTCGTAGTTGAGCGTCCATTAAGTAATTTGGATATTAGTACCCAATTTCGGCTGGGTGAACAGTGGTTTTTAGGGATTTGTGTGTTTACATATTTCCCATTTAACGATATCTAGAATGTCGTATTGATTCCTTTGTTTACGTAAATAAACAGAAGGTAGTGACCCACCTACTGCTAGGTGCACAGTGTCGTTTGAGGAACAATGTGGTTTGCATTACACTTTCCATTTACTGTTGCTGACTTAACAGTGTCGTTTAACTGATGAAAAGTGTGTTTTACACTTTGAGGATTGGCGTCACAATTGACGGAATTAAATAATTGTATGTTATTATCTTGAGATTTGGAAGATTGTCCTTTGATACTCTTTACAGAGTGATTGTTTGTTGCATTGTGGATGCATAAAGAAGATCGTGGATTCTTTGCTGATAAAATTGCATCAACTATTTGTTTGTTGTTTTATGTTCTATTTGCTTTCTCAATATGTCGGTTAAACCTGAGGCATTAAAACGCCTTCGGGAATTGGTTCAACGTGATTGTGTTCAGTGTCAAACAGAACTTGCCAAAGATGATGAGACACTTGTTACTTATTTAGAAAGATGTCATCATACGCTAACAGAAAGATTTGGAAGATATGATAGGAAATATGAAGAATATGTCGAGAATAAGCCCCTTAAAAGGGATTCTGAAGAGGAGGATACAGAACATGACAATCTAGCTGAAACAGTAAATAATATTAGCTTAGCTGTCCTAGAACGGATTCGTAAGTTAGGAACTATGAAGAGTACTAGAGCTCCTAGTTCTGAGAGTTCAAGCCTCCCCAGTGGGCAACCCACACCTAAATTTCCTGAAGTAAAAATACCACAGTTCTCTGGAAACTATGATGAATGGAACGAGTTTTGGAATACGTTTGATAGTTTAGTACATAATACTTCTATGCCAACTATGACAAAGTTTACCATCTTGAGAAATGCCCTTAAAGGAGATGCAAAAGACACCATAAAGGGATATCCTGTTGCTAGTGAGAGTTATGATGAATGCATTCAACAGCTGCAAGCTGTTTATGCCAGCAAGGACAGGATTGTACGAAATTTAATGAGGAAATTGGTAAAAATACCAACTCCCTCTTCTAATTATTCATCACTTTTTAAGTTCAAGCAGGAAGTAGAAGCCATTACTCGAAGTCTGAAAAATTATAAAGACATGGAGAACACTGATTGGGTGTTTTCAGAACTCTTGATGATGAAATTGCCAGAAGATGTTGAGAACTGGATTAGCATGAAAATAGACACAAAATATCCTACATATGAAACCCTCTTGAAGGAACTGGGAAAATATGTATATCATATAGAGGGCAACAATACAAAAGGTAACACAAAGGGAGAGACCCAAACCTTCCAGAGAGATGATACCCAGTCCTATAAAAAGAATGTGGGTAGTTATGGTGCTACTGCTAAGGTAGTAAATAGTAAATCAGAATGTGCGTTTTGTGGTTGGCAAATTCATAAGTCTGAGCACTGTAATAAAGTAGTAAGCATAAATGAACGCAAAGACAAATTGAGAAACAATAACAAATGTCTGAGATGTACTCAGTCAGGGCATTATGCAAATGAATGTTACACTCAGTTAAACTGTAAGAAGTGTAAGAAAAATGGTCATCATGCAGCCTTGTGTTATGAACAAGAGTCAAAATTTCGTAGAAGGTTTGAAGAACCTACATTTCTGAATGAACAGTCAGGAAATGGTTCAAATTTAGATGAGTCAAGCAATGAGCAAGAACATTCTGACTCAGAAAAGGACAAGAAACATGTTGGTGTGATGACTATGAAGGCAGTACAAAGGCAAATGGTGAAGCCGAGTTTACCTTCATGTGCTCTGCCTACTGCAAGTGGAAAAATAAGCAGCTCAAAGGGAAATCTTTGGGTAAATACTAGGTTATTCTTTGATACAGGTTCCCAGTGTTCCTTTATAACTAGGGAATTAGCTGAAAGGCTTAAATTATGCCCAGTAGATGAAATGTCTCTTGGTATTGATGCATTTTGTTCTGAGACGAAGAAAGGAAGTTTCCCTGTTGTAAATGTAGTTATCAAATTGGGGAAAAGAAGAGCCAGAGTTAAATTACTCGTAGTTGATGACATGGTAATTAGCATCCACACTCCAGGACTAGCAAAGGCTGCAAATGTGTTAAAGTCTAATGGTCACAAGTTGGCCGATGAAGATATTGATAGTGATGTACTTGATAACATTGGCATTGTTATTGGTGCCTTACATTTTAGTCAGTTTGTTAGTGGTATTGACAAGTGGGATGTCTATACTTTGATGGAAACACCGGGTGGTGTCATGTTGTATGGCCATATTCCTTGTGATACTCAACATGAACCCAGTAATGTGCAGAGGCATATTGTTATGCGAGTAGGAACACAGGTTTTTCCTACAGCTACACAAGAGTTGATTGATGAGGCCAAAAGGCCAGTTAATAAGTTGTTGAGTGAAGAGGCCATAGAGCCTGTTAATAAGTTGTTGAGTGAAGAGGCCATAGAGCCTGTTAATAAGTTGTTGATTGAAGAGGCCATAGAGCCTGTTAATAAGCTGTTGATTGAGAAGGCCATAGAGCCTGTTAATAAGTTGTGGGAGCCAGAGAGTATTGGAGTAAAGCAAGAAGTGCATTACGAAGATAAAACTACACTTAGAAGTTTTACAGAGTACGTTCCCTTGAAGCCTATCCACACTCCTCTCCTACACAATGTTCAGAGTGCCTTTGGACAAATGAAGTCTCTAATAGAACAGTTGGAGGAAATATTGGAGAATGTTCATGTGGGTAAATTGTTGGATGCTTGTACCAGTGAAGAGAAACAGTTTGATATATGCAATACTGCAGATGTAGAGTGGGGAAAGGCCAAAATATCACTACAAGCATTGAATTCCAACAATGCAAGACTTCAAAGGGTACTGGATCAGCGCCTTTCTGAAAAATCTAGATCTCCTAACGTATCAATCTTTAGTTTAATCTGGAATATAAATACAGACAAGTTGTCGTTGAAAGGTCTGAAGGCTAGAGATGAAGTGCTGACAAAACAGAAACTTCTGTCACTGGTGGGTATATTTTTGGACCCCTTAGGTCTAATATCACCCTTACTAAGAGGAGGGAAAATTCTTATTCAGAGAGCTTGGTCTGAAAAGCTCTCATGGGAATATCTATTGTCAGAAGTATACGAAGAGGAATCATCAAATTATGAAAGATCTGAACGTCAAGCTGCCCAAAGGGTTGAAGAATTGTGGGCAAGCTTAATCATAGATGATAAATTGTAGTACTGATGAGGAGACCCCCCATTTTTTCCTTTTTGGAGGGGCCCAGGATATCTGGAATATATTTCAAGACAGTTTATTTCTACGTACATTATGTAAGTGTTATTGTGCATATAGTTTCGTTTATTGTAACGTAAGTGCATGAATGTATACTTTTAGACTTAGCATGTATACTTATTAAGTTCTATCATATATACACGTATATTCGTATGTATAATGTGTAGTTTATTAGGGAGGCTGGCCGTAGAAGACGTGGAGAAAGGAATGTAGGTCACTAATGGATTTTAGCCATTAACCCTTCACCTCCTTGATAACGCTTATTGCATCGCCTCGTTGAACAAAGAACTGTTGTAAGCAAGTCATAACTCAACTTAGTCCTAGTACCAAGGACCCCGACAAACTAGAGGAGTTTGTGGGACTTTCTTACATATAGTTAGTGGTACTCGTGAGATGATACGAGACACTCATGTTTACTGTGTTCATTGACAGTACTTATAAGTTTATTGTTAGTTGCTGTCGTGAGATGCTACGAGGCACTCATTTTTACTGTGTTTATTGACAGTACTTATAAGTTTGTTAAAGAGTAATTAGTTGTCCTCGTGAGACGTTACGAGACACTCAAGTAAAAAACGTGATAGAGATACGTGGATCAGAAGATATTCAATAAGTTTGATTGGGAATCCCGTGATTGCTGACGACATCAGGGTTATCCGGATAGATGAGTACAGATGCAATGCAGATTTACCTTATTTCTAACAATATTTATAACTACGTGTGAGGGACAGAATGAGCTCATTTAATTGGACACTCGTAGGTAGAATGTATGTTAGAAAATGTATTATTCTGGATGAGGAAGTTTTAATTTAAGGTGAGGAGAGTTTATTTAAATATTCACATATCAGCAGTTCATAAACCCCCTTATAAAATATTTGCATGTATGTCTATGCATGTAATATTAATTATATTTATTGGTAGATGCACATATTTTATAAGGGGGTTTATGAACTGTTGATATGTGAATATTTAAATAAACTCTCCTCACCTTAAAGTAAAATTTCCTCATACAGAATAATAAATTTTCTAACATACATTCTACCTACGAGTGTTCAATTAAATGAGCTCATTCTGTCCCTCACACGTAGTTATAAATATTGTTAGAAATAAGGTAAATCTGCATTGCATCTGTACTCATCTATCCGGATAACCCTGATGTCGTCAGCAATCACGGGATTCCCAATCAAACTCGTTGAATATCTTCTGATCCACGTATCTCTATCACGTTTTTTACTTGAGAGGATTGTGTGTGTGTGTGTGTGTGTGTGTGTGTGTGTGTGTGTGTGTGTGTGTGTGTGTGTGTGTGTGTGCGCGAAAAAAATATCTGAATACTTGACATATGGGCAGAGACGACTTCATAAGTTTCTTAAAAGACTTGAAGGCGTACCAAATCTTCAAGAAGATTTTACCAATAATTGATTATGGCGACAAGATCAATTGTCTCTATGGGAGAAGCAGTCTATGTACACTCTCACTTCTGATTTCTGGCAAAGAGATTTCTTACCTCTGTTGGAGTAGCTCTTTCTATACTCTCTCTTTAATGGAGATATTTGGAGCATAGTGTCTTAAGACTTGTGTAAATTATACAGTCCTCACTGATGTTATGCATATATATATATATATATATATATATATATATATATATATATATATATATATATATATATATATATATATATATATATATATATATATATATATATATATATATATATAACATCAGTGAGGACTGTATAATTTACACAAGTCTCAAGACACTTCGTAAGAAAACTTCTTTGCAGGATGTAAGGAAATACTTTTTCAGTGTAAGAGTAGTTGATAATTGGAATTGGCTAAGCGAGGAGGTAGTTAATGCTATCTCAATCCATAGTTTTAAGGACAGGTATGATAAGTATCACTAAGTCTAAAATGGAACCGATCAGGAGACGGGAAGATACGAGCTTTGGGCTCTTTCCCGTAAACACAATTAGGTAATCACAATTAGGTAATCACTATGCCTCAAATATCTCCATTAAAGAGAGAGTATAGTACTTCAACAGAGGTAAGAAATCTCTTTGCTAGAAATCAGAAGTGAGAGTTTACAGAGACTGCTTCTCCTACAGAAGCAATAGATCTCGTCGCCATAATCAATTATTTGCAAAAGCTTCTTGAAGACTTGGTATGCCTTCAAGTCTTTTAAGAAACTCATGGAGTCTTCTCTGCCCATAAGTCAAGTATTCAGATATTTATTTTCATACACACACACACACACACACGCACACACACACACACACACACACACACACACACACACACACACACACACACACACACACATATAAATGGCATAGTAAGGGCAGCATATGCATTCTTATCAAATGTAAGGGTAGCCTTCAGGCACATGGACAAGGAAATGTTCAGAAATATTTATGTAACCTATGTGAGGCCAAAACTCGAATATGCAGCCCCCTTTTGGAATCCGCACTTGAAAAAGCACATAGCTAAGCTTGAAAAAGTTCAAAGACATGCCACGAAACTGGTGCCAGAAATACGCAATCTCAGTTATGATGAGAGGCTGAGGGAATTAGACTTACCATCACTCGAAGCTAGAAGAGTAAGGGGGGATATGGTGACAGTCTTTAAATTCCTTCATGGTTATGATAGAATGGATAGGGATCGATATTTCGATATGGCTGGCTCTAGAACTAGAGGTCATAGTTTGAAGCTTCGTAAGAAAACTTGTTTGCAGGATGTAAGGAAATACTTTTTCAGTGTAAGAGTAGTTGATAATTGGAATTGGCTAAGCGAGGAGGTAGTTAATGCTATCTCAATCCATAGTTTTAAGGACAGGTATGATAAGTATCACTAAGTCTAAAATGGAACCGATGAGGAGACGGGAAGATACGAGCTTTGGGCTCTTTCCCGTAAACACAATTAGGTAATCACAATTAGGTAATCACACACACACACACATTTTCTGCAGTACATATCTCTCTTGGACCTTACAATCCGTGGGAAGGCAAAATTTACTCAAGACTACATGACAACAAAAAAGTCAACAAACTTTCTCTTCCCATATACTTATATGCATCCTTTTCCTCTCCATAAAGCCCCCAATCTCGAGACGAATCCAGTTCATCATTCTTCCGTAATGACCTTCACATTATTTTTCCTTTAATGGGTTCTGTCATCCATTACATACTTCATCCTCTCTCTCTCTCTCTCTCTCTCTCTCTCTCTCTCTCTCTCTCTCTCTCTCTCTCTCTCTCTCTCTCTCTCTCTCTCTCTTTGTCGATCTTTCAATCTATCTATATCTATCTATCTATCTATCTATCTATCTATATATCCATCTATATATATATATATATATATATATATATATATATATATATATATATATATATATATATATATATATATATATATATATGAATCATTTATATATATATATATATATATATATATATATATATATATATATATATATATATATATATATATATATATATATATATATATATATAGATATATATATATATATATATATATATATATATATATATATATATATATATATATATATATATATATATATATATATATGTATATATATATATATATATATATATATATATATATATATATATATATATATATATATATATATATATAGCTATCTATTTATCTCTCTTTCTTTCCCTCTCTATCTATCTACCTATCTATATCTCTCTCTGTCTATCTATCTATCTCTTTCATGGCGTTATCTCTCTCTCTCTCTCTCTCTCTCTCTCTCTCTCTCTCTCTCTCTCTCTCTCTCTCTCTCTCTCCTCTCTCTCTCTCTCCCAAGCTATGCATATATAATGACGCCGCTGTCTCAAAACCAAGGGACAACATGGTGGAAGTCCTCAGTGCCAGAGATTCATAATATATTTTTTTTTACTCTTCTTCCATTCACTTTCTTTAATGTAATTGGTTAGCTTTGGTGTAATTTTTAACTTTTAGGTCAAGTTAAGTTGAGATAGATTAAGTTAGATCAG
>JAXCGZ010000025.1:15000-22500 GCA_037179515.1 Halocaridina rubra
CCGAACCCTAATCAGATCACTCTCACAGTCTCCCTGATTCCATGATCAAAGCCAGCCCGCAATTATTATTCTCTTTGAAGAGAATTAAAGCAGGAAAGTGGTAACGTTTGAGATGTTGAGGCTGGAGATAAAGAGGATGCTGTTGACTAGGAGAAGGCGGAGGGAAGAACGAAGGAGCAGAAGCAACGAGCAGGATCTGGTCGGTACGTCAGGAAGATGTCTAGTCTATAGTTCAATAACAGGAGCTCGAGATGGAGGAAAACTTAGGAGGACGAGTGTGTTGGGACTAGGAAGGATGAGGTTAAGGAAAAGTCTGTTTAGGAGGGAGAAGCAAAGAATATGTGATTTAGTGGGAAGATGCTCTTAAGTTGAAGATAAGGCTGAACGAGGTTTTAAAATGATATCGAAACGGCTTAATACCATCAAGTAAAATACATTTATCATACCCTTACGTTGATCACAAACGGAATTAAGAGTCTGTTTTAATGGTTTGGTGGAGGGACATGACACTGGTATTGTTTCTGAAGTGTGTAACGCCCTCTGAGAGTCGTACAGATCTTAATGGACCCGGAGGTAAGTGTACATACCAGGTGGTAGAGCACCTTCCAACAAAATACTGAGGTTGCTTTGGTTTGTGATGAGCAAAGACCTGTATTTTTTTACAATTGCACCCGTTTCAACTTTGCGGTGAAAGTCATGTATTTTCTTATGGTTTTTGATGTGTTTTGAATGAATATTACCCTGGAAACCAAACCTAACCAGAAGTAACCTAACATAAAAAAGTAATTTACGACATTTGTCAAGGTCACATTTATTCAGAAACCATAGGAATAAAGTTTCGTAAATAACTAATTTTAGGTTAGGTTAGCATGTATCTTCCGACGGTTTTTAAGGTCATATGCATTCAAAACGCATCAAAAACCATAGGAAAAATGCAATTTTCACCTACATATTGAGATGGGCACCATCGAAAAAATTTATCCAAAGACTTAACCGTTTTGGGACTGTCTGTATACAGAATACTATTTGTCAACAATACAATCTCCATACTATTTTATAAACTATTCTGCAAACTTATCTAAGTAATAATTAATACGCAGGTAATGCATTACTAAGTAGATCAAAATAGCACATACATACATACATATACAGACACTCAGTTACTAGGGTTCTGGCTGGATCTCTCTTGCCAAAATACCCCCTCGTTTTCTGACTCTAGTAGGATGACAATGCAGAGGAGAGGATTCCCAGTCCCCCGCTTCATTCCATTTAGCAGACATTTATGACACGTAGGGGAACAAGAAGGAAGCTCTCAACCCCCTCCCTTATAAACCACATGGAAAGCTAGAGAATTTAATCCACTATGTTTATAAAGTAACTCTAGTTATTTCCAGTTCATAGGATATGCTAGAATGCTTTGCAACACCGTAAATATGAGACAAAGTAACCCAATATTTTAGGGAGAAAAGTTAATAAAGGATAAATGCCTGATGAAAGGCGGAGACAAGTGCCAGTGATAGTAATAGTCATGGTCCTACCCCCATTTTCCAATCAGGTGAACCCAGTGATCTCCAGATAATGGCATAATAATCAATCAGACCTATAAAATAATCACCCACTCAACAAGGGAATGCCGAATTTATTTGGTAATGACATAAGATAGTGAAAGCTAATCCAACTCCGGACCAGGATCTGACATGTGGTCAGTATATTACCAGCCCCAGTCGC
This sequence comes from Halocaridina rubra, assembly GCA_037179515.1. Taxonomy (NCBI): domain Eukaryota; kingdom Metazoa; phylum Arthropoda; class Malacostraca; order Decapoda; family Atyidae; genus Halocaridina; species Halocaridina rubra. The sequence goes on from JAXCGZ010000025.1 coordinate 16,729, forward strand.
TACCACTGTGACACAAGTGCATAATGTATTTACAGCTGCTACATAGTTTCTGAGATTACTACTAATCTAAACAATATTAAACCAAACATTGCTAATTAAGCCTTAAATGTTGGCGTTTAACTACATAAATAATATTTACTGACCTCTATGTAGGCATTAACTATCTACTAATAGGGACTGAATCACAAAATTAAATAAATAAATAACTACAAAACTAAAAAGAAACAATTGCTATAAAATGCTTGAAATGTGTGAAGAATCTATATTTACCTTCAATTCCTAAACTATGTTCCATGCAGGGCTGTATAAATCTCAGTCCATCACTTTTTCAAGAATAAGTTATTATTCAGATTGATTTTAAGTCTTTCTGGGTTTAAGACGAAATGCTGCCAGCCCAGAATTCGGATTTCAAGAATTCTTTCTGAAATAAAGAAAATTTTACTTAGTACAAAATTTGGACAACAGAGCAGTGATATTTATCATAATTGGTTCAGTGCATTCAAAGGGTATTTTAAGTCCACATTATGAAGTAACCTAATCTGATAAGATTAGGTAAGGTAAAATTAGATTATATTACGTTAGATTAGGCCACAATAGACTACAAATAGAGAGGTACACAGCATACTAAAATAATAGTTTGTTTTGGGGGAAAAATGAAAAGGTTTCCATGGTCTTCCGGAACCTGATGTATATGTTATGGCGAATCAAAATTGCAATGAGAGAGAATGAACGCATTATATGCCAAGGTTCTGCCTTGTTTCATCACTAATAAGTGCGATAACCAGTGGAAACCCTTCTTGTAAGCGTTAGATATATTTCTTTGTGAACAGCTTCATATTCATCGTAGTCAGACATTACTTAACAACTTTGGCTTTTTATTTTATTTCATTACTTAACATCATATATTTTATTGTGTACAGTACTTAGTTTTTACCTGATTAGTTTACGATCTTTTGACAAGCCAACCATTTATGGATTTTCTCGACGACCCACTTGGCGACGGACGTTCTGGCATTAAGATTATTTTATATTTTGAAAACCTAGCATCACCTAACGAATCCCAACCTAGTTTTACAAGATCAGATGGCACCAAAATGGTAACGCTATAACGTCAGCACCCAAGCTCCATCGCCCAGTCGTCTCATTCTGATGACTAAAATGGCAAGAGAACTTGACTTAACACGCTGCTAAGAAAGTTTCTTAGTCACAAATTACGAGCAATTAAATATTCTTGCATCATTTTGCTCACCAGAAAGCGTTATTGAAATTTCTAAATTAGCCAATATCTGCTCAAATATAAAGACAATATTACTTTCTACAAAGAAAATATATATATATATATATATATATATATATATATATATATATATATATATATATATATATATATATACAGTAACCCCTCACTATATCGCGGTTCACCTATCGCGAATGCAGTGCATCGCTTTTTTTTTTTTTCTGGGTATATGCGAAAATATTAAAAAAATAAAAATTTTCAGTATTTTCATCATTTTATTGATAAAAAAATGTATTTCCCAGCTTAAGTATAATAAAACAGTCAGAAATAATAAAACAACATAAGTTTGAACATGTAACTCTGAACCATAGAAAGTATGATACCGGTTTCAGTGTTACGGTAAACGTAGAGGGTCACACCTACATGAGCTAGCATTTATTAAAATTTCCTGTAGTTTCATTATTTTATTGATAAAAAGAAACATATTTCTTAGCCTAAGAATTATTAACCAGTAAAAAATATAAATACTCACAGTATTGCACCATGTAAAATACGATACCGGTATCAGCGTTTCAGAAAACGAAAAGGGTCGCACCTACGTGAGCTGGTACATATTGAAATTTTCATTAATTTATTGATAAAGAAAAAGTATTTCCTAGCCTAAGAGTAATAAAACAGTGAAAAATAGTAAAAAACATAAATTTAAACATACACTCACAGTATTGCACCATGTGAAATACTATACGATAGCGTACACTGTATTGGCGTCTTGGAAAACGCAAAGGCTCGCACCTACGTGAGATAGTTCATGGAATGCTATTGGCTGAAAGGGTGAGAGACAACAAAGCACAGAATTGTTTTTCTGTATATGCTGTATCATGGGGTCTGATTGGCTTTTTGATTGAAGCTTGGTTCTCCCGCCATCTTCCATTGTCTCACCTCACTCGTTCAGTATAACTCACATATGCGCCGTTCGTATTGTGCTTATTAATATGTTATGCTTCAGGGGGTTCTTTCGATAATAGTCTCCTATGCCTCAACAGTCTCCTCTTTAATTTCAAGCGGCTCCTGCAGATCTTCTTTAACGTCTGATTTACAAGAGATCTCCTCTACTGGGGGAGCATCAGTATCATTTCCTTTGCCTGAACAGACTCTTTACTTTCAAGCGGCTCCTGCAGATCTTCTTTAACGTCTGATTTACAAGAGATTTCCTCTACTGGGGGAGCATCAGTATCATTTCTTTTGCCTCATCAGACTCCTCTTTAATTTCAAGCGGATTCTGCAGATCTTTTTTAACGTCTGATTTACAAGAGATTTCCTCTACTGGGGGAGCATTAGTATCTTTTTCACAGTTTTCAATGCCATCCACTTCCATCATAGAAGGATAAGGAACACAGTTGGTTTTTGAAGACTGACCTGAATTGAGACCAGTTTGCGCAAAGTCCAAAGTATACTGTATTTCAAAATATCACTGATAGGATACTTGGCTTCTCCACTTCCATATTTTTCATAATGATCAAGGGTTTTCATAAGTACTGTATATTCTTCACTTCGTAACTTAGCCACGAAGAAATTGAAGAACCTGGCCTTACACTCGAACATCTGGCAGCCATGTATGAACACGTGAAAGCGCTCCAACGACTCTCACAAGAACATGATGATAGTATGGTTCGATCGGTGACCTTCTGCAATCTTCTCGACGATGCCATGTCAATACCACCTCATCCACGGTAAGTTTACCTATCACTTTCATATAAATTTACTCTTGCACGCTGTTATTAATAAAGTAAAGGGTGGTTTATTAACAGTACAGGGAGGGTTTATACAGTCAATGTAAAAATAAATGTAAAATACCTATGTATATAGGGTGATCCTACTTCGCGGAAATTCACCAATCGCGGTCGTTCCCGGAACCGAACCTCCGCGATAAACCAGGGGTTACTATATATATATATATATATATATATATATATATATATATATATATATATATATATATATATATATATATATATATATATATATATATATATATATATACTTTTACCAATTACTGTCAAATGTTAATTACTAATATTGTACAATTACCCATTGTTCTCCCATTACTGGTTCACTTGCCTTTTTTAACTGGAAACTTAACCACGTGCTTTAATATCTATTTGGGGAGGAAGTTATTGGAATGGAACAGCAGCTTTTCACCTCACAGTACTACATCTCCCATTTATGTCTTTATTTCGATATATATATATTTTTTTTATTAATTTCATTATATAACATAATTCGTAAAAAAAAAAATCAAACACTGAATTGTATCATTTGGTTTGATATAATCGCTGAAATACTAACGTAGAAGACAGATTTTTGTTTTCAATCAAGACAATTATCTAATTTGCTTTGATATAATCGCATAATTGATAACGACGAAACCAGACAAATCACATTTCGAGTGTTTCCTATTTATTGACTTTGATTAATTATTGATCTTCTCAATCAAGCTTTTGAACATTTCAAAATCGCACATTTCTTTTAGGTATTGCATGACAAGGAAAATTACCTAACTTCTTGGACTTAGATATTTTTCGATGCACGCAGTAGAAATCCTTAAATTGTTGGCTTGTCAAAAGATCGATAAGTAATTAAGAAAAAAAATAAGTACACAATAAAATATATGATGCTGATTAAGTAATGAAATAAGATAAAAAGCCAAAGTTGTCACGTAATGTCTGACTACTATGAATATGAAGCTGTTAACAAAGAAAAATACCTAATTTCTTGGAGTTAGGTATTTTTCTAAGTACTCAGTAAAAATCCTTAAATGGTTCGAGTCAGAAAAGTCTGAAAAATAATTAAGAAGAAAAAAGTAGCCAATCGGAATTTAGAAATAGGAATATTCTAGTTTACGGGTTTGTTTTAGTCTACTTCGACAATTATATTTAAGTTTATTTGTTACCCAAATATTTGAAGTGTGAAATGGTCTGGTGTTGATTAGTGAAATAAATAGCCTTACTCGTACAGCAGTGAACATAATTGTACGTACTGGTTTATTATCATGATAATGTTCATATAGCGAATTGGATAGGCCTTGTGAGATTACAAGTATGTTATTCAATAAGTTTATTTTTTTGTTTACATTGATAATTCTGTTTCGTTAGTTCCAACAATGTTTCTTCTTTGACGAAATCGTGGAAAACACTACTTTAGCCTTAAAATTTTTCAGTTGTAGCAAACTAGTAGGAAAAATAGAATACTTTTATAAATGTTATTTAAATCATTATTTCTAGCTATTCATGTTAAGCAATTCCGTCTTTTTTTTTTTGACATTTAAATTCAATTCCGTTGAGTAATTTTGTGAAAACCTTTGGCGCTTTATTCTTACATTCTTGAAAAGGTTGAGCATCACTTAATTATCGTTAAAGGTCACTTTGTCTTTCCGTGATATGTCTCCTTAATTTTAGCCACATTGTGGCGCAGTGGTAGCGTCTGGGGCTGGTATATAATGACCTCAGGTTCGATACTAGCCCTGAGTTGGATTAACACTCACTGTTTCCTATCATTATCTGTTGAATTGGGCTACTAAATGGGGGTTAGTGAATTCCTATAGGTCTACCTGGTTACTTACCCATTGCTGAGAGATCACTGGTTCCACGTGATTGGAGTGAGGCCTTGAGCCTCGGATATGTGGTAGGTATATAGTTGAGCTCTGTGCTATTAATTTCCCTTGCCTCTGCCTTTCATTGGAGACCTTTAACTGTTAAATAGGATATGCAAAGCTGTATTAACTTCATGGCTTTTAGCTCGTATTCAATGAAAGTGAGAGGCAAAGGACGGTGATAGATCTAAAGCCCGATTATAGACCTAGCAAAACAGTCAAAAACCTAGGAATTCACTTTGATAACTACATGTTGTTTGATTCCCACATAGATAAAGTATGCAAAAAGGTTACAGAAACAGCAATGTACTTATCACATATAAAAGACAATTTTGAGACTACCACTCGAATAACTGTTGTTGAATCTCTAGCCCTAGGTCACATTAATTACTGTACAACTGTTTGGGGAGCTACCACTAAGACTCGGATAAACAGAATACAGAAGCTTATTAATTTTGCAGCTCTAGTTGCCCTGGGAGGAATAAGAAAATGTGACCATATCACACCAGCTCTCAATAATCTTGGGTGGCTGCGGGCAGAAAACAAGGTCATTCATCGTATTTATGTATTTGTATGCAAAATCTTGGACCATCATTATCCTAGCTGGCTATTTGATTTAAAACAATTAGGGATATAAGGGGAACCAATACAAGACAGAGCAGTGAGCTCTTTATTCAGAGAACAAATACAGAAGCAGGTTCAAAGATGATCACTATTAAAGGGCCAACACTTTGGAACAATATTCCAGAGCATCTTAAAAATACATCCTCCTTCACAGCTTCCAAAGGCAAACTATATAGTTTTCTTTTGGACAAGTAGTTGCTGCTCACACATAAACTAAACTTAATGATTTAATGCACTTCCCCTTAACACTAACCTCTCTATA
>JAXCGZ010000025.1:27500-132500 GCA_037179515.1 Halocaridina rubra
CTCTCTCTCTCTCTCTCTCTCTCTCTCTCTCTCTCTCTCTCTCTCTCTCTCTCTCTCTCTCTCTCTCTCTCCTCTCTCTCTCTCTCTCCGAAGCGCATATCCACGTGATATTAAAATCATTGCGCATGGTACTCTAGAACTTCCTGTCGCCACCTGCAAATTGGTTGGCCAAATGAGGACTCAAACCTCGGTCTCTCAAGACTAAATACCAAGGCCTTTATTAACTCGAAATGTTGGGACTCAGAGTTTCCATAAATATATGGCCTGAATTAAAACCGACATTCCAATTTGGCGAATGCATTAACTTGAATTACGTTGGGAAGTGAGAAACATCTATTTTCCTGGCAATATATAGTGGTATCTCTTTTTAATATTTTTTTTGTTTTCTTCTTGTAAGTTTAAATAGACTTTCGCCCCACTGCCGTGAAGGAGGTTCTGGGCCTGAGGTCTATCAATTATATTATTTTAATTACTTCTGCTAATTACAATTTTGAATCAGAATTAGTTTTCTGCATTGTTTATAACTCATTTTTATTTTTTAGTCTTTCATTTATTTTCTGAGAAACATTTATGTATCATTTTCTAAATAATTTCTTATTGTAGTTTAAGTGTGAAGGTTAAAGGTTTAGGGCCTCAAATGAAAGGCGGAGGCAAGGGATAGTGACGGCACAGAGCACGATTACATACTTCCATACACTTAGGCCCCAAACCCCCTCTCCAATTATGTGGACCCAGTGATATAATCGATATTATGCCTGGTTTTACTATGTGTGTGTACTGAAATTTTTTGGCTTTGCTCTTATTATAATTCTTATATTTTCAGCTATCCACTGTTTTATTTCTTATATTATTATCATTATTATTATTATTATTATTATTATTATTATTATTATTATTATTATTATTATTATTATTGTTATTATTATTATTATTATTATTATTATTATTATTATTATTATTATTATTATTATTATTATTATTATTATTAGCTCTCTTGTACGTATAATGCTATTCTTCTTCTCGTTCTTCTGCTCTTTTCTATTTTTATGTTTTTGTTTTGATTGTGACACCAGGATGGGCAAAAAAAAAAAAAAAAAGTCTACCCTCATCGGGCCTGGATACGAGGAAAACATAAAAAGAAATAGAGATAGGGAGTATTGTGACTTGTCAGATGTGGAGATAATAAGACATGTATAACGAATAAAAAAAAAATCGGTGTTAATGTAGACACAGAAAGAGAACAGTAATTGAAGGACTTAACATCGAACTGTCCTGGACAGCCTTATTTAAGTCCACAAGACCCTTCATCTGTAGTATCGCAATGGGCGGTTGGTGCCATGGGCCAACCTACTACATAGTTTACTTCAGTCACTGTATCATTAATGTTGTTGTTTTTAAATGTTTTCTTTGTGTTGGAATAAGTTGCCTCCTCGTCTTCCTTGCGTAACGTAAATAAATAAATCAATTAATTAAAGAAGTACACTGTACTATAACTGACTTTAATAAACATTGAGTATTATATGAATCTCTCTCTCTCTCTCTCTCTCTCTCTCTCTCTCTCTCCTCTCTCTCTCTCTCTCTCTCTCTCTCTCTCTCTCTCTCTCTCCTCTCTCTCTCTCTCTCTCTCTCTCTAATTTGTATTGCCGCCTGGATTCGGGCTAGAGATCCCTGTTTGGTGACTCAGAGCTTTTGAGCCTCTCTGAAAGTCCGAACTCATTTTCAGTGTATCAAAGGATTTTATTGTGTTAGAGCTGCGGGACTGGTATATTTGGCCAGTATAAAAGCCTAAGCTCGAAAATAACTGCTTCACTCTAGACCTCACATATTTATTTTGTGCTCGCGAAATTTGTTGCGTTGATCAGGTGTGTCTCAAGGAAGTCACTTATAACCCCCTCCAGTTTTATCTCAGCTTATCTCTGGCGAAGGGAGCTGTACAAGCCTCTTTGGTGACTCGAACTATAGATCGCATTGTGGCTACGTTTAATCTTCTATCCTTTTAGATAGGTTGGGATAAAATACTCATTGGACAGAAAGGCTTGTGAAAGGGGGAAGCTATAGTCTGCTTTCGTTTTGAAAAGAAAAAAAGAAAAAGAATTAAACTTCATTGACCAAAAAGTACTGAGCTATTTCCAGTGGATTCTTTGGTATATACACGCACTACAAACCACATTATGGAAGGCTGCACTACTTACAACCACATACACCAACAACACTACATACCCTCCCAGAGTGCTATGTGGGAAACTTTATGGAAAACTGCACTACTTATTACCACACAAGCCAACTACACTACATACGCTTCTTGAGTGCTCTGTGGGAAATGTATGGAAGATTGTACCACTTACAACCACACACACCAACAAAACTACATACGCTCCCTGAGTGCCCTGTGAGGAATGTATAGAAGACTGCACTACTTACAATCACGCACACAAACAACACTACATACACTCCCTGAATGCTTTGTGGAGAATGTCCTGGATTTGCAAAGACCTTCCTTAGGTACTTGGGAGCTGTTCAACCAGTCGACTTAGGAAACGACAACAATACAACAACACGTGCTAGAAAGGCATTTCATATTCCAAACATAATTTTGCATCTTCAGGAGATACAGAAGTGTTCTTCCATATTTAAATTTTTTTATGCTTAGTGTCACTATTAATTCCCAGTTTGGGGTTGACAAGGACGGAAGCTGGGGACTTAAACTTTGATGTCCTCCCGGTCGCCCCGCTGTGGCCTCGAATGTGGCTCCGTTACTCCCCGAATCGAGCATTTAATAGCTCGCTTTGGCGAGGTCTGTTCCCCTATAGACAATGTCCTGTCTTTAGAGGCTGCTGTGTATACAAAAGTTCAAATATTCGAAGTATTCTTTATTTTTGTAATGTACAATGTACATACTTGATCCTCGTACCAAAATTTCAATTAAACAGAAAAAAATTTTCCCAGTCGCAATTAAGTTTGTTCATATACTCTCGTTGCATTTAGTCTCAACTAATGTGGAAATCATACTAATATGTATTTTCGATTATGTGACGTTATTGATATATTTATTATAACACATAAAGAGACTGCAAGATGGTAGAATTCACACACACACACATATATATATATTTGAAAAGTCGTTGCAATCTGGGGAGATTCCAAGATGCTGGAAAGAAGCGAGCGTGGTACCTATCTTTTTCTATAGGGAAGGAGGGATACAGCTCTAAACTATAGACCTGTTTCCTTGACCAGCATAGTTTGCAAAGTTGTGGAGATACTACTAAGAAAACACATCTCTCTTCACTTGGAATCCTCCAAGTTACAACATTGCTTCAGAGAAGGTAGATCAACAGCAACAAGCTTATTAGAATTTTATGATGAGGTATACCGAATCTTACAGGAAAGAGAGGGCTGGGTAGATTGCATATTCCTAGACTTCCAGAAGGCATTTGATACGGTATCACACGGGAGACTTATTAAGAAGTTGCAAGCAATGGCGAGAATAGGTGGAAATGTCTTGGAATGGATAAAAGCTTACTTCGAAGGAAGGGAATAGAGGGTTAGAGTAAGACAGTGCGTGAATGGAGAGGAGTTAATAGTGGAGTTCCACAGGGAACAGTTTTAGACCACTTTTGTTCCTTGTATATGTAAATGACCTACTAGAGTCTGTAAAATCATTCATGAATATGATTGCAGAAGATGCAAAGATTGTGAAGAAAGTAAGAGATGAGAAAAATGGTAGAGTACTTCAGGATGACACAAACAGTCTGCATGAGTGGTCAAAAAAGTGGCTAATGAAATTCAATACTTCTAACTGCATGGGATTGAGAATGGGTACAAGTGCGAGAAGGTCCAACCTTGAATGCTCAATAGCAGAAGCAGATCTTCAAGAGACGGAGAGTGAGAGGGATCTAGGAGTAAACATGCTGGCAGATTTGTCTCCGAAATGCATGTCAATGGTATAGCATGGGCAGTACATGCTTTCTTAGCAAATGTAAGGGTAACCTCCAGGCACATGGACAAGGAAATGCTCAGAAATATTTATGTAACCTGTATGAGACCAAATCTTGAATAAGCAGCCCCTTTTGGAATCCACACATTGAAAAGCACATAGCTAAGCTGGAAAAAGTTCAAAGACATGCTATGAAAGTTGTACCTGAAATACGCAATCTTGGTTATGATTAGAGGCTGAGGGAATTAGACGTACCATCACTCGAAGCTAGAAGAATGAGGGGGGAATATGGTGATGGTTTTTAAATTCCATCATAGTTATGACAGAGAGGATAGGGATCGGTATTTTAATGTGGCTGGCATTAGTACTATAGATCATAGGTTGAAGCCTCGTGAGAAAATTTCTTTGCAGGATATAAGGAAGTACTTTTTAGTGTAAGAGTAGTTGATGATTAGAATTCGCTAAGCAAGGAGGTAGTTTATGCTATCTCAGTCCATAGTTTTAAGGACAACTATGATAAGTATCACTAAGTACACAAAGGGAATCGACAAGGAGAAGGAGAGATACGAGCTTGGGGCTCTTTCCTGTAATCACTATAATGTAATGACAATTTTAATTACAGATATATATATATATATATATATATATATATATATATATATATAATATATATATATATATATATATATATATATATATATATGTGTGTGTGTGTGTGTGTGTGTGTGTGTGTGTGGTGTGTGTGTGTGTGTGTGTGTGTGTGTGTGTGTGTGTATGTGTGTGTGTGTGTGTGTGTGTGTGGTAGGAAGAACCCATTATAGAAAACAGCAAATATATATATATATATATATATATATATATATATATATATATATATATATATATATATATATATATATATATATATATATATATATATATATATATATATATATATATATATATATATATATATATATATATATATATATATATATATATAATATATATATATATATATATAGTACTTATTAATTTTATGTCCTTAACTGACAAGTAATATATATATATATATATATATATATATATATATATATATATATATATATATATATATATATATATATATATATATATATATATATATATATATATATATATATATATATATATGTGTGTGTGTGTGTGTGTGTGTGTGTGTGTGTGTGTGTGTGTGTGTGTGTGTGTGTGTGTGTTTAAGAAGTGCTACCATGCTAATTATAAAATCTTTTCTAAAATAATGAAGTCATTCGTTATATGAAGTGTTCTGAGGATGCAAGGAACACAAACATCTTTGGCCTAATTTCCCCTCTGAGAGGCCAAGTCTTGCTAATACAAACAGCCGAGTTTGCGCTAGCTAGGAAAATCACCCGTCCTTTATCGTTCCCATTTATCTGACGGTTAAAAAAGAAGCATTGCCTTCAACAGTATTGTAATGCGATTAATTCTCTGCAATTAATATGCAAAATAGGCAATTATGACCTCGGATTCTATCTCTCTCTCTCTCTCTCTCTCTCTCTCTCTCTCTCTCTCTCTCTCTCTCTCTCTCTCTCTCTCTCTCTCTCTCTCTCTCTCTCGTTTCCGATAATGGATTTGTTAATTCATTTGGAGATTTTTTATTCACGGAGCAAACTATTGTACCTCAGATTACAATGGATTTCTGCAGTAACCTAAAAGAGTGCCAATATTCAATCAATTTGGAATAGTGAATTGCATAATTCTCTATCTCTCTCTCTCTCTCTCTCTCTCTCTCTCTCTCTCTCTCTCTCTCTCTCTCTATTTAAGAAAGAGCCAAAGAATAGTAGTATGACGAAAGATTTGTAATTGTAATTTTGACAGCATATTCGCTGTTATCCGGATCAGTAACCAAATTTTTGGTGGCTTTACTTAGAATAAAAATAGATAAATTCTATCCTAACCTAACCTAACTTACCCAAAATATATTAGTGCCAAAAGGGCAACCTCAAAGCAGATTAGTGCCAAAAGAGTGACATCGAAAGAACAGTGCTATTTTAATAATAAAAATAGTTTGCACGCTGGACACAGAAAGGGAATATGAAATTCATTAGGCTATGGAAGTACAAAACGAACACATACTTATGCCAGAATGAGATGATTAGGCTATGACTTTTGGGAGCTGATATTTTGGCATCATCCATTTTGTAGAAATATTTAGGTTAAGTTAAATGTTTAAAAAAAAAAAAATATCAGCCCCAGAACGTCGGCCTTTGAATGGGTTGATGCCTAAACAGCCGAAACCATCAAGGCTGCGCCGAAATGTACCACACTCTTACCTTAATTATCTGACTATGGAATAATCTGTCAAGAAACTTGGCCAAGTAAATAAGCGTAGGAAGGGTTCCCATACATCAATATTTTATGATTGATGTAGACAGGTAACCCAAAACATCTCTCCAGAAAATATGAGGAGAATAATGGGGCTGAACACAATGTTTTATTATGTAATAATTTTTTTTAAGAATCTGTGTTAGAAAATCCGAGATTTTTTATTAGGAAAAAAAAAAAAAAAAAAAAAAAAAAAAATATATATATATATATATATATATATATATATATATATATATATATATATATATATATATATATATATATATATATATATATATATATATATATATATATATATATATATATATATATATATATATATATGCAAGTTTAAATAATTGCAACTTTTTTTTTTTTACATTTTGTGTCATATTTCCTGGTCATATTTGATTGTATAAGATACAATCTATGATGATTAATCTTGTGTTCAAGTTTTTTTGTTTTGGTTGTGGCCTCCTTGATGCTCCTAACTGGTTAGGCCAACGTGAATGAAAGTAATACTTTTGGCGCTAAGTTCATTTGGTGTTGTCCTTTTGCCACTAAGTTGTTTTGGCTAGGCTAGGTTAAGTTAGGCAAGGTAAGATTAGGTTAGGTTAGCTTAATGTTAATAAACCTATTTCCTACTTCGTAAAGGCGTCATTCACGGCGGTGAAAAGGCCGCACCAAAACGCCTTCGCCAAAAAGTACCCAACCACACTTAGGCTAAGTGCTGGTACACATTTTGAAATGTATGGTCGTTGCTTGCAATTCATACTAGACCAGAGATTCTCAAGCATTTCTGTAAGGCGGCCTACTAAGACTAAATGGTAAATTGGGCACATGTCCTTGGCTGGATATGCAAATCTGACGTACGTTTGCCAGCAACATTCCTATGTTTTCATAGACAATTAGAAATCTAGATCTCTTCTTAGTTTTTCGTTCGTTCATTCTTCTTCTTCTTCTTCTTCTTCTCTTCTTCTTCTTCTTCTTCTTCTTCTTCTTCTCCTCCCATCCTTATATCTATGTACAGCTCTAATCCAACTAAAAAAGTCTCTCTAACTAGGAGGCATTCACTGACTTCGTTTCTTGCCGAAAGTTTGACAAGTGAGGCAGACGAAATAGTTATCACACTCGTTATGCGAGGAAAAATATAAATATATAAACAAATAAATATATAAATAAACAAACAACTAAACAAAAAGACGGTTGAAGGTATCTTCCCGAGAGCTTTGGAAGTTTAGGTATTTGAGGAAATATCTAAAAAACAGGCGCCCCCCACATGATCTCTCCTCCTAAACAAGAGATGCTCAGACGGGAGGCTCATAGTTCGCTGAGGAGGAATGGGAGGAAAAAAATAATAAAATAAAGTAAAATAAATTAATATATATATATATATATATATATATATATATATATATATATATATATATATATATATATATATATATATATATATATAGTGTGTGTGTGTGTGTGTGTGTGTGTGTGTGTGTGTGTGTGTGTGTGTGTGTGTGTGTGTATTTGTGTGTGATTACCTAATTGTGATTACCTAATTGTGTTTACAGGAAAGAGCCCAAAGCTCGTATCTTCCCGTCTCCTCATCGGTCCCATTTTATACTTAGTGATACTTATCATACCTGTCCTTAAAACTATGGATTGAGATAGCATTAACTACCTCCTCGCTTAGCCAATTCCAATTATCAACTACTCTTACACTGAAAAAGTATTTCCTTACATCCTGCAAAGAAGTTTTCTTACGAAGCTTCAAACTATGACCTCTAGTTCTGGAGCCAGCCATATCAAAATATCGATCCCTATCCACTCTATCATAACCATGAAGGAATTTAAAGACTGTCACCATATCCCCCCTCACTCTTCTAGATTCGAGTGATGGTACGTCTAATTCCCTCAGCCTCTCATCATAACTGAGATTGCGTATTTCTGGCACCAGTTTCGTGGCATGTCTTTGAACTTTTTCAAGCTTAGCTATGTGCTTTTTCAAGTGCGGATTCCAAAAGGGGGCTGCATATTCGAGTTTTGGCCTCACATAGGTTACATAAATATTTCTGAACATTTCCTTGTCCATGTGCCTGAAGGCTACCCTTACATTTGATAAGAATGCATATGCTGCCCTTACTATGCCATTTATATGTATTTCTGGAGACAAATCTGCCAGTATGTTTACTCCTAGATCTCTCTCATTTTCTGTCTCTTGAAGTTGTACTCCAGCCACCGAGTAGTCAAGCTTGGGCCTTCTTGCACTTGTACCCATTCTCATTACCTTACATTTTGAAGTATTGAATTTCATTAACCACTTTTCTGACCACTCATGCAGATTATTTAGATCCTCCTGAAGTTCTCTACCATTGTTCTCGTTTTTTACTTTCTTCACAATCTTTGGATCATCTGCAAAGATATTCATTAATGAGTTTACAGACTCTGGTAGGTCATTTACATATACAAGGAACAAAAGTAGCCCTAAAACTGAACCCTGTGGAACTCCACTACTAACTCTTCTCCATTCAGACACTGAGTGTCTTACTCTAACCCTCTGTTCCCTTCCTTCTAAGTAAGTTTTTATCCATTCCGAAACATTTCCACCTATTCTAGCCATTGATTGCAGCTTCCTAATAAGTCTCCCATGTGGAACAGTGTCAAACGCTTTCTGGAAGTCTAGGAATATGCAATCTGCCCAGCCCTCTCTTTCCTGTAAGATTTGGCTTACCTCATCATAAAATTCTAATAAGTTTGTTACTGTTGATCTACCTTCTCTGAAGCCATGTTGCCTCACTGACAAAAAGTTGAAGGATTCCAAGTGAAGAGAGATATGTTTCCTTAGTAGTTTCTCCATAACTTTGCAAACTATGCTGGTCAAGGAAACTGGTCTATAGTTCAGAGCCGTATCCCTCCTTCCCTTTTTGAAGATAGGTATCACATTTGCTTGTTTCCAGCATCTTGGAATCTCCCCCGACTCCAGTGACTCCTTAAATATGATACTTAGTGCCACTGATATTGTGTTTGCGCATTTTTTAAGCACATGAGGGGATATGTCATCAGGACCTGTAGCTTTATGAACATCTAAATCCATCAGCGCTTTGCATACCTCTGTGGCTGTAAGGTTGATGTTCTCTAATACCGGCCCTTGAGCTTCTATCACTGCAATCTGAGGGGGTGGGGTATTTTCTACTGTAAATACTGACTGAAACTCCTTGTTCAGTTCTTTGCAGATCTCTTCATCCGTCTCAGTGATGCTTCCATCCGCTCTCTTTAGCCTTAAAACCTGTTCTTTTACCTTCAGTTTTCCTCTGATAAAGCTGTGGAAAAGCTTGGGATTTTCTTTAGCCTTCCTGGTGATGTCCCTCTCATAGTCTCTCTCTGCCTCTCTCCTTTTACTTAGGTAGTCATTTCTTGCTCTTTTGTAGGTTTGCCAGGCATTTATGTTTTTTCTCCTCCTATACCTTTTCCAGCATTTGTCTCTCCACTCCTTAGCTCTTTTACAGCCATTATCGAACCATTTGTCTCTGGCATGAATTACACCTACTTTGGTGACAGGTATGCAGCAATCTACTATCTTCCCATATTTCTCACAAAAGATGTCATGCATTTCTTGTACAGATTTGTTGTAAAATAAGGTTCTCCAGTCAGTAACTGCAAAAAGCTCATTCATTTTGATGTAATCTCCTCTCGGATAGTTCCTTCTCATGTCCTCAGTGCCTCTACTCTCAGGAAGAATATCTTCAATGATATACTCCATCAACAACACACAGTGGTCACTCTTTCCAATTGGTGGTTCATACTCAATTTTTTCAATATCCAACACATTATCTGTGAACACTAGATCAAGTAGTGATGGCTCATCCCCACCCCTGGCCCTTGTTGGTTCCATTACATGTTGGTGTAGGAAATTCCCTTGTACGCAATCTAGGAATCTTGTGTGTGTGTGTGTGTATGTGCGTGTTTGTGTGTATGCATGTATGTATGTATGTATGTATGTATATAGAAGCCTGCTCTTCGGTCTACTGCGGTAGACAAACATATTTACAATTATGCAGCATTTCCAGCTCCACTTTCAAAACGAAAGAAGAAGGAAAAGGAAAAGCAGTTAAGAAAATGAATATAAGGAAGAAGAAGAAGAAAAAGAAAAAGAAGGAGGAGGAGAAGGAGGAGGATTATATTGTCATATGTCTCCTCTGTAATAAAAGTCAGTTTGACAAGGTGCGTTTACATGTTCAACGCTTTAACAATATTACACCAGAACCTTTGGGTTTCCTAACCCATGTTACGCTTGGGAACTCTCCAGGACATAGGTGGAATATGAAACACTCACACACACACTCGCACGCACAAGTACAAAATGGAACCGATCAGGAGACGGGAAGTTGCGAGCTGTGGGCTCTTTTCCGGAATTACGAGCTCGTATGAGGGAAGGCCAAAGGAGTTTGATCTACCATCGCTTGAAACCAGAAAAAAGTGGTTTCCAAACTTGTCTATGCCCTACAACACCTAGGATATGTTGGTTTCATGTTCAGACCTACCAAACAAGAGTACTTTCATATTTGGGTGTGAAGGGGTCAAATTTCTGATAGCTAGCGAAGTGATTCAAAGACTCGTGACTTATCGCTAAAGACTCTTGACCCATAACATAAAGGACACAAGCGTACTCCCTGAGTCATCCCCGGAAACATCATCTCGCACCTCTGGTTGAAGAGGTATCCATTTTATCAGAAAATATACTTTTTTTGTGCACTCTTGAGAGAGAGAGAGAGAGAGAGAGAGAGAGAGAGAGAGAGAGAGAGGAGAGAGGAGAGAGAGAGAGAGAGAGAGAGAGAGAGAGAGAGAGAGAGAATTTGAACTGATGTTTTACAAGAGAGAGAGGGAATTTATATTGATATTTTGAGACAGACAGAGACTGTGTGATATTTTGAATGAGAGACACCTCTACTTAAACTAATTAATTATATGACGAAGGCGCAAAACACTCAAGTCACCTTTGATGAGGCAGTATACTTTTTTTACGCACAAAAAACACAAGATGTGAATAAAGAAAGAGTCTCTGCCCTGACGCCATCAGTCTAGTAGGGTTTTTCGTTCAGCCATCCTTATATTGGATGTGACACATTTTGACACCGGATAATTGGGCGCCAGCTATATGGGCGCTGAGACTATTATTGTGACAAATCATTTGGCTAGCGCTAAGAAGATTTTTATATTTTGGAAACCTATCCCAAGCTAACCTAACCTAACCAAATCTAAGCTATGTTTATTAAACTGACGGCGCCAAAATGGCCTTGCCAAAATGGCATCTCCTAGTCTTCCCATTCAGCTTACATTGCTACTCTACAAGGTCTTAGAAGAGTTACAGTCACAAGCGCTATGGCGGCCGGGATAATTGCTTCCAGCGAGCTTCCAGGATTTGGATGAACAACTTCCGAAGAAGTTGGAATGAGGGGGAGAGGGAGGGAGAGGTCGATCCAGAATCTGTTTGAAGGGTCTAAATTGAATCTACTTTACCCTTCCAGACTCAAGCTGGACTAACTTGGATTTACTTGGTATTAGTTAGGCTACGTTAAGAATACTATTACTTTTTTTTTGGGGGGGGAAGACTTGCTTTTTTAGTTCCTAACTGCAGTTCATTTTACCACTATATATATATATATATATATATATATATATATATATATATATATATATATATATATATATATATATATATATATATATATATATATATATATATATATATATATATATATATATATATATATGTGTGTGTGTGTGTGTGTGTGTGTGTGTGTGTGTGTGTGTGTGTGTGTGTGTGTGTGTGTGTGTGTGTGATTACCTAATTGTGTTTACGGGAAAGAGCCCAAAGCTCGTATCTTCCCGTCTCCTCATCGGTTCCATTTTATACTTAGTGATACTTATCATACCTGTCCTTAAAACTATGGATTGAGATAGCATTAACTACCTCCTCGCTTAGCCAATTCCAATTATCAACTACTCTTACACTGAAAAAGTATTTCCTTACATCCTGCAAAGACGTTTTCTTACGAAGCTTCAAACTATGACCGTGTGTGTGTGTGTGTGTGTGTGTGTGTGTGTGTGTGTGTGTGTGTGTGTGTGTGTGTGTGTGGGTGTATGTATTTATTTATATATATATATATATATATATATATATATATATATATATATATATATATATATATATATAATTAAAGATTAAGTATGGAAGTTATTGTGGACGGCAAAAGCTTCGTAGTTAAAATACTACACTTTTAAGATTACAGACCCTCGATCAAGCCCACTGTTGGGCGTTAAGAAGGGCATCCAGCCTTAATTCCAGAGTTCCAATCTGTGTCCACCCCCATAATGGGGACTGATTATGACGCATAAAAAGTAGAAACAAATTGGCCGTTACCGTAAATTAATGGCTATAATCCTCAAACAAAGGGATCAGATAGACAGACAGACAGCAGACTATCCCTCATACAACTACTATGCTATTGAATATCACAGGTACTTTTTCAGGAACGTAGCACTAATGATAGCAAAACCTTTCATAAATGAAAGAAGGATTATTGCAATGTAATATCGGCGTAAAAAATTAATCACATATTAAATATGTAATTTCAAAGTAATAGAAGTATATAATTAATGTGATATTTAAAATAAGAAATAGGTCATATTACACATGGGATCTGCCTACGCTTAGACGAGATTAAATCCTGAAATGAACTTTAAAATATTTAAAAAGCAAAAAAAAATCTTAATGAGAACTTTGTATTCCTCACAAAGGGAGTTTTGTTTTTGTCATGCAATAATAATAATAATAATAATAATAACAATAATAATAATAATAATAATAATAATAATAATAATAATAATGATGATGATGACGATAATAATAATAATAATAATAATAATAATAATGATAATAAAAATAATAATAATAATAATAATAATAATAATAATAATAATAATAATAATAATAATAATAATAATAATAATAACTAATTCATATTAAAAAATATTTCTTTTTGAATGGAATTATCAGGTGGGATATTATTAATCTAGATTCATTTAAGTAACAGTCAGTATATAATAATAATATTAATAATAGTAAAGTAATAAATTTTTTAATTTTTTTTCATTTCATTATTATTATTATTATTATTATTATTATTATTATTATTATTATTATTATTATTATTATTATTATTATTATTATTATTATTATTATTACCGTTATTTCTTTTCAGTTGTTCTTATTACTATTGCATATATTATTATTATTATTATTATTATCATTATTATTATTATTATTATTATTATTATTATTATTATTATTATTATCATTATTATTATTATTATTATTATTATTATTACTATTATTATTATTATTATTATTATTATTATTATTATTATTATTTCTTTTCAGTTGTTCTTATTACTATTGCATTTATTATTATTATTATTATTATCATTATTATTATTATTATTATTATTATTATTATTATTATTATTATTATTATTATTATTATTATTATTATTATTATTATTATTATTATTATTATCTCAACTACTACTACTACTACTACTTCGAAATTCTAAGTCTAAGATGCCATTACAAATCATCATTTATTTCTGCCGTTTATGAATTATGCATATCAGAGGAAATAACTGTTATATTTATAAAAAAAAAAATAAAACTACAAATAATATTTATAAAGCAATATCATTCGCTCTAAATATGATCAAAGGAAACATGGGCGAAATTCCATGTATTCCAAGTCTGGAAAACAAATATTTTGTTTCATCCTGATTATATGTACTCATAAAAAATGAAATGGCTGCATGAGTCATAGGTATATCTATGTACAATATATATATATATATATATATATATATATATATATATATATATATATATATATATATATATATATATATATATATATATATATATATATATATATATATATATATATATATATATATATATATATATATATATATATATATATATCAAATAAGCACATTACCATATGTGAAAATATGAACAAATATTTTTCCCAGACAGGAACTCGAACCTGGGACACATAATGACTGTGCCAAGGCGCTACACTTACAACACAGAAGGTCTAACAGAGAAACCAACCTTACAGCTTAACTGCTATACTAGGAATGAAAGAAGTCTATCTGAATGCCTTTTTGTTCATATTAAAGTTTCTCCCAACCTCACTGGTGGCTTCGTTTTCGCATTTAATTCAAATCCCAATCTAACTGGGCATCAACAGTAATCAAATAAGCACATTACCATATGTGAAAACATAGATCATAATTTACCCCAACCGGGACTCGAACCTAGGACACATAATTACTGTGCCAAGGTGCTACAACTACACCACAGAAGGTCTAAAAGAGAAACCAACCTTACAACTTAACTGCTATGCTAGGAATGAATGCTTTTTTGTTCCTATTACAATTTCTTCCAACCACACTCGTGGTTTCGTTTTCACATTTAATTCAAGTCCAAATCAATTGGATATCAACAATAATCAAATAAGCGCATTACCATTGTTGGTCCCAAATAAGGTAGTGGCATTCATTTAGAATGCATTCATTCCTAGCATAGCACATACGGATGTAAGGTTTGTTTCCGTTTTAGACCATCTGTGGTGTACTTGGTAGCGCCTTGGCACGGTAATTATGTGTCCTAGGTTCAAGTCCCAGTCGGAGTAAATATTATTCATATTTTCATATGTGGTAATGTGCTTATTTGCTTATTGTTGGTCCCAAATTAGACTGAGATTTGAATAAAATACGAAAACGAAGCCACGAGGTAGGTTGGGGGAAACTGTAATGGGAAAAGAGTGGCATTCAGTTAGAATGCGTTCATTCCTAGTATAGCAGATATAGCTGTAAGGTTTATTTCCCTTTTAAAAATTTTGTGGTGTAGTTGGTAGAGCCTTGGCACAGTAATTATGCGTCTAGGTTCAAGTCCCAGTCGGGCAGTCGCTTCAATGACCAATCCGTGAGCTACAAATCTCCACACAGTGCCTGTGAGACGAGGCCACTTTGCGAATGCTACGTGGCCTCATCAGTGGTGGAGGGCTGCAACTTTTCAAGTCATCAGAGCAGCGATGGAAGTAGTAGCGATAGAAAAGAGATGGGGATGATACTTTACGGCAAAGAGAAAGAGGATCCAGATTAGAAGTAAGAGAACGGTCATTAATGAGTCTGACTGCCTTAGATTCAACCCTATCAAGGAGATAAGTATATGAAGAAGCATCCCAGATGTGCGAGAAGTGTTCTAAAAAGGAACGGATAAGATCTTTATAGATTTTGAGTAACTGTAAAGAGGAAAGTAATGTCGAAAACGAAATAGAACCCCCACTTTTTTGTGTGCAGATTTTGAAATTTGGATTATGTGATTCGTCCAAGATAAGTTAGAGACTATCGAGATTCCTAATATAATAATAGAATTAAGAGGATATACTTCATTAGTTTCGCAGCAATAGGGTTATCAGGAGGAGAAGAAGATAAAGAGACAGCCAGAAATTGTGTCTTGGAGGCATTAAATTTAGATGAATTTTGGGTGCCGCACTCAGACACCCTCTGCAAATCGGTGTTGAGAGCAGATGGAAGAGTGATACAAGACTGATTACGAGTAGCAGATGAAGGTTGTGAAGAAAAGGCAGAGGAAAAATTCAAGGTAGAGTCATCGGCAAAGGCATAAAGAAAAGAGGATAAAGGGGACTGAAGCAGATCATTGATGAAGAAAGGGAACAGAGTAGGTGAAAGAACAGAGTCCGGTGGTACACCACTGGTAACAGGGAATGGGCTAGATGTTGCACCATCAACAACTACAGATATAAAACGGTCAGAAAGAAAACTGAAAATCAGAGAAAATAAGCGGGGAGTTTGGCCAACAGAGCCTTGTGTCAGACTCTGTTAAAAGCCTTAGAGATATCAAGGGTAATGACGAAGGATTCCCCATAGTTCCTCAGAGAAGATGACCACACATGAGTGAGATAGGAGAGGATGTCACCGGTGGATCTTGCCTTGCAGAAGCCGTACTGGTGATTACCTAATTGTGTTTACGGGAAAGAGCCCAAAAGCTCGTATCTTCCCGTCTCCTGATCGATTCCCTTTTATACTTAGTGATACTTATCATACCTGTCCTTAAAACCATGGATTGAGATAGCATTAACTACCTCCTCGCTTAGCCAATTCCAATTATCAACTACTCTTAAACTGAAAAAGTATTTCCTTACATCCTGCAAACAAGTTTTCTTACGAAGCTTCAAACTATGACCTCTAGTTCTAGAGACAGCCATATCAAAGCGAGTTAGATTCAAGACGTTTCAAGAAGTGAGAATTGAGCAAAGTTTCAAAAACCTTAGCGACATTTGAGGTTAGGGCAATAGGTCGGTAGTTTGAAGAAAGAGAGCGCTTACCCTTCTTAGGAACAGGTTGCACTATAACATGCTTCCAAGATGAAGGATAGATACTAGTTGAGAGATTGAGGAGAAAAAGACGGCAAAGCACAGGAACCAGTTCATCTGCAAACTCCTTAAGGAAACTTGCAGGGATACCATCGAGACCAGATGCCTTGTTCAATTTTAGTGAGCGAAGAACCTTATGAACTTTGCGTGAAGGAAGGATATGGGAGGGTGTAAAGCCCGCCAACCTTTATTTAATTGTTAGGCTAGAAAGAAAAGAAACTTCATATTCTGTATTATTTATTATATTCTTTATTATTTATTAAGCCTAAGAAGTGCCTAGAAATTTTTTTGATATTTCTGAATAATATATATATATATATATATATATATATATATATATATATATATATATATATATATATATATATATATATATATATATATATATATATATATATATATATATATATATATATATATATATACAGTGTTACCCCGGTTATTCGCGTTTCTTAGTTCGCGTTCTCACTCTATCGTGTTTTTTTTTTTTGATAAATTATTATTTTATTTTATGGGTATACGCAAAAATATTAAAATATTGAAGAAAATTTTGTTTCGGTATTTTCATTTATTTATTGGAAATGTAAATTTACGTTGCTTGCTGTTATTTATAATGTAAAGGGTGTTTTTTTTTAACAGTGCAGGGAGGGTTTATACAGTTTGTAAACGAAAAAATAATTGTAAATGAGTATGTGTCACGTCATCATCACCTCATTCATCGTAATTTTATCTATCACTTTCATAAAAAATTACGTTGCTTGCTGTTATTTATAATGTAAAAGGTGTTTTTTTAACAGTCCAAGGAGGGTTTATACAGTACGTAAACGAAAAAATAATTGTAAATGAGTATGTATGTCACGTCATCATCACCTCATTCACCGTAATTTTATCTATCACTTTCATAAAAATTTACGTTGCTTGCTGTTATTTATAGTGTAAAGGGTGTTTTTTTAACAGTGCAGGGAGGGTTTATACAGTACGTAAACGAAAAAATAATTGTGATTACCTAATACCTAATTGTGTTTACGGGAAAGAGCCCAAAGCTCGTATCTTCCCGTCTCCTGATCGCTTCCATTTTATACTTAGTGATACTTATCATACCTGTCCTTAAAACTATGGATTGAGATAGCATTAACTACCTCCTCGCTTAGCCAATTCCAATTATCAACTACTCTTACACTGAAAAAGTATTTTCTTGCATCCTGCAAACAAGTTTTCTTACGAAGCTTCAAACTATGACCTCTAGTTCTAGAGCCAGCCATATCAAAATATCGATCCCTATCCACTCTATCATAACCATGAAGGAATTTAAAGACTGTCACCATATCCCCCCTCACTCTTCTAGCTTCCAGTGATGGTAAGTCTAATTCCCTCAGCCTCTCATCATAACTGAGATTGCGTATTTCTGGCACCAGTTTCGTGGCATGTCTTTGAACTTTTTCAAGCTTAGCTATGTGCTTTTTCAAGTGCGGATTCCAAAAGGGTGCTGCATATTCGAGTTTTGGCCTCACATAGGTTACATAAATATTTCTCAACATTTCCTTGTCCATGTGCCTGAAGGCTACCCTTACATTTGATAAGAATGCATATGCTGCCCTTACTATGCCATTTATATGTATTTCTGAAGACAAATCTGCCAGTATGTTTACTCCTAGATCTCTCTCATTTTCTGTCTCTTGAAGTTGTACTCCAGCCACCGAGTAGTCAAGCTTGGGCCTTCTTGCACTTGTACCCATTCTCATTACCTTACATTTTGAAGTATTGAATTTCATTAGCCACTTTTCTGACCACTCATGCAGATTATTTAGATCCTCCTGAAGTTCTCTACCATTGTTCTCGTTTTTTACTTTCTTCACAATCTTTGCATCATCTGCAAACATATTCATGAATGAATTTACAGACTCTGGTAGGTCATTTACATATACAAGGAACAAAAGTGGCCCTAAAACTGAACCCTGTGGAACTCCACTACTAACTCTTCTCCATTCAGACACTGAGTGTCTTACTCTAACCCTCTGTTCCCTTCCTTCTAAATAAGTTTTTATCCATTCCAAAACAGTTCCACCTATTCTAGCCATTGATTGCAGCTTCCTAATAAGTCTCCCATGTGGAACAGTGTCAAACGCTTTCTGGAAGTCTAGGAATATGCAATCTGCCCAGCCCTCTCTTTCCTGTAAGATTTGGCTTACCTCATCATAAAATTCTAATAAGTTTGTTACTGTTGATCTACCTTCTCTGAAGCCATGTATGTATGTCACGTCATCATCACATTCACGGTAAGCTTTCCTATCACTTTCATAAATATTTACGTTGCTTGCTGTTATCTATAATGTTAAGGGTGTTTTTTTTAACAGTCCAGGGAGGGTTTATACAGTACGTAAACGAAAAAATAATTGTAAATGAGTATGTATGTCACGTCATCATCGCATTCACGGTAAGTTTTCCTATCACTTTCATATAAATTTACGCTTGCATGCTGTTATCTATGAAGTAAAGGGTGGTATGTCAACAGTACAGGAACAGTTTATACAGTGTAAACGTAAAAATATATTGAAATATATATGTACATATAGGCTGATCCTGCTTCGCGGATTTCCTGGTTCATGCCAGGTCCCGGAACCGAACTACCGCGATAAGTGAGGCAACACTGTGTATGTATGTATGTATATATATATATATATATATATATATATATATATATATATATATATATATATATATATATATATATATATATATATATATATATATATATATATATATATATATATATATATATATATATAAAGGCCTTGCTGTCAGCACAGATGACAATAAATAATAAACTTATGTAACTATTAGTACAAATAAAGTAAATTAAACTAAATTATATAAAGAGTATTACAGCAAAGAACATTGACAACGCAGTGCTGATTACTGACATAAAGTAAATAATTCAATTAAGCATGTGAGCAAACCAAGTTAATTTATTTAGATAATTTAAAAATTGTTACTGACACAGCGTACTTAATAATTCTCATACATAATAGCTTAAATAACGCCCATATAAAATTTAGTGTTTTTATAGGAGGATGGCAAATAGTCAGTGCATATTGTTCTGAGTCATATGATAACTTCATACTAAAACCTAAATACAAAAGAGCTTTTAATCATCATACCATTAATAATATCAAATTCTTGCCAATATCAATCAAAACAAAATTATAAGTAAACAGAGAATCTTTGACGTATACAATGCCTTAGATATAGATAAACTAAGCGAGCAACTCATAATCAACATCTCGTCTCATTACTCGTGGAAAGCTTGAGCTACAGAAGCTTTTGGAGAAGTTTTTGGCTAAGGACCAGAAATTTATCAGTAGGAGAGGAATTAAGCTCATCACCTTTTCCTCTTATAAAGGAAAGCTGTAGACCTTCGAATCTGAGCAGTGCAGAAATTCCTAGCTATAATAAAAGCGGAGAGAACTAAATCAAAAGGGGAGTCGGCTTTGTATGACCGGTGTGCCCGATCCCTGGTCTGCATAGCCATGAAGCAGACACGGTCAAACCAAGAAATAGGGCGATTAAAATTTTCATAGAGGAGGGGATGTACGTCTCTATTTCCTAGGTTATGATCTATGCAACTTTTAAGGCTACCTGATCAGGTTGCGGGACCGAAAGCATTAGTCATCCCATGGGAAGTAAAAAAGGAAATTACACAAATCATTACGTTGGGTGCGCTCAAAGTGCCAAAGGCGGCGCTGAGTAGAAAGAATTGATGGAGGGGGAGCTAGACTTAAAAGAAAAATATATATATACATTTATTTTTGTACAATATCAAATCAAATCAAATCAAATCAAAACATTTATTTCCATTTTGTACAATGGTTATTCAACATTAATAATAAATTAAGTAGACATGTAATTAAACTAATAAATAAGAGGGTTAGACATATAGTTAAATTAAATGTAGCTTTCATAGAAAATAATAATGCTGTAATAAAAATGTTAACAATAATGTTAATAATAAAGTAGTAAGTATGCCACTATATACAGGATCGTTATTATCGGCATCATTTCCATATTTGCTTCCTTACAATGAGAATAATTAGTTCTTAATGAGCAGCAACTATTTGTCCAAAAGAAAACTATATAGTTTGCCTTTGAAAGCTGTGAAGGAGGATGCATTTTTAAGATGCTCTGGAATATTATTCCAGAGTGTTGGCCCTTTGATAGTGATCATCTTTGAACCTGCTTCTGTGTTTGTTCTGTGAATAAAGAGCTCACTGCTCTGTCTTGTGTTGGTTCCCCTTATATCCCTGACTGTTTTTAAATCAAATAGCCAGTTAGGATACTGATGGTCCAAAATTTTGAATACAAAAGCATAAATAGCATAAGCGACCTTATTTTCTGGCCGCAGCCACCCAAGTTTATTGAGAGCTGGTGTGATGTGGTCATATTTTCTTATTACTCCCAGGGCAACTCGAGCTGCAAAATTAATAAGCTTCTGTATTCTGTTTATCTGAGTCTTAGTGGTAGATCCCCAAACAGTTGTGCAGTAATTAATGTGACTTAGGGCTAGAGATTCAACAACAGTTATTCGAGTGGTAGTCTCAAAATTGTCTTTTATACGTGATAAGTACATTAATGTTCCTGTAACCTTTTTGCATACTTTATCTATGTGGGAATCAAACAACATGTGGTTATCAAAGTGAATTCCTAGGTTTTTGACTGTTTTGCTAGGTGTGATAATATTGTCGCAAAAATTAATTGTTGTGTTTTCTGGAATTTGTGCTATGTGGAACCTTGAACCAATAAATATGCACTGTGTTATTTACTTTCGTTAATTAACAGCCCAATTTCTTGGAAATAGGTTTTAATTTTTGACAGAGTGTTTTCTGCTCTTAAAGTTAGCTCTGGGAGGTTATTAATATCACCACTAAGGAGTAGTTGAGTGTCATCTGCATATTGTACGACTAGACAGTCAGCAATGAAAGAAGATAGATCATTTACGTAAATGGAGAAGAGGATAGGACCAAGTACTGATCCCTGTGGAACACCAAATGATACATCTTTTGGCACAGAGATAATGTTGTTAAGACGTATGGACTGTTTACGATTAGATAGATACTCGCTAAACCAGCTTGGATCAATATTTAAGTTAATACATTTACTTAAAAGAATTTCATGGTTTACACTGTCGAAGGCTTTTGATAAGTCTAATAAAATTAGTAAAGATATTTTTTTCATATCTATATTATTATATATACTATTCGTAACTTTAAGCAGTGCAGTTTCCGTCGAGAGTTTTGGTCTGAAACCATGTTGGCTAATCGTTAGTAGTCTATTTGATTCTAAATATGACATAAGTTGGCATGCAACAATTTTTTCTAATATTTTAGAGAAAATGGGTAGCAGGGAAATGGGACGATAGTTTGTCACATCTTCTCTGTCCCCCTTTTTATGCAGAGGTATTACATGTGATATTTTCCAAGAGTCAGGAAACTTTTTAGTAACAATGGAAGTGTTCATAATAGTTAGAATATAGGATGCAATCATGGGTAGAGCATCTTTGATGAACTGAAATGGTATACCATCTGAACCATAAGAGCCAGAGTTTCTTAGGCTCTTTATGGTAAGAATTAGGGTAGCACAATCTATAGGAGTTAGCTTGAAGTACTCTCTTGTGTTTTCATTGGAAGAATTGTCATTTAAGCAATTACTCATATTCACTGAGTTGATGTTTTCTTGAGTTTTTTCATATGTATTTTTGCCAACGTTAGCAAAATAGTTATTAAAGTTATCTGCTTTGTCTTTCAACTCCGTAATATTTTCATAACTTTCTGAGGTACTCTTTTCATTTGGTATCATGCTTCTTATCACTTTCCATGTTGCTGCTGTATCATATCTAGAGTCATTAAATTGTTTTTTGTAAAAGTCTTTTTTACTTACACTGATGAGAGATCTGACACGTTTCTTTTCTGTTTTATAACGTTCTCGGAGAGTCATATCATATCTATTCATTTTTAGCTCTTTTTGTATTTGATTTCTGATATGCATTGCCTCTTTCATGTCATTAGTTAGCCAAGGGGCTGAGGGGCGGGTTATTTTTCTTGTTACAATGGGTGCACAACTATCTAAGCATTCAAGGAAGACTTTTGTTAAAATCTCAACCTGCAAATCGACGTTATCTGTGTATTTAATTCTATTAAGTGCATTTGTGTTGTTGATTAATGTTTCACAAAAGATATCAGGGGAGAAATTTTTTAGACACCGGAATGTCTTGAGGAGAGGCTTCCTTTTCGGCTTGTTTATGTTTAGCATAGCAATGTTCAGCTCGTGGTCTGCAATTGGGCAGGGAACTACGTCCCAATAGGGTATACTTTCCACTTTATTTGTTATTATCAGATCTATAAGAGTCCTAGAATTAGGGGTTATGCGGGTCGGTTTTGTCACTATTTGTGTTAACTTCACAGTGTTGATCACCCTTTTCATTTTGTTATCTGCTGAGAGCAAGTCATCATTAAAATCACCAAGTATGTATATGGGTTTATGACGCACACAGATATTTCTGAATGTTTCTAGCAGATGATTGAATGAACTGGTAGGTGCTTTAGGGTGACGGTAAACATACCCTACAATGAAAGATGGAAGTTTCTGATACTGCACAGTGATCCATAAATCTTCGAGCTCCTCAGTTTTTTCTAAACCTGTTGTTATTTCTGATGCACTAAGATAATTTCTAACATAAATACAAACCCCACCCCCTCGGCCATGGTCATTGCGAAATATTTTAAACTCTGGGATATTCACATATTTATTTTCAGTTGTAGGAGGAAGCCAAGTTTCACTTACACAGAGGATGTCTATGTTGTAGTCTTTTGTTAGCATTATTATTTCCTCAAAATGAGCTTGCTTGTGTGCATATATATATATATATATATATATATATATATATTATATATATATATATATATATATATATATATATATTATATATATATATATATTATATATATATAATATATATATATATATAACCTGTATATGCATGAGTGTATAATTTGCATGTGTGCTATATTATATTCTTATATGTATTATATTCATGTGTACACACGCACACACACACACACAAGTAGTACAGCAGTCTTATTTTCTTCATTTTTTTTGCTTTTCTTTTAGCTTTCTCTTTTACTATTTTGTTATTTTGTATATATATTGTGTTAAATGTAAAGTCTAATCCCGTGATAACATATCTTGGTTAGCAAGTCAGTTTATCAGTTAGGAAGAATATATAACAGAAACAGGTGGGTGCCACCTCAAACACAAATTCGAATTTTCCTTCAGGCTTGACTTTTGTTTTTCTTTTTATACTTAAATTACCATGGTCAAGTTTTTAAGTTAAGATGTGTGTTACCGGAAAGGAGACAAACTGAGTCACTAAATAGCACTTATATGGAGATATAAAAATTCTGTGTGAAGCTAAATTAGAAGTTTTTCTCTTTTCTTTTTTTTCCTCTTTCTCGTCTTCTTTCTATATTCTGTGAGAGGGAGAACATAAAAATGAAGCCATCTCTGTCCCAAACCTCTCCCACCCATGGGTCGGGAGAAGGGGTAGTCATCAGGGGACTTAAACAGAGAATCAAGAAGTTAGAGGAAATGGTTATAAGCCTTGATGATAAAATTCGGAATATGGATGGAGAAATGAAAGAGAATGAAACACTCAGAGAACAAATAAGATCTTTGGAGGAAGCAAATAAAGCACAAGGGCAGGAGAGAAAGGAACTAGAAAAAAGAATAAGGAAGCTGGAAGGGGAAAAGAGTCAACTAGAATCTAGAATTTCTAAACAAGAAGATAAAAACAAACAGCTAAATGACAACCTAAAGGAATTAGATGTTAGTTCACTGCTCTCTTCTGAGAGAGACGAGATTGCTGCTTGGAATGTTCAGATTAAGGAAAACATTGAACAGTTCAGAAAAGAGTTCCAGGAGCTGAATATGGAAAATGATGCCATGAAAACGTCCTTTGCTGATGCACTAAAGGGAAATGTGGCAGTAAAAGAGGCTGTAAAGGTGGTGGCACTGGAAAACATACAAACAGTTGACTATAAAGAGACAGTAATCGAAAAAATGAAAGACGTTGTGATGGAAAGGGCAAACCCACTCATCAGACAGGCACTTGATAAGGAGAAGACAGTGGTAATCTCAGGCATAAGTGAATCCCAGGAGCCAACATGGCAGGGGAGACTTGAAGAAAATAAAGCTAGCGTTGTAGACCTGATAAGAAAGCTTGGTGTAGTATGTGGTCCTGAGGATATTGTAAACATACACCAACTAGGTAAATATTCGAGGGAAGGAAAGCCGAGACTAACAAAAGTAACCTTTGAGAGAGGGGAAACATGTAGGGAAATATTGTTGAGAAAAAAAAGTCTAAAAGACCTTCAAGAATGCAAAGAAGTGTTCATTAGACGATACAGAACACAGGAAGAGATGGGAAAGATCAAAAACTTGTTGCAAGAGGCAAGAAGGTTAAATGATGAAAGAAATGAAGAAGAGAAGAAAAATTTTCGTTACAGAATACTTCCAGACAAAGGGGAGATAAAGAAGATAATGACAGAAGATCAGGGGATGGGGCCTCATTAAGATTGTTATACACAAATGCTCATGGATTAGCTGGTAAGGCAGTAGAATTAAAAGATAGGATCCACAACAGTAAGGCAGATATAGTAGCAATTACAGAGACTAAGTTGAGTGAGGACATAAACAGTGTCACAGTTTTTCCTAAGGGCTTCAGAATACTAAGGGTCGAAAGATCTGAGAGGACTGGTGGAGGGATAGCACTGCTCATAAGTGAGAGGATTCAAGTTGAAGAAATAAACTTGGCTATAGAAAGTGAGTTCAGGGAATTTCTTGTTGCTCGCATAAATACTGGGTCAGAGAGCATTATAATAACTGTTGTATACAACCCACCAAGGAACCAAAATAGGCTTGAAATTTATGAGGAAAGTCATATAGGTACTATTGAAGTCATAAACTCAGTTGTTAACATGGCACGGGAGAAAAAATGTAGGATTTTGATTATGGGAGACTTTAATCATAAAGAGATAGATTGGATAAATCTTGACCCACACAGTGGTGAGGACTCATTTGGGGCAAGATTCCTAGATTGCGTACAAGGGAATTTCCTACACCAACATGTAATGGAACCAACAAGAGCCAGGGGTGGGGATGAGCCATCACTACTTGATCTAGTGTTCACAGATAATGTGTTGGATATTGAAAATATTGAGTATGAACCACCAATTGGAAAGAGTGACCACTGTGTGTTGTTGATGGAGTATATCATTGAAGACATTCTTCCTGAGAGTAGAGGCACTGAGGACATGAGGAGGAACTATCCGAAAGGAGATTACATCAAAATGAATGAGCTTTTTGCAGTTATTGACTGGAGAACCTTATTTTACAACAAATCTGTACAAGAAATGTATGACATCTTTTGTGAGAAATATGGGAAGATAGTAGATTGCTGCATACCTGTCACCAAAGTAGGTGTAATTCATGCCAGAGAGAAATGGTTCGATAATGGGTGTAAAAGAGCTAAGGAGTGGAGAGACAAATGCTGGAAAAGGTATAGGAGGAGAAAAAACATAAATGCCTGGCAAACCTACAAAAGAGCAAGAAATGACTACTTAAGTAAAAGGAGAGAGGCAGAGAGAGATTATGAGAGGGACATCACCAGGAAGGCTAAAGAAAATCCCAAGCTTTTCCACAGCTTTATCAGAGGAAAACTGAAGGTAAAAGAACAGGTTTTAAGGCTAAAGAGAGCGGATGGAAGCATCACTGAGACGGACGAAGAGATCTGCAAAGAATTGAACAAGGAGTTTCAGTCAGTATTTACAGTAGAAAATACCCCACCCCCTCAGATTGCAGTGATAGAAGCTCAAGGGCCGGTATTAGAGAACATCAACCTTACAGCCACAGAGGTATGCAAAGCGCTGATGGATTTAGATGTTCATAAAGCTACAGGTCCTGATGACATATCCCCTCATGTGCTTAAAAAATGCGCAAACACAATATCAGTGGCACTAAGTATCATATTTAAGGAGTCACTGGAGTCGGGGGAGATTCCAAGATGCTGGAAACAAGCAAATGTGATACCTATCTTCAAAAAGGGAAGGAGGGATACGGCTCTGAACTATAGACCAGTTTCCTTGACCAGCATAGTTTGCAAAGTTATGGAGAAACTACTAAGGAAACATATCTCTCTTCACTTGGAATCCTTCAACATATTGTCAGTGAGGCAACATGGCTTCAGAGAAGGAAGATCAACAGTAACAAACTTATTAGAATTTTATGATGAGGTAAGCCAAATCTTACAGGAAAGAGAGGGCTGGGCAGATTGCATATTCCTAGACTTCCAGAAAGCGATTGACACTGTTCCACATGGGAGACTTATTAGGAAGCTGCAATCAATGGCTAGAATAGGTGGAAATGTCTTGGAATGGATAAAAACTTACTTAGAAGGAAGGGAACAGAGGGTTAGAGTAAGACACTCAGTGTCTGAATGGAGAAGAGTTAGTAGTGGAGTTCCACAGGGTTCAGTTTTAGGGCCACTTTTGTTCCTTGTATATGTAAATGACCTACCAGAGTCTGTAAATTCATTCATGAATATGTTTGCAGATGATGCAAAGATTGTGAAGAAAGTAAAAAACGAGAACAATGGTAGAGAACTTCAGGAGGATCTAAATAATCTGCATGAGTGGTCAGAAAAGTGGCTAATGAAATTCAATATCTCAAAATGTAAGGTAATGAGAATGGGTACAAGTGCAAGAAGGCCCAAGCTTGACTACTCGGTGCCTGGAGTACAACTTCAAGAGACGGAAAATGAGAGAGATCTAGGAGTAAGCATACTGGCAGATTTGTCTCCAGAAATACATATAAATGGCGTAGTAAGGGCAGCATATGCATTCTTATCAAATGTAAGGGTAGCCTTCAGGCACATGGACAAGGAAATGTTCAGAAATATTTATGTAACCTATGTGAGGCCAAAACTCGAATATGCAGCCCCCTTTTGGAATCCGCACTTGAAAAAGCACATAGCTAAGCTTGAAAAAGTTCAAAGACATGCCACGAAACTGGTGCCAGAAATATGCAATCTCGGTTATGATGAGAGGCTGAGGGAATTAGACTTGCCATCACTCGAAGCTAGAAGAGTAAGGGGGGATATGGTGACAGTCTTTAAATTCCTTCATGGTTATGATAGAGTGGATAGGGATCGATATTTCGATATGGCTGGCTCTAGAACTAGAGGTCATAGTTTGAAGCTTCGTAAGAAAACTTGTTTGCAGGATGTAAGGAAATATTTT
This sequence comes from Halocaridina rubra, assembly GCA_037179515.1. Lineage (NCBI taxonomy): Eukaryota > Metazoa > Arthropoda > Malacostraca > Decapoda > Atyidae > Halocaridina > Halocaridina rubra. Next base: position 55,631 of record JAXCGZ010000025.1, read on the forward strand.
TTCAGTGTAAGAGTAGTTGATAATTGGAATTGGCTAAGCGAGGAGGTAGTTAATGCTATCTCAATCCATAGTTTTAAGGACAGGTACGATAAGTATCACTAAGTCTAAAAATGGAACCGATGAGGAGACGGGAAGATACGAGCTTTGGGCTCTTTCCCGTAAACACAATTAGGTAATCACAATTAGGCACATCACACACACACACACACACACACACACATATATATATATATATATATATATATATATATATATATATATATATATATATATATATATATATATATATATATATATATATATATATATATATATATATATATATATATATAGTGTTCCCCCGGTTATTCACGTTTCTTGGTTCGTGTTCTCACTGCATCGCGTTTTTTTTCGGATAAATTATTATTTTAATTTATGGGTATATGCAAAAATATTAAAATAAAAATAAAAAAATTCTTAGTATTTTAATTTTTTTATTGAAAAAAACATATTTCATTATCTAATTGAATTATCTACGAATAATAAAGCAGTAAAAAATAGTAAAAAACATAAATTTAGAGAGATAGATAGATAGATACGTTTATTGACCACCTCTTTTGAAAAGTATAATCTTTACAAAAAGAATATTTGGTCCAAATAAATACAATAGATTTTGTACAATCATCAAATAAGTAAATGAATTTTAAATTAATATACATTGTACTAATAACTTAATGATATACGTACGTACATTATAACTCACAGTATTGCATCATGCGAAATAGTGTTCGATAGCGTACAATGTATTGGGGTCGCAGCTACGAGAGCAAGCATATATATTTATATTTCCAGTAGTTTCATGATTTTATTGATAAAAAAAAACGTATTTCTTAGCTTAAGAACAATAAAACAGTAAACAATAGTAAACAGTATTGCACAACGTAAAATACGATACCGGTATCAGTGTTTCGGAAAATGCAAAGGCTCTCACCTACGTTACCTAGTGAATATTAAAATTTTCATTATTTTATTGATAAAACAAGTATTTCCTAGCCTAAGAATAATAAAACAGTAAAAAATAGTAAAAAACATAAATTTAGATATACGTACGTACAGTATAACTCACAGTATTGCATCATGCGAAATATGTAGTGTCCGATAGCTACGTGAGCTGGCATATATATTTATATTTCCAGTAGCTCTCACCTACGTGAGATAGTTCATGGAATGCTATTGGCTGAAAGGTCGAGAGACGACAAATCACAGAATTGATTTTCAATATGTTCTGTATCATGGGGTCTGATTGACTTTTTCATTGCAGTTTGCTTTTCCCTTCAATTTCCAATGTGCCGCCTCACTCGTTCAGTCTAACTCTCGTGTGCGCCGTTCTCGTTGTGCTTATTAATACGTTTTGCTTGTGACTTTTTTACTTGCATATTTTAACCTTTGCAATGCCTCCCAAGCATCCTTCATCTTCTAAGGCTTCTTGTAGTGAGGCTAAGCGGCAGAAGAAAATGTTAACCATTGCAGATAAAGTGAAACTCTTAGATATGTTGAAAGAAGGAAAAAAGTTTGTGGATGTCGGCCGCTATTTTACGTAAACGTAAAAATTATTGTAAAATACTGTACCTATGTGTGTCATGTCATCATCACCTCATTCACGGTAAGTTTTCCTATCACTTTCATAAAAATTTACGTTGCTTGCTGTTATTTATAATGTAAAGGGTGTTTTTTAACAGTGCAGGGAGGGTTTACACAGTACGTAAACTTAAAAATAACTGTAAATGAGTATGTCATGTAATTACCACTTCATTCACCGTAATTTTATCTATCACTTTCATATATAATTTACGTTGCATGCTGTTATTTATGAAGTAAAGGGTGGTTTGTTAACAGTACTGGGAGGGTTTATACAGTGAAAACGTAAAAATATATTAAAATATCTATGTACATATAGGTTGATCCTACTCCGCAGTTTTCCTGGTTTGCGCCGGGTCCCGGAACCAAACTACCGCGATAAGGGGGGGAACACTGTATATATATATATATATATATATATATATATATATATATATATATATATATATATATATATATATATATATATATATATATATATATATATATATATATATATATATATATATATATACATACAAACTTATCAAGGTTATATATATATATATATATATATATATATATATATATATATATATATATATATATATATATATATATATATATATATATATATATATATATATATATATATATATATATATATATATATATATATATATATATATATATATATATATATATATATATATATATATATATATATATATATATATATATATATATATATATATATATATATATATATATTTTCCTTTTTTGATGTCGGCTAACCCCCAATTAAAGGGGGAAACAGCCAAGGTATATGTATGTATGTATATATGCAGACAAACAAAGGTTAGATATATTTATACTAATTTCTATATATTTGTCAATTTTAGACCTGCTAGCACTCGGAGAATTGACTACTAAATCAGAGTGCAACTGTAGAGCCTTCGATGATATAGCCTGACTAACATTATCTCAGCGGCACTAAGTAACATATTTTAAAAATCGCTGGAGTCAGGGGAGATTCCAAGATGCTAGACAAGCGAATGTGATACCTATCTTCAAAAAGGGAAGGAGGGATACAGCTCAAAACTATACACCTGTTTCCTTGACCCACATAGTTTGCAAAGTTATGGAGAATCTACTAAGGAAACATATCTCTCCTCACGTGGAATCCTTCAACTTTTTGTCAGTGAGACAACATGGCTTCAGAGAAGGTAGATCAACAGTTACAAACTTATTAGAATTTTATAATGAGGTAAGCCAAATCTTACATTAAAGAGAGGGCTGGGCAGATTGCATATTCCTAGACTTCCAGAAAGCCTTTGACACTGCCCCACACGGGACTCTTTATTAAGAAGCTGCACGCAATGACTAGAATAGGTGGAAATGTCTTGGAATGGATAAAGACATACTTAGAAGGAAGGGAACAGAGAGTTAAGAGTAAGACACTCAGTGTCTGAAAGGAGAAGAGTTAGTAGTGGAGTTCCACAGGGTTCAGTTTTAGGGCCACTTTTGTTCCTTGTACATGTAGATAACCTACCAAAATCTGTAAATTCATTCATGAATATGTTTCCAGATGATGCAAAGATTATGAAGAAAGTAAGAAACGAGAATATTGGTAGAGAACTTCAGGAAGATCTAAATAGTCTGCATGAGTGATCAGGAAAGTGGCTAATTAAATTCAATAGTTCAAAATGAAAAGAAATGAGTATTGTACAAGGTCAAGAAGCCCCAAGCTTGACTACTCCGTGGCAGGAGTAGAACTTCAAGGAACAGAGAATGAGAGAGATCTAGGAGTAAGCATACTGGCCGGTTTATCTCCAGAAATGCATATTAAGGGCAGCATATGCTTTCTTAGCAAATGTAAGGGTAGTCTTCAAGCACCTGGACAAGGAAATGTTCAGAAATATCTATGTAGTCTATGAGAGGCCAAAACTTGAATATGCAGCATCCTTTTGTAATCCGCACTTGAAAAAGCACGTAGTGAAGCTGGAAAAAGTTTAAAGACATGCCACGAAACTGGTGCCAAAAATACGCAATCTCAGTTATGATGAGAGGCTGAGGGAATTAGACTTACCATCACTCGAAGCTAGAAGATAGAGGGGGATATGATGACAGTCTTTAAATTCCTTCATGGTTATGAGAGAGTGGATAAGGATTGATATTTTGATAAGGCTGGCACTAGAACTAGAGGTTATAGCTTGAAGCTTAGTAAGAAAACTTCTTTGCAAGATGTAAGGAAGTACTTCTTTAGTGTAAGAGTAGTTGATATTTGAAATTCGCTAAGCGAGGAGGTAGTTAATGCTAACTCAATCCATAGTTTTAAGGACAAGTATGATAAGTATCACTAAGTACAAAATGGAACCAATCAGGAGACGGGAAGTTACAAGCTTGGGGCTCTTACCCATAAGCACAGTTAGGTAATTACATATAATTATTTATTCATTTATAATATATATATATATATATATATATATATATATATATATATATATATATATATATATATATATATATATATATATATATATATATATATATATATATATATATATATATATATATATATATTCCTTTAATTAATTTTCAGACTGATAAAAAAAAAAATTTTGATTAGCAACACTATCGTCTCTAGTGATGAAAATTTTTGTGTAGCCTAAAAAAATTCGTTCATTCCGATAATCCAAGCCAATGGTATTCATGTTCCATGTGCATATTTGAAGGCAAAATAAAAATTATACATCACAATTAGCCTGTCCGTTTGGCATCACTGTTCGGGCGCCAAATTATGTGACGTGGGGGAGTTTTTGTTATACCTAAGGGGACTCAGTTTCTGAACTCCGTTAGGAATTCACAGACATCCATGAGACTAAAATCTTTAATATCACCATTCCCCGAATACCACTACTCGGATAATGAAACTCAGAATTTAATTTTCCTATAATATTGGAAAGCATAAACAAAAATGTAAAATATGACTTAATAAAATGCAGCCTTGAATCCCGGTAGTGGTGAGCATGATTTTGATTTCCGGCACCACAGACGGATGCCAAGACTTGGCCCTAAGCTCAAAGGAGGTCACCTCTGTCACACAGTCAAAGTAGAATGGAGGGCACTAAAAATGCAGAAACAGAAACAACACACCGGGAATAATGGGAAAACTGAAAGCGCGAGCACACAAATAATGAGTTTAAAATATAAATCTACAGGATGAAATTATAATCATTTACTCACAGTTGACAAGATATTTTTTACGCTACCAAAAGCATGAATCAATAATTAATTACTTGCAAGCATTGGCATAATACACTTTATTCACAATAAAAAAAAAGGATCTACAAGATAAATATGTAATCATTTAATTAAGATTGACAAGAAATGCTTATGCTGCCAAAAGGGCATGAACAAATTAATTATTTGCAAACATTGGCGTAAAACACTTTATCAACAAGCATTGGCGTAAAACACTTTATGTACGATGATAGAAAAGGTTGAAAGGGTGAAATGAGATTAGAATTCGTTACGAGAAAAGATAGATTTTTCACGTGGCAATGAGCAATCATCTGATTTTTACCTGGAAAATTAAATTGAAAGATCTTTCTTATCATTGTCTTGGGCGACATGCACCGTACATGACCATATCTAGTTTGTCCATATTTGGTACACAACACCTATAGTAAAGACTTTCCTCATGTCAGGCGAAGTGTACCAGATAAAGTCAAGGTTTTTACAGTCTGAGCACTCAGTTTACCTCACGAAAATGCCATACATCTTCCTACTTCAAAAGCTTGCTGGTTACTGATTTTATATGGGTTTAAAGTCATCGCCCATTGGGACAACTTGAAGAATTGTCAATCGCAGTGAACGTGTAAATAATAAATTAAGATAAAACAAAATTTTTTATAAATTACGTGTTACAACCTAGATCAATATTAAAATACTAAATCATATCTGATGTTACTTATGGGGATTAAAAAGGAACACATTTTATTAAAATTCTTTATTCAAACGCTCTTTACAAATATCATTCATGCTTTGCCATTAAATACACTTCATAAACATCTGCATTACGTAAGACGGGCTTCGCTCCACGTAATTTCACACATAAAGAAAATAATAAATACACTCTGCATTTGTGGTACGTAAAATATACAACCTAAAACACTCGTAGGAGCCATACAAAATATTTGAGAAAAAACTTTACAATGTATATTGACATAAGGAGAGAATTAAATGGTAAGAATTCTACATGAAAGTACAGCAATTAATATCCCTGTATGAATAAAAAAATTCACATGAATACAACACCATAAAAAAGTGTAAAACTGTAATTTTACTCAATAAACAGAATCCAAGAAGGCCGAAGATTATTTCTTTGAGCATCAAACTCTAACTCTTTTATTGCTCTCCCACAGTCCATTGGCACAAAAACAACTCGTAAAATAACCACTATGTACAAACGGAAGCAAAGAATGACTGACAAGGAAAAATATCTAACAGATAACCAAGGGTTTGTACTAGTTAAAAAAAATGGTATTATCAGTTAGATTTATCTTTAAAATTACTGTCTTCATATAAATCATTTATTTAAATCATATAATAATCATCGCTACCAATTACTGGTGTAAGAAATATCTAAAATTATAATTATGGGGGAAAAACATCTCGTCCACTGCTCAGAATATTCCGTCATAAAACAACCGTGCAGATTTGCTTATGAAAAAAAATATGTATAAAACAATATTCCTATGTACACAAGAGTTGAGTGGAGTATACCAGACCTCTGAAAGCATGTTTCAGAGATTTAATCATAACTCCTGAAATTGCAGGTTTAAATGCTAGATGAGATAAAATACCTCAAGAGAGGCCAACTTCCCTAGAGCCTCGATTTATCTTTAACAAACACAGCAATGTCAATTATCTTTCTAACATACAGAGTAATGTTAGTTATCTTTCCATTACAAAGAGCATTGTCAGTTATCTTTCTAGCAAACACATCAATGTTAATTATCTTTCTAACATATGGACAATATCAATTATCTTTCTAACATATAGAGTAATGTCAATTATCTTTCTAAAAAACACAGCAATGTCAATTATCTTTGTAAAAAAACAGAGCAGTATCAATTATCTTTCTATCAAACAGAGCTTTGAAAAGTATCTTTCTAACCAACATAGCAATGTCAATTACCTTTCTAATAAACAAATTAATGTCAATTTCCTTCCTAACAAACACAGTAATGTCAAATACCTTTCTAACAAAGAAAGCGATTTCAATTACCAATATAACAAACATACATTGTCAACCCCTTTCAGGCACCAACAGAAACAGTGTCCTATCTGTATAATATTCATGAATATCTGACATTTTTTCACAATAATAACAATTCTAAAAGATTTGTAATATACTGTAATAAGCTTTGTGTCTTTTTACCCTCGAACTGAACGTACAAACACATGTAGTGCCACGTTCTTTTGCACAGGTATATATTTTTTATGAAACTTTCTGATTAACATAAACAGCCAATCAATCCAAAAACTGCATAAAGTAACACTGCTAAAATGAAATTAAGACAATATTTAAGCCTGCATTCATAGCACACACTAATATCACCTAGAAGCATGAATAACAAAGAGCATTAGAAATATAAAGTTCAAAAACTTATTAGTACTTGGAGTAAGATGAGTACTTAAGGTATGCGTGGATCGTAGGGATTTCGTGTTTTTTGGTTTGACCACCTCCCTTAGAAAAGGGAATGGGGCCCTGTATTTATAAGTAAAACATTCTGGCATTAAGAAGTCCAAAAACAGAATGGGATGATTGGGCAATGCCATTTGGGTGTCGATGTTTTTGCACAATCCTTTTTATAAATGGATTACGTTTTCCAAAAATTAAAATATTCCTACCGTCAGAACGCTTGTTACCAAACCTGATATCATCACAATATGCTTAGCATCAAAAAAGCTGACACCAAAACAGTGGTGCCAAAACATACCAAACCCCCCTGGAAACAACAGCCATTCAAAACCACATACTGTATATCATTAAAATTGTAAAGCCCAAGAGTGATTTTCTAATTGATGAAGATGCAAAGAGAAGTTTCATTACATTTTGCCTGCAAAAGAATATAAAAAAAATATATACCAGCATTTGGTATTTTTAAAATCCAACAATATTCATTATACACTCATTTACTACACTGCAAGTGCTTTCATGAGTGACCACCATGGCCGAGTGGTAGTGCATCCAACTTTGATTCGACAGGTCGAGGGTTTGCGGCTTGCCATGGTCTGAGGTTAGAAATGAAATACACGCAGGGTTATGGTTCCAATTGCCAAAACCAAAGTCCTGCGCAAGAAGGCACCGTCCTAGCCATTAGTAGGAAAGAGTGTGGACGTAAACCAATCAGTCCGTGGGCTTTTGTGAGAGAGAAACTTATCAGCATCAAGGAAAACATACAAAAGTGCAAGAGGATGAAGTAGTAACTCACTAAGCCAAAGTTAATCATATATCTAAATGTATTCTATTCTCTGACTCTATAGCACAGAGAGTTTTCTGGATTGCTCTCCATGTCTCGTACACAACCATACATGCCACCAACACAACATACACTCCTTGAGAGCTCTGTGGAAAAGCCCAAGATTAGGGGTGATCTTCCTCAGGGACATGGGACTGTTCAGTCAGGAAGCTTGGGGAACAAAAATAACAACAACTAAAAGGGGTAGCCAAAACCCAGCTTTCTATACTGCAACCTATGACCACTCTGCAGAATGACCATCAAGAGCAAAAATGCAAGGAATAAGGACTACATCAGTAAGAAAAGGTATATGAATATATATATCTAGAAAAAAGAGAAAAAGGGAAAGAAGTACAGTATTAGCAAATTGTATATATATTGTAGAGCAATCCATTTTATTTTTACAGGCACACCATTTTCAAATACCCCAGGAATAACATATATACCAATTGAGCCAAAAGGAACTATCATATGCTCAGCTTGAAACCATTACCAACTATAAATACTGTTAGCTACATGTATGCATGATCATACCACTCCCTCCATACACATTAAAACAACCATTCTGACATTACACAATCATGAAGTAACCCCACATTCACCTCAAGCCAATCATCATTACCAGTACTCACAAAAAATATATATAAAATAATGAGTTATGTCTTTATGCTGTAGTTTTGGCACATAAAGCCATTTTTTTTCTGCCATACCCACACTACAAGTAATACGAAAGAGTTAAGTAATATTTTCACAAGGGATCTAATTTATACAGAATTTGCACATACATACCGAAATTTCTGTGAATCTTCAAAATATCATGTTACTTGTTAAAAATTGGACAATTTCAAAAGCTTTCGTTCACAGTCAAATGTCCCATAAATTAAAATAGTTTTTTCAAATCTGGTATACAGAGACGACCCTATAGTCCTACATGAATGATAATTAACTTAAATCACTTACAGCTGTAAATAATAAAGCATGGGGAGAGAACTGAACACAATTTATTGAAAGTTCTCACAATATACCTTCTAATGTTAGCTGAAAATATAAGACGAAATACTATAATAAGGAAATCTTAGCAACAGATTTGAAAAACTCTCAATACAGTAGTCCGTTATTTCTGACAGACGAGGCAGTCTCGCTGAGTATCTCTTAACAAGGTAACCCATTCTAATAATTATTCATAACTGCTCAGCTTAAGGATAACCTTGGATGCCATAATAGAAATAGAGAAAAAAAGGTGATTGCAGGCATTTATATAATTACCAAAACCACTACTGCATTAGTTATGTACATTTCAATCTAACATTACAATTGTACAGTTAAAGCTTTGTATAGTGTTTGTTTGCATTGATAGTGCATTGTCAAATTCCCCCCAAGTAGCTCTATATGCTGATTTCCTCCATTCATAACGATTCTAATTCCTATTCAGTACAGACTACAATGTTGGGAATAAAATTTACAAAATGAAAAGTCTTTGAACGATAAACGAACATTCTTTAAAGGCAAATGAGTAAAAGTTAATTGAATATACCAAAATGATCAAGTCTACCTCACCCAAAAAAATCCAATATTCTGAAATATACCTTTTTCTGCAATCGATTATGCAAAACGAGAAAAACGAGCAAGCTACGCAAGGATCTCTTGACCTGGTTTGCGATGCGCTGGAAGAAACGGTCTAGACCATAATCACCTATGACTGCAATACTTGTCAACTTCTTGTTTGGTGACGCGACGATACACCTCCTCCGGGAGACTATCCGGATGCTCAAGAACGTTAGTGGTCGTGCTCAGTTTGCGCATCGAGTTCGATACCACTGAAAGGGAGAATGACCAATTATCTACGAATTTACGCTGTGTGAGAGAGAGAATCTCTATTTACGACCTTACAATGCAAAAAATAAAAATGTACAATTTCTGACAAACTAAACCTGGTCAAAGTACGTTTATCATATACAAATAAGAGAATAAAAGAAAAATAAAGCTTTATATGAACTCACAAGGTCGCAGAATGTTCAGAGAGCATTGCTGATCGAGCCACGCTAGCGATGAACGGCAAAGATCATCGACACTGTTGGTGCTGACGCTGTTGTTGTAAGATTCCAAAAATGATTCGGTAATCAAGGAAAATATCCAAAACTTCCAATTTCCCAGAGTGCGCTCTCGAACATAATTCGTGAACATTTCCCTAAGCTTGCTGTGGCGGGCATGGGTCATAGGAGCACCTGTGGCGGGAAGTTGAGCTTGGGCGTTGCTGAAAGATATGTAAAATGTAAACTCTGAAGTCAGTGTTACTTTTTCTATGCCACTGAAAGTAACAAGCTAGCTAACACATAGGTTAATGTTTTATGTGTCACTATTACTCCCCATAAAGAGGGTGGACACAGTCAGAATGTGGCTGGGGATATAAGGCTGCATGCTTTTCCCAACGCCCCATGGTGGGATCAATCAGAGGTCTAACCACTCAGCCACTGCAGTCCCCTGCTGGCTAATGAAAAATACATGTAAATTATGGCCCATATGGAGCCTAAAAATATAGACTAATTATAACATTAAATATTATATAATATAAAACTACATACTACAGAAGTTTACAAACTCATATCTTTTGCTACAGTTGTGGTTACCCTGTTGATATATTCATGCCTCATTTAAGAAGAAGCATATCACCTTGCCATGTGAATAACCCAAGCAGGGAAGTGAGGGGGAAATCAGGGAACCCTTTATTCCCAAGGAGCTGAGAGGTGAGCTCGATGGATGTCTGGCTTCTAGTGATTGTGCTTTACCTTAGCAAGCCCCCTTGCAAGGGGACTTGCGGGTACTGCATATGTACGTGAAGAAGTTTTGAACAGTCAGCGAAAGGGATACTCACCTAATCTGCTGACTCAAGTTTTCAATTTGAGCTCGTAAGCTTTCGGCCTGTTCCGTCAGGTTCTGCCTTTCTGTCTTCAACTGTTGGATATATTCTGCTCCTTTATGCAACATAGCTGCCTTGCTAATCTAGAAGGGAATGATATCACTATTGGAATCATATATATTAGCTAGAGCTCTATCTACCTATCTTTAAGCCTATCAATCTGTCTATATCTATCTCTCTATCTTCGTCATTCTTTTAATTCAGATCATCTACTCTTTTCTCTCATCACACGGGGGTTGGCAATTTCCTATAGGTCTATCTGATTATTCAGTGATTGTCTGGAGATCACTAGGTTTACATGATAAGAAAGGGGGCTTGGGCCACCTTTATAAGGTAGGTAAATAGTCGGGATAAGTGCTATCACTGTCCCTTGCCTCTACTTTTCTGTGCTATCACTGTCCCTTGCCTCAGCCATTCATTACAAACCTTTAACAAAGTTCCAAATCCAGAATTGCTTTTCTTATATTTCTAAAACGTAAACATGACCTTTGCTAAGGTAGTTTCAGAGATCATACTAAATATGACCTCTAAAAAGTTTAAGTATGATGAATAACCTATTATTTAAAAGTTGTTTTATTGGTCAAATATATTAACAAGCTACATTTTGAAGCATACAAGACTATAAATGAAACACACAAACACACACACAAAGAATGAAGTATCTGCAAACAACAGTATATTAATTGCGAATAAATACATATACAGAATAAAGAAAGAAATATCTTAAAGAAGTAAAGAGATAAGCATTCAACATCTACACTTAATGCTCAGGTATAATCACTACATATTCTAGTATAATTCCACATCTGACAAGTCACTACATTCCCCATCTATATCTTTCTTTTCTTTCTCTTTTCTTGATGCCCGGGCACAATGAGAGCAATTTTTCTGATTTCTTCTGTAGGGAAAGCTGCTAGCCTCTAGCCAAAGACATTCCAATTTTGGATCTCCTGATAAAAATGGGAGCAAATGAGGAGGCTAAACCAGCTGAGGCTGTCGGACCTCACTGCAGAATATCCTTCCCGCCTACTTTGTGGATGACCCAAGCAGGGTGGTAGGAGGGGTTAAATGTGGTAATTCTTTATCCCAAAGGAGCTAAGAGGAATAACTGTGGTATATGTTGGATCATCATGAATACATGTTTCTTGGCTTGGACACCCCTTACAAGAGAGAATGGAACCAACTATATACAGAGAGAAATAAGGAAACATAAGACTACATTCAGCAAAGCCTACACTGGTAAGCTCTAACATTGACCTAGCTTTGAGCCAGCAAACCATGGCTCCTGAGATGAAAAATTAAAAAAGAAGTGGGCAGATTTTGGATAAAAAATATGAACCTTCCAAAAAAATTCACTTACTTTGGCATTAGGGCTCTGGCTAATGGAAGGAATTAGCGAATGCATAATATCAAAGTTGTTTTTCAAATTTGAACGGCGCTTCTGCTCGGCGTTGATGTGGCAGACTCTGCGGTGCTCTTTGTATTGCACCCGTTCTGTTTCGCTCTTGGGTCTGCAATGTAAAATAAATAATCAAATTTAAAATAATCCTTTGGAAAAAAGAAGAGATAAAGTAAAACATATGAGGACTTTTTTTATCTGAAGGACTATTTGGGCCAAAAGATTAATACCATGAAAATCAATAAAGCCTAGTACATATATCAAGGAGCTACGAGGTGTGACTGAGGTGCGTCTTGACTCTTGGTGAATGCATGATCTTGGCTCGGAAAGCTCCCTTACAAGAAGAAATGAGGCCACTGTATATAGATAGATTGAAAGACAGACACAAATTAATTAGAAATGAAGAAAAAGAGGTTACCTAAATGCTTTGTTTGGAGGAGAGGGAACATTCATCATCAAAGGAGAAGAGGGTTCGGGGTGAGGAGGAGACTGCTTAAATATTCCCTTAGGAGAGCATGGACTCCACGGTGATATCTGCAACAAATATATTTAATTATATATACCTCATATTATCCAATCTATGATTTCCAAGGTAAAAATTAATATGCAATAGGATGTGTTCAAGTTTAAGTCAATGATTAACATCAGACTTATCAATTCCCACCTGAGAGAACGACTGGGTCTTGAGGGTCGAAGGCGTGACCGCAGAAAGGGTAATGGGAGATACCAAAACTGGTGTTGAAACTCCTGGCTTGAAGTCGCCGCTATTACTCGTAATACAACTCAGAGTACTGCTGCTGCTGTTAACGCTACCACCTGTGCTTGTGTTACCAGTAATAACACCGGGGATCATAAGGGATACTTTGACGTTGCTTCCCGAGTCCACCGTCATACTGCTGTTCGTAGAGATAGTAGCCAATTGACCGCTGCTCGTGAAGGTGGCTAACTGATGACTATTCGCTGGAGGACTACTGCAACTGACTTGGCATGAACCTGCAACAAGTAACATAAAGGAAGTAGTGTAATTATTAAGTGCTATAGTTAGTACACTAAAAACTTCACTAGAAAGGTATAAAAAAAAAAGAAGACAAAGAAAACACATCTATCACAGAAACTATCGATGCAATTAAAAACTACGGTAATCAAGTGCATTCTGGAAATTCAGAATATAAACGTCATAATGTATATGTAAAATTTAGTTACATATCAAGAGCCCACCTGAGGTAAGAAGTTGAGCAAGAAGGGCCGATCCTCCTGGAGCACTAGCAGCTTGAACGGGAGATATCACAGGCGTTGTTATGATTGTAGAACCACCATCAGCTACGATGGGTCCAATGGCTGGAGCAGGGGCCAAATGTGGTAAAGAGGTGGCTATCACAGTGTTAACAGAGGGATTGAGGTGGGACAGGGATGTAGCCGTGACGGAAGTCACCACCTGGTGGGGTACCAGAGATGATACTCCCACCACCCCACTATTGTTGCTGCTGCTACCCCCAGAACTATGAGACCTTCGACGGGGATACAACTGAAAGTAGAATTAAAACCTGTATTAATAAAAGAAGACTATGGCAGCTGTGGCCAGATTGGTAGCGTGTCCAACTCTGATTCGTCGGTTAGCAAGGGCATTCACTCAGGGTAAATGTTGCACTTGCCAAAGTTCTTTGAAAGAAGGCAACATCCTAGCCCTTAATAGAAAAAGGAATCTGGGACATAAAACCAGATCACTACTTAAAAAAGACAAAGCAAAAATATATTATAATTAATTACATAGCAGCAAGAGATATACATAAGAGTGCATTTTATGGCTGAAAATGAATGTCATGCTCAAAAAGGTAATAACACAACAACCAACCATCTTTATCAAGGTATACAATAGTTCAGATTAGCAATTCAGTACAAAACGTCTAATATACATCATTAGTCTCTGAAATATAGTTCGAAGCACAATATTTATAAAACATGCAAAATATCTATGTGGCCTCTGTTTAACAAAATAGTGTTTCTTATATATCAGCTAAATGCTGAAAACTTGCAGATAAACACTAACACTGAAAGTCCCCTCGTTTGTAATATACTTTTGAAAATTGAAGTCTTCCCAATAAAATAACATCAATAAACTGCACGCCAGTAGAAAATACTGTACCAATGTACAGCCAGTATGAAAACAATGGCTAGTTGGTTAGTTTGGTTATTCCACCCAGGGGTGGAATGGATCATGGTGGACCCACAGGTGAAAAAACAGTGGCTACAAGCCCTGGAGTGACAGTGTCAACATCATAGGTCCAATATTAAAACTGTGGTTGGGTGGTTGGTTTGAATATTCTATCAAGGGATGGAACGGGTCATGGTGGATCCGTAGGTGAAAAAAAAAAAAGTGGTACAAGTCCTATAATATATAATAGCAGCATCACCAACTTAGGTCCTGTATGAAAACAGTGGCTGGTTGGCGGGTTTGGATATTCCACCCGGGGATGGAACAGGTCAAGGTGGAGGATGAAAAAACAGTGGCTACAAGTCCAGGAGTGGCTGCGTCTGCATCATAGGTCAACCCTCCAAAGCCGTAACTCAGAAGAGGAGCAAAGAGGCCAAACTGCCACAATGAACCCCTGTCCCTAATGCAGTGTTTCTCAACTTTTTTTTTTTAATCAAGGTGCACTTGTAGAGTAATAAAAATTCTGAGGAGCATTTAATATATCAGCAAGATAAACTTATCCATAATATTGTAAAATAGGAAAATTATAAAAAAAGGCTCTTGAAATAATTATGTATATTTAAGACAATACGATATATCAAGTATGCTTGTGTAAGACCTGTTCTTGATGTGTTTTGGCAAGTTTTTTTTAATATTAGGCCTTATATATGATAAGCATGCTCCCATTTCCTCATCAATACGTCTAATATTTTATCTATTTTTACATTTAATGTTGGTAAATGCAGAAAATACTAATTCACAGAGGTATGATGAGAACTGCAATAAAATATTTAGTGCTTTACGAGCTATTGAAAGATATTTTTAAGATCCCTCGCGGTACTTAGGTCAAAGGATTAGCGCTGATTCCTGTACTCAAATGTCATTATAGCTGCTTCTCACATGCTTTAGGACAAGTTGTTCTAAGATTTTATATTAACCATTTACAAGAGAGAGAGAGAGAGAGAGAGTTTTATTTCCATTTCAATACAATGGGTATTCGTCAGCCAGGGTAAGCCCCAACCCCCCACTGTGGTGTCCACCCACAGCAGTTCCTGCCAGTAAACAGCTTAAACTCTCGGTCTTGGACGGGAACCGATCTTTCGACCTCATGAATGCGAAGCCAGCGCGTTACCACTGTACTAGCCAGCAGAGAGAGAGAGAGAGAGGAGAGAGAGAGAGAGAGGAGAGAGAGAGAGAGAGAGAGAGAGAGAGAGAGAGAGAGAGAATGACCGATTTAAATCCCTCGAGGAAGGGGACCTTTCAGGGCACACCGGTTGAGAAACACTCCCCTAAAGGGTCACAAGAATCTGGGAGAGACTTTGGTTACCCAGGCGACTTAACTCACCTCTCAACACAATCCACAAAATAAGTTTTTATACACTGAGAAATGCTTCTTCAAGCCGGAGATACTGAAAGCAACCCAGGAAACACAGTATGGAATATGCATCACATAACCTCATATGCCACAAACACAGCATACATTCTCTGAGGAAACCCAGGATCAGTGCTAGTCTTCCCTAAGAGACTTGGCCAAGCACCTTAGGAAACAAAAACAAGTGTCTGCACTACTAAAATGTGAAAAAATCTCCCTACTTTGCAAAACAAAAACTGCCTCAGTAATATTTTCATTTCGTTTCATTTTCAATAAGTTCAGGATATAAGAGCCTCCAACATGCTTCCTAAAATCTAAAAATATCCGCGAATAAAACTGGCCTGATTTCCTACAGATAAAATATGTTTAAATATTGCAAAATAGAGAAGTGTAATTCTGAATTTCCAAAAAATATCGACACCAACACAGAGCAATATAAGGAATGGGACGCCTGGACCATGCTGCATCTGCACCATCCTGTTTGTACATACATACATATACCGAGGCTGTTTCCCCCTTATATTGGGGGGTAGCCGACGTCAAGAAAGGAAAGTTTGGGGAGAAGTTATTCTCCCCTCTACTCCCC
The DNA here is from genome assembly GCA_037179515.1 of Halocaridina rubra. Taxonomy (NCBI): domain Eukaryota; kingdom Metazoa; phylum Arthropoda; class Malacostraca; order Decapoda; family Atyidae; genus Halocaridina; species Halocaridina rubra. The sequence continues at coordinate 72,222 of JAXCGZ010000025.1, forward strand.
CTCTTCATTGTTTGTAAAGAGAGTAAAAGGCTAAATATCTGACACCAAACGAGTGCCCACATGCGCCAAACCACAATATATGTGAATGAGAAATCATATTATACAAATATTAAAATATATTAATACAGTACATCAGTAGAAAGCAACACAGTGGTTCTTTCCGTATCATTACCAAAAAATCAGTTTAATTATCCTTTTGAAGTAGAATAGGAATATAGATATGCTGCTATTTTTAGAGAAATGAGCAAAATGGTTAGGATACTCAACTCAGAAGTTGACTGATCCATGATCAAGCCCATCGAGGGCTGAGAAGGGCATTCAGCCTTAGTACTCCAGGCTATACTTTGTGGCTACTCCCATAATGGGGACTCATTATGACAAATAAAACATGGTATTATTAAAGAAACGAGCATATATGACTTCACCTTAACTCAGTCAGAGGTCTAAATTGCAGCAGAGCGTTGAAAATTTCAGTTCTTAAGTATAAACTACACAGGCAAAAGAGGAAAATTCTGAATATTAATGTCTATTCATCTAAGAATATGCTAGGTGTTCTTTATGCAAAAAATTACTTCATACGTTGGCAAAATGAGAGAGAGAGAGAGAGAGAGAGAGAGAGAGAGAGAGAGAGAGAGAGAGAGAGAGAGAGAGAGAGAGAGAGAGAGAGAGAGAGAGAGAGAGAGAGAGAGAGAGAGAGAGAGAGAGAGAGAGAGAGAGAGAGAGAGAGAGAAGACAACATTATCTTGACGTAGACAAGATCTTTGTTCGGTATGATAATTGATAAGCTCTAATACAGAACTAATACATTAAACGTAGTAATGTTATGTTCAGAAATCGAAGAAGTCAGTCAGTCCTGGTAAACATTAAAGTTGTTAAATCTTTTGGGTCTAGAATAACTTTGTGTTTGGAAGATCTTTAGTATCACAACAATTAGTTTCAGTAAGGTCAGAGACGATGTCATTGCTTATATTCCCCACACACACAAAAAGGTCATAATGGACCCAGGGATATCTCCACCCTAACCTGAAGAGGGTCACAGTGGACCCGTAGATATGTTGCATAGGAGAAAAATAATATAAATTTAGTATTTACACGATTTCTGCTAGTAAACTATTTAAGTTCATTTACCAGTGTCATTTTTCGTTTAAGTCTTTTAAGCTATTTACAGCATCGAAGTTGATAAAAATGTTTAGTTCGTTCATACGTTTTCAGCACTTTAACTACTAGAGCTAAGAAAATCTTCAAGAATGTTTTCTATAATTAAATCGAATGATTTATTTGTCTTCTCAAATCAGACACCTTTTCTGATGCCTTTACCAGTCCTAAAATGAAAATAAGAATATTATGCGCTTTTTCGCTCAAACTACAAAACTCGATTTTTTTTTTTTTGGGGGGGGGGGTTTAATGAGTATGATACCTAGGTGGGTGATGGAAATTGGCTCGTCAGATGTGAAGGGATAATAATTGTAGACATTGTCAACACAACTCATACTGATAAAACTATGACATCGAAAATTTTCACTTGAAGGGAGTGGGTGGTCACAGATAGGTCAGAGCTGGGGAATTACGGCTGGATATCCTTTCTATTGCTCCGTAACGATATCAAACCCGCATTATTCAGCTCGTTACTTCCCGACATGTGTGTGTACCACTGGGCTACAGCGGTCACATAATGCAGATTAGCAAATATTTAACAACAAAATATTTTTCTAAATCAGGGAATAAAAGGATTCGATTACTGGCCTCGTATAAATGAGTGGTCTTACCAACAAGAACATTAATATCTGAGCTTAGTTTACTGTCTCGAAAGTATCATTGTCTTATACCCACGAATTTTCCCCTATATAATAATAAAAATAATAATAATAATAATATCAGTAGTAGTAGTACAATACTGTTTTGAAATATGTTAAGGAGTGAATGGATCTATTATTATTATTATTATTATTAGCCCTAGAGGATAAAATTGTCTGGGTACACAAGCACTTATTGGTCAAATGGCCTTGTAGCGGTCATCAGTTCAAGACCACGAGACCAGTTCCAGACCTAATCCGATTCACTTCTATTTGTTTCATATGTTAATATTATTTTCGTGTCTCCGTCGCCTAACCGTTGGATTGCGAATCTTTTTATTTTTTGTTACATTCTAACGTCATTTTACAGCATCCGTCCATTTTTCACAGTAACATTATTCGTGCAGTCTTTTTCAAGCCATTTTTTTTTCCAGAATTTGAATTGGCGATCTTTTGAAATTCTACTTTGAAAGCATAGATTCGAAATTAAATATGTTAATCATAGTTTATAATACATGAATAAAAACGATATTCATATTTTCATGTATAGCCTGACAAAGTAAAGAATAATGATGATATCTACAGATATGAATGATTATATGCATATAACTGAAAATATAAAGGGAATGAATACATGTATACTTGCTATGGGCAATATAATCCAGACACTTGGATAATATTGTAGTTTAGTTTTGTAGGGGCTAAAAGAAAAATACATACGAATAGCCAAACTTTCGGTTCACGAGACGTACGATTGGTTGGGTCAGAGCATATATTTACCCAATCGGAACAGCTTACTTGGATATATTTATAGGGCGTGTGTATTTTCTTTTTATTTCAGCTTGGCTGCCTTGCTTCAGGCTGTGGTCGAACTATGCATTCGCAGTAGAGTCTTTAACTTCTCTCTCCTTAAAACATGCTCGGAATTTTACTGCAAAGCCTCCAGGAATATATCCTATTGACTGGTGATAATTAACTATAACGGATCAACTGAAGAATCCCCACCCAGTGAGGGAGATTCTTAAGTTGATCTGCGTTAGGGGGGAGATTCTTCAGTTGATCACACATGGGGCCTGGGTCGGTGTCGTGTCGGGTCAGGTACTTTCTTTGTGCGATTAAAAACTAGATTGTCAAATGAGTTATGAGAAGGAATTACAAAGACAGAACGGGAGTTGGGTTATCCATCTGCATAAGTCACAGAATTATGGATTAACTCAAGTTGAGGTCAATATTGGTCGGCATTACAAAGGCAAAATTGTATATATAAGCTAACATTTTAGCCCTTACAATCATTAGGGAGATCAACCTAATCTGAACAATGTTGTTGTCTCTCAGTTCAATTGGGGGGAAATTGTTACGCCGGGCACTCTGCGGGGGGATTCTTCAGTTGATCTCAGTTGGGAGGGGATTCTTCAGTTGATCTCAATTGGGGGAAATTCTTCAGTTAGGTTCTCTGGGGGGGGATTCTTCGGTTGGTCCACTATAAATAATAATAATAATAATAATAATAATATCTATATGTGAGCTATATTCCCCCTTGTAAGGGGGTGCCTGAGTCAAAGCAAATTACCTTGTCTTTGCGGGGAGAATGACAAAGATTCCCAGTCCCCTCGCTCCGCCCTATTTAGTCAACTTTTACGACACGCAGGGAACACAGAGGAAATATTCTTGCCCCCCCTCCTTCAGGATAATAATAATAATAATAATAATAATAATAATAACAATAATAATAATTGCCAAATTCACTTGGACTTAACAAAGATAGGGCGGTAGTGTTAAGCGTTGTTTGTGGATCTACGGTTGGAACAGAAATTTCAGGGTATGAGCTTTAATAATGGTCAGAGGTCCCAGCAATGCAGTTGTGAACTATTTTTTTTTCAGTGAACACCCTTTTGACTCACGCCATGAATTAAATTAACTTTAAGGAGGTTTTTATTGCTCTCTCTCTCTCTCTCTCTCTCTCTCTCTCTCCAAATAATTTAATAAACACAAAAACGAGAATTACAATTATTTTTTTTATTTCTAATGTATGAAATTCTTGTTATATTTTTTGTGCCTTATTATTATTATTATTATTATTATTAGTAGTAGTAGTAGTAGCAAAGATCTCTTTACGTAGCAACGAAGAGTTAAAATGTATAGCCACCAGTCAGCTTGACTTCATGCTGAACAGACCAAACTTATATCAGCAAAAATCCTTATCTTCATGAACTGCATAATTTCAAATGCATTTGCACAAAACTATCACAAACAAAGGAATGGGACGATTGGGGGATGCCATTTGGGCGCTGACGTTTTGACGTGGCCGCTTTGACGCTACATATTTTATAGATTGTTAGGTTAGGTAAGGATTTCGAAATATAAAAGTCTTCTTAGAACCAGAACTTCCGCCGTCTAAAAGGTAGTCGCCATAATGGGTTTAGGGCCTATATGGCAGGCGCCATAACGGCTGCGCCGACATGTACCATATTCACTCTACTTATAATCATGAATATTAGTATTAATAAATTATATAAATTGGGTAACAAAGCCTAAGCGACCTCCACTTGCCCCAGTGACCATAGTAAAATCAAAACTAAGAAAAAACGCAATTTAAAAAATACATATTTTTTTCTATGCATATAAAAATACAGTTAATTTAAATTAGTTGTCTAATAACTTTATTATTAGACGACAGAGGATTATAACGAGGGTAGATAGACAGCTCGATCACTAACTAGGGCATAACAGTGTATAAAATGGCACCATTTCTTATCATAATGTTCTGACGCAACTAAGCTCGTATTATGACTTGAATATCAAACGGTTAAAGGTGCCGATATGTTGACAGTGCCAGAGAGGTCACAATTGTAACAAAATTAAGAGTCAATAGGTGCCAAAATATCGACAGTGCGAGGGAGGTTACAACTGTAGCAAAAACAAACGTTGGGAGGGAAAGTCATTTCACAGTCTATTCAATAACACCCGACATTGTTTTATAGCGGCTATTTTTATTATTATTATTAGTATAAAACAAACGAAATATAATGATTGTAAGACATAACACTCTGTGAATTAACATTAAAACAGACGAAACTATAAAAATGTTCAGAGAGAGAGAGAGAGAGAGAGAGAGAGAGAGAGAGACTGCAACCTTAGATCATTATCTATATAGCCTTCAGGGATTGGGACTAAACCAATGATGAATTCTTTTGCCCCTCCTCTTTAAACCTTCCCCAAACACGAACTAACACACACACACACACATGAGACCTATTTCTTCGTGGATGACTGGAAGGAAGATGAGGAATCACAGTCCTTATAGTTATTATTAGTTACTTATAATAATAATAATAATAATAATAATAATAATAATAATAATAATAATAATAATAATGGAAGAAATTGCATAAAACAAAATGAAACACTGATGGGGAGTGTTGTGACTAGTCAGATGTGAAGGGATGATTCTAAAGAGTGGTGTGTATTGGACGCCCTCTTCCCAACCTCATTCGTGGCTTCTCTTAACACTATTCTTTGATTAATAGACATCTATGACATCCATAGAAAACTAGATTATTTTATATCATTCACTGCTGCAGGAAGTACACTCAATATACGATAATAGACATTCTCTCTCTCAAATCACGCGGTCTGCTCCGTAAAGAAAAAAAACTGCAAAAAAAAAAAAAAGGTCGAATTTTCTCATTCAACAGAACTTGGTGGAATACAGGAAAACTTTTAACACACACAAACACACATACACAGAAGAACAGATAAGGTGGCTGGGAAAAATACATATAAAACAAATATATACATAAATCGATGACAGTATTACCGTGACATTCAAAGTTTTCCCCCGAAATACAGAAATTAAAACATAAAGAAATCAAATTATTCCACAGACATTTCTCAAGGCTATTGGTAGAGGTTGTACATTTTCACCCTGCAAACGGTCAACACGAATGCAGTCTGCAAGTCATGATGATGCTCAGTAGGCTTTATAATTGTGTGCTCATGGAGTGGTTTGGTTTGGTTTGGTTTCGGTTTTACGTCACGAACTCCCTTTTCTACTAAGGGCTAGGACGGTTGCCTTCTTGCGAAGGACTTGTTTTGGCAGATGTAATCGTTACCCTGAGTGTATGCCCTTACTAACCTCAGTCCGTGACAGGGCGCGAACCCTCGACCTGACGCCTCAGAGTCGCAGACGCTACCATTTTGCCACGGAGACTACTATTGTGTGCTAGAGGGAGTGAGCTGCATATTTTGTGAGAGAGAGAGAGAGAGAGAGAGAGAGAGAGAGAGAGAGTGTAGGCTACATACTTGTGTGCATGAGAGAGAGTAAGCTGCATATTTTGTGTCCATATGTGCGTATTATTTTTTTCGGCTCAAACTGAGAAGCAGTACCATGTTTTTACTGAGTATTTTTAAAGGGAAAAATATTTACCCATTAGCATCACAGAAACGAGGCGATTCAACTGAATATTTATAATTTATTGTGATATATTTACTTCAATAAATTCATCTTTAAGGATTCTCTAATTAAATGTATTATATAAATTCAGAGGAACTCTTAAACCGTATTTATGTAGATTAATCACTAAATTATCGTATCCCTGTCATTACCGAGTATAAGTTCATGTCAATTTAACCATCTCTATAGTTCATATTTACACGCCGTATTTATTTTGGCTACGAATTATTTGAAATGATATCTACTGATAACTGCCACCCACTATCACTGCCCCTAGAACGCTTGTCTCTAACTCAACCTAATCAAGTGAAATAAATTTGTTCACAATTTTTCATTCACTGTAATAAATTTATATGATACGTTTACTTTAATATTATCAATGGGCAACTGTCCGCTATTCCATTGAGAATTAAGGGTTACAGTCCGAGGGGCAATAGCTGAGAGGGCAATTATCCTCGAAAATGCTAACCCACAACTAAATAAATGGATTTAGCGTCTGGCTACAACTTAGGCATTCACGAGTTCAACTCTCTACAAAGTTACATCAAGAGTAGCATAAATATTGTTCGGGCTCAATTATTCTGGAGAGAGAGAGAGAGAGAGAACAAATTCTGGAATTAGCTAAGCTACTCCTTCAAAACTTGAAGGCAAGATTGAAATTTGACAAAATGACTGCGTACTTATTCTGATAAGTATGAGATGACCAAACCAAAGTGTATTTATCAACAGGTATTTCAGAAAGATAAGATAACATTCCATCTTGGTTGTTATAGTGGTTAGCTTATATATATATATATATATATATATATATATATATATATATATATATATATATATATATATATATATATATATATATATATATATATTCTTAACAAGAGATTCATCATGCCAAATATACAAGATATCATTTTAGTTCCGAAGTCACATAACACAAATGCATGATCTAGATAACTAAATAAAACTGTATATTCCCAAAACCCATTAAATAGTATCAAATTTCTTATCAGTTCTCTCTCTCTCTCTCTCTCTTCAGAATAGGATGAATAGGGTGCTTGCAGTTCTCTAGAACTTTGTTGAAGTTTCCTACGTCATGCAAGGGATTCAAATTAGTAATCTGAAGGATGGGCTTAAATGAGGCATTCCTTTTAATCCACACACACACACACACAAAACAAAAAAATCTTGACTAGGGGCATAATCAGCATACCATAGTAAACAACAAGATAATAATAATAATAATAATAATAATAATAATAATAATAATAATAATAAAATCAAAATACTTCTGATATTCCACGTTTCTCGCTGGTTAGACTATCACCTCAATCTCTCAGACCATATTAGCTAGTCTTTCAAGTAAGGGGGGGTTTAGGGGGGTTACAGCTACCTGTTACCTTTTACCTTTGGGGCTCTACCTTCCGTACTCATGGTCATTCTACCCTCTCTACATTTTAGACCTTAATCCTCTGGATTAAGAACCACCCTTTCTCTATTTTTTTTTATTTTTTTTTTTAATTTTACGGAATGTCTTTGCTTGTTCAACTTCAGTTCTTAGTCTGGACTAATCATTCTTTCTTTCTCGAGTCCTGTCATTTCAGTTTTAACTATGATACTTAATACAAGACTGTGGCATCTTTTTTTTTTATCCATAGAACTTCTTGTTCTAAGGTCATAAGGGTATACTAGAACAGAAGGAATTTTCTTTTGGCACGTCTTAGACCTGATTTCTTAAACAGTGTAAACCTAGGATACCATGTTGTTAGTATGCTAGACACAAAAGGATTTTATAAACTCATCTGACGCGGTTGTGTATGGCTAGGATCCCGCAAGGGATCCTAGCCATACACAAAACCGCGTCATATGCATTTATGAAATCCATTTGTGTCTAGCTAACTGACATGATGGTATTCTAGGTTTACACTGTTTAAGAAATCAGGCCTTAAATGCAGGTCAGTTACTTGCATAACATTTGTAGTCAGTCAGACATTTCTAGCTAGAACTATTACATACGTAACATTTTCAGCCAGTCAGACATTACCAGCTAGAACTACCCATGTTTATTCTTAGCATAAATAATAATATCGTTAATCATATCTTGTACAAGAACGGCTAATGTAAAACTGTAATAGAGGTGTTATGAACTATCGTAGGCCAATTCGGGACTTCGGGTTTTCTTAAGTGAACTATTTTTTATTTAAATCCCAATATTTTTACTTAATTAACGCATGACAATTTACATAAAATCAACCATTCTAAGTTTATCGTTACTAATTCTGATAATTTATAAAACTATTGTTTACGACTCGGATTCCATATCCAAATTTTATAAATAGGAAATGGACTATATATATATATATATATATATATATATATATATATATATATATATATATATATATATATATATAATATTACACACAACTGGAATTTGAAACGGTCTTCAGACGGTAGCATTCGGCATAATAGGAATCGGGAATATGGTACTAGTTCCATCAGACCCAAAATATTTTCAGTAGAACAGCAAGGCTATGAGAGGCAACTAATTTTGCAAGGGCTAACTCCACAATAGGGGGGAACTGATTTTGTATATGCTCGGAAAAAGAAAAGAAAAAAAAAACGGTAAAAAAAACGGTAATACGTTTTTTTTTTTTTACAAAATTTATAGTAAATCATAAAAATTAAATAAAAAGTTAATTCTGCAAACTTGATAATCAAAAGGACAGCCGCAAGTTGATAGAACCAAAAACCTCGTTGCACAAGACCAGTATATCACGTCCTGTTCACATGTGCAGAATACCGTAGCTTTGCAAGCATTAATGATTGCGTGTGTGTGTGAGAGAGAGATGAGTTTGCTAATATCCTTATAAATTTTATAGACCAGAAACAATGGTAAAAGCAATGGAAGCCATGAAAGCGAAGTGACAGCTGAAAACTGAGAGACTTATACATCTCAAGTCCCACGGCAACTAAGGAGATGCGAATGCCGGCTTCCTCAGCACGTGGACATCACATGATAGGAACATCACGCCACTTCAGGCTCCACCCATTCACCCCCTAATTCTTCAGAGCCCATAAACCCTCCCTTTCATAAAAACAACATATATGTACCCCCCCAAAAACACACCCTCTTAATCCTAAATAACTTCACTAATCCAGTCTAATGAAGGCTTTGGGGTAGTGCTTTCTGCTATGCCAAACAAGTTCTCTTCAGTTCTTAAGTTTACGTAAAATATCATAGTCAAATTCAAGCAAGTTTTAGTCACTAAATAATAATGATTTGGTTTAAGGAACTATCTTACAATGGCTATTATAGTGTAGGGGGAAGACCTGCTATGTCTCCCACCCTATTTGCGGCCTCTCTCATAATCAATTCTAGCCCCCACATTCCCCCCTCGGGTACATGCCCCAACCACCACCCCGCTCATTCAAGAAGGGTATATATACCACTCCGCGCACCAGCAACGAATTTTATCGAATGTGCTGCTGACCAGTTCGGACAGATGATCAAAGTTGTTCCTGTCTTTGTGTAGTGTAACGGTTGGGCCTTTGGGCCTGCCAAGTCTTCCCCTTCTCCATCCCCTGTTGCAGGAGCTAAAAAAGAGAAGGTGCCGAGACTTAGAGAGCGAAGCAGTTGGATTTACTGGGAGCTGAATCGAAGGAAACTACAAATTACATAATTTCTTCCACAGGATTTCTTTTTCTCTCCAAGAAATTATTTTCACCCTTCCCTATTTCAGCCGCTTCTCCTGTCGGTGCTGCTGGAGGACGACGATGATATCCCAACCCACGGAGAGCGATGCAGGGGGCATTTAAGCACCCTTGGATACCACATCCTCTAAATCCTATTCAATTTCAATATTAACCTACCACCTTTCAGAAGCAGCAGTCCTGCTAGAGCCATGATGGTGAGCGGAGAGGCAAGAGGCATCTAATTTCTTCTACATTTCTCCAGTGTTCAATAATATTTCTCCGAAGTACATGAAAAAAGTGCCTGATGAGTGATTTTGCCAGGAGTAAAAACAGTGAATGGTAATGGAAGAATTTTTGTATGAAAGAATGCATGTTGAGAAATCCCAAATAAGGCTGCCCACTTACCTTGGGTATAACGAATGCATCATCGCTGTGTGAGACCTGTTGCTGCTGAGTGTTGAGTTCATGTTGACTCTGACTTCGAATGAAAGATCTGGGGCTCTGGTGCAGATGAGGAGGTGAAGAGGTTGGCTCCTGTTTCAGCTGCTGAGGCGGTGTATGAGGTTGTGCGTGCAACTGTGGGGGTGTTAACGGTTGTGACAACTGCAAGGGTGGTGTCAAAGGTTGTGACAATTGATGAAGTGGCGTGGGAGGTTGTTGCAAAGGAACAGAAGATTGATGGGAAGTTGGTTGATGCCTCACGAGAGGAGATTGATGATGGTATGAATGAGGAGGAGATGGAGTAGGCAAAGAGACAAGCTGCCGAGACTGCTGTTCCAAAGGAGGCATTTGGGGAGGCCTATATATTGAATGATTATGTGGTGACTGGTGGTGATGAGAGATAGTAGACTGAGAAGCTGTGATTGGGATTTGAGACCCTGAATTGTCTTGGGGAGGAGAAGGAACTGGCTCAAGGAAGGAATTCGCAGTCAATCTAGCTGTATAATGTAGGGATGCAGGGGAGGGTTGCTGCTGGCCTGAAGAGGCCACTGACGAAGGAGGAATTTCTGGCGTAGGCCCCACTTCGGGTAGAAATTCTTCTTCAGGCACAGTAGGAAGTGCTCGGCAAGCAAGCATCTCTGAAAAACAGGAGACAAACAAACACTTAGTAAAAACACAATCTCCCACCCACAAAAATGAATAAATTTTAAGCAGAAAGCATGTACAAAAAAAAAAAAAAAAAATAGCACACCCTGATCAAATAGTAAAAAAAAAAAAAAAAATTTATATTTCACACAAAAAATTCCTAAAATTAAACAAAGGCTGGTGTATTTATTATACCTAAATTCTTGCATTGACCAGATATAAAATCATTGTAAATTCAAGTAAAGGCGTATCCATGTTAATCATATTATTAAGATGATCAGAAAGAGTAAGCAGTTTCGTGTCTGAATTTAGTACATACTCTAATCATGCTACAATATTTCTGTTCTTGATACATTTTAGAGTCAAGGAAAAAAAAAAACGTAGCTAACCTGCAAATGTTATAGCCATAAAGAACTGGAGATAGAACTGATGAGATCACGTCTTTTTCTACAGCATAGGTGTCATTTTATTTATATTTTGAATTTCACGACCATTGAGTATGTCTAAACTACTGTGTTTGATTATGAATTCTCCAACGATGAATCTTTTTCTTTCTTTAGAATTTTACGCGAACAGGATAAAAAAAAGACTATACAAAACATTTTTTTTTATTATTCCAACAGCATGGAGTGTACGAGACTGATGACGAAATATTTATGGGTGGGTCTGGAAGAATCGGTAAAATTTCTGTACAATTTTTAAAACTATCGAGTTAATATTTTATACCGTACTGAACCAATAGGAGGTTTGGCGATATATAAAGACAGTTTTTTAAAATTTCTATAATGAAATATTAGTAATCAGCTGCTTTTCTATAGCTCTATTCTGGGGCCGATGGCAAAGATTTTATGCTATAAATGTACTAACTTTATTCTGAAATGAAATATGAGACTGGAAGCAGCAACGAGCTGCGTGCTTAACCGTATCCAAGCCATTCTCTAATCTTTCTAAGGCAATATTTAATTTGAGATAGTGACTAAATCGCGCACCGTCGCCGAAAGCTTAAAAATATGTATATAAAATGGGTGTTACTTTTAAAAAGGTTTGATTATATCTTGGGAGGGACCGGCCACATTTTTTTCCCCCAAGGAAGAGAAGTATATAGACTGGGGATTTTAAAGAAAGCAAAGAGGGGTCGTTTTTATCGAGGAAAAAAAACAAAGGAATAACAACCAACTGGAGGAGGAAAACTTAAGAAAAAAAAAAAAAGGAATGGTAGTTATATTACAGTGGCGTACTACTTACGATAGCCAGGATAATCCGGATAGACAAAGGTATGCATGTTGTCTCACTCGATGCAGTCTGTATTTTTAGAGCAAAGATTTCATCGGTGAATTGTTTTTTCAAAAATTTTCTTTAAGTGTCCTTTTTCGAGAGAAAAAAATGGTCTCTGAAGGGATATCTCTCAGGTTTCAGCAACGAGGCAAGCCAAAAAAAGTAGTACTATTTCAGTTATACAAATAAAAAACAGCACCGATTCAGAACTGCAAACACCTTTTCCAATTATTTTTTTCAAATTAGAAAGCGAGTGAAGACAAAAAAAAAAAATTCCGAGTGACTGGTTGTGAATTTGGGAATAAAAGACCCAATAATTTGAAAAATTAGGTTTTACTGTCGGCAAAATGGCAATTTATAAACGATTATTGCAATAGCTCGAAAGGGTGCTAATATGCCACCGGTAATATACTGATGTGGTCACCCCCACCAGATTCGCTGGGCAGAAACCAGAGTTAGAGTCGAAGGGAGAACTTTGAGAAGTAACGAGCAAGCAGCTGAGTAGTGGAAATAATCGAGGATGGGAGTCTGAGAGAGAGCTCCTCCGGTCGCTGTGTCGACGGCAACGAAGTGATATCGGGGAAGCCCCAACACCATTGCCGAAGCCAAACAATGTTCCACCACTACCGAAAGACCCTGCCCCATTCCATAGCTAAACATTGTGAGAGTCGAACGAAATCTTCTGAAGCAAACGCTAACCTAGAAGTACCCCACCGACGTTCACTCGCGTGATTGGGCAGTCGTCACCCATCTCCCACCAATCATTGGTCATTTTCCGACTACGTTGGTTATCTTGAGGAACAAACCCCCATTCACATTGGTCAGCGATATATATTCCGCCTTCTTCCATGCTAACTTCACTTAACGTTCAATTGGCACATCTACGTTTTCAAAATTATCAGAAAGACTCCAAGTAAATTTTGCAATGTTTTTCAAGGCGCCAACCTGAAAGGTCTTCTATCTGGAACTTATATTTTACATCCAAAATATCATATTAGAAGAGATCTAGAAGATAGAAAATACTCTCAGATCTCTGGATGAAGGTATCGAAGCCTTGATGTCAACAAGCATATGTGAGTTCGTACGTTCATCAAAGATCTCTGAGGGCATAACATAATACATGCAAGCATGTGTACGTGCTTGCGAATATACATAGAAGAAGATAAATATAAGCATATTCATCCAAGTTGGTGCTCACAACTTGTATGAGTTGTTGAATGAATATGGAATTTTGTTTGTTATAGTCTCTCTCTCTCTCTCTCTCTCTCTCTCTCTCTCTCTCTCTCTCTCTCTCTCTCTGCTACGAGTTCTACTAACTTAGTCTCGGTACAATTTAAGATATAATCTATGAATATATCCTTCAATTTGCTGCCGAGATTACAATATTTTTTTACAGCATCAATAGCAACAACAGCAATGACGACAATAATAATAATAATAATAATAATAATAATAATAATAATAATAATTCGAGAGAACCTCGATAGGCGCATTCTTAATATGCCAAGTGTCAATTAAGAATTTCTCGCTCTTTCTCTCTCTCTCAGACACCAAATACATATTTTCATTCAACTAAAGGAATGTATTTAACTACCAAAAGCTCTTGCACCACATACATGCTAACTTACACATATACATTGCTCCAATTGTGTACTAAAGTCTTTAAGTTGACGGTGGTTATCAGGAGTCACCAACACTTTTCCTTTAGTAAGCCACCTTGGGGAACTGAACTCGGATCCTCTTAGGTGTGGTGATATATATATATATATATATATATATATATATATATATATATATATATATATATATATATATATATATATATATATATATATATATATATATATATTATATATATATATATATATATATATATATATATATATATATATATATATATATAAACTGAAATTCGTAAATTAAATAAAAAAAAACACAATGTTGTTATAACAAAGTTTACTTTAAATTGTGCGTGCGAGAGCGCGCGTCTGTAATTTCCTTGAAAAATAAATAAATAAATAAATACATTCTAATCCCTTCATCAGTCTAGCCAACTTCTGAAAAGTGGCTATCAGAAGCGAGGCTAGGTAAATTCACTCACTCTCTCCCTCTCTCTCTCTCTCTCTCTCTCTCTCTCTCTCTCTCTCACATCAGGAATCTCATTCTAACATTATAACAAATGATAAAAATTTCTTAAGCAGAGACAAGCTATTCCAACCGAAGGCAAAGATCGATAAAAAATTTCTTAAGACAGGCAGAGGCAAGCTATTCCAACCCCAGGCCAAGATCGAACCTGCGGCTAGTGTATTACCAGCCCCAGTCGCTACCACAGCCATATAGCTGATAAGACGAAGATAACATGGAAACATTGAATATTAATCAAACTGGTAATACTGTGAGGTCGATTGGCCAGAGTTCAAGCGAAACTTTAAAAACAAGTTTCAAATCTGGAAATTATGAAACATGTTTACAGGAAAAAAATGAAAAAATTATGATAATTACTGGTGAAAAAATTCTATCTAAAAACAATAATAAATAATAATGAATTTTGGTTCCGCGATTTCGCATATATTACACATTATATATAATATATATATATATATATATATATATATATATATATATATATATATATATATATATATATATATATATATATATATATATATATATATATATATATATATATATATATATATATATATATATATATATATATATATATATATATATATATATATCACTGACCCATTTACGGACTCCAACCACCTTTTATCTTTGATTCTAGATCTTACAATCTTAGGGACACAGTAATGGATATATACACACACACACATACACAGTACATTGATAAACAGTTATAAATATTAATTCACCTCCCTATGTTTTACAAGTAAGCTTTGAGGACTAAAGTTCATTGGAGCAGCGGGATCAAACCCACGTTTGTCAGGCTTATTACTTCTCTACTTGCGCACTCTACTATTGAGCTATAGCGGGGCTCCCTAAACCGAGATCATACCATGGAGGGAAATAAACCAATGCCATCAATTCTCCGCTAGAAAATAGAAGTAAATGAGAGTAATAGCGATATACCAGTACCGAAAGTAGGGACAATTGCCCCTTAAGGGGGGTTTACACGGTCAAACGGTTCGTCGAAAGCGGTTCGACAAGCGTTTGAAATGATATTCGAACGCTTTGTCGAATGTGTTCGACAACCAAATACCCCGTTCACACGTTCGAACATCACTTCAAACACTTGTCTGTCGAACCGCGTTCGACGAACCGTTTGACCGTGTAAACCCCCCTGTAGGGTAATTGCCCCGAGATCAAATGCCCCTAACTCAACAAAACCAAACCAAGTAGGAGCTAAATTCTACTTTTCATTCATTATATTCTTATTCATAAAATTTTTCACCTTAATATTGTCAAGGGACAACTGTACGCTTTTGCAAGAAGAGCTAGGGGCTTTTGTCCTGAGGCAAGGGTCAATTGTCATCAAGGGACAATTTTCCGCTTGCGCATGGAGTAAGGGGATCTTGTCCTGAGGCAATCGCCCTCGGGGCAACTGTTCGTAGCCGAGTAGGTATGAGGAGACAATATTCAAACACTGACTTTGGTTATCAATCAGGGAAATATGACCGTCACAGACCTCATAAAACACAATTAACAAGGAACTGAATGATCATTCTTGGACTACGTAAGAAGAAGAAGAAATTTTAAAAGAATAAGATGATAATAATAATAATAACCAGAAGAATGCGATAAATAACAATAATAATAATAATAATGATAAGAAGAAGAAGAAGAAGAAAAAGAAAAAAAGAAAAATTACCTCTTGAAGCAAAAGATAAATATATAGAGAAGACAACATTCCCCCGGCAGTGCATGATTTGGCATATACTAAATTCAATAAGAAAAAAAAAAAACGATATGGCAACACTGGACAAGTGTCGGCCCAAGTAAATGAAATGCAGTTTTGTGAAGACACGTGTGGTGTGTGTGTGTGTGTGTGTGTGTGTGTGTGTGTGTGTGTGTGCAAGAAAGAGAGAGAGAGAGAGAGAGAGAACCTTGCTATTCCTTCGGCTTGGGCTCGGCGCAGAGGCGTGCTAGCTATACCCCAGTAGCTACCTTGAAAAAGATGATACAATAAATATGGGTTTGGTACATTTCGGAGATGACGTTTTGGCGTCGGTTACTTTGGCGCTAGACCCATTTGACGACGGACATTTTAGCGCTAAAATATTTTAATATTTTGAAAACCTAACCTAACCTACCATAACTCTAACGGGTGGCGCGAAATGTCAGAGCCCTAATGGGATCGCCCAATCATCCAGTTCCGAATAAACTGGTAAAGTCTGTTTCTGGACTGGTTTAGCGGAGGAGATTCAAGGACATTAGATAGAATTCCCCCCCCCCCTCAAGCATCGGAGTACATGAGAAATCTAAGAACATACACGGTCTTGACTAATAATAAAACAAAAAAATCCCACTTAACATTAGATAGCATATGGTTAACATATAAATATAACTGATCATTTATTAAGCTTCAGGGGAGTAAAATATATCATATAATCAAGAACTAAACAATGAAAAAGGGGGTTAATGTGAGCGAGTCATCATTTCACAAATGCTTAAGTTTGGTTAGATTAGGGGCATACTTGTCCCCAGGGACAATCATTCCAGGGACAACTGTCCTGACTCCCCTAAATCCATCCCTGGTCATTGCAAAGAGGAAGTTCTCTAGAAACACGAATGACTGAAGTGAAATAGATCGTGAAAATCAGTTTAAAAATATTAATCTCTCCACGATATGCCAACAGATAATGGCTGATACACAAACACACGAAATGAATCCCCAAAACATAATATAACCACCACAAATTATTCATAAAATTAACGGTGTGTTTATCAAATAAATACAGCTGAGTCAATAACAAACACAGAAAGCCTTTAGCCTTAGGGGCGGTTTACACGGTCAAACGGTTCGTCGAACGCGGTTCGACAGACAAGTGTTTGAAGTGATGTTCGAACTTGTCTGTCGAACCGCGTTCGACGAACCGTTTGACCGTGTAAACCGCCCTTTACATACGTGTACAGGGATACAAACGGTCGCCTTTTAAGACATCTGCTTCCCCCCCCCAGGACAATAGTCACTACCTCTTAATGCAAAAGTGGGTGAAAAATATCATATCATTAGGAAATGTTGAATGGAATGAGGGCTAGGTTAGGTCAGCAATAGATGAAGTGTGAAGCATAAAACTAATCTATATAGTACAGTACAGTACTCATTTTTTGGATGTTGAAAGGGTAATTATCCTCAGTTGTCCAGAGGGGAAATAGTCTTAAGGGGCAATTGTCCTACCTCCGTACAAGAATTTATGAAGTCAATTTCGTTCATGTATTCTGAAAACAACAGCGTAAAATTATACAATATAATTAATTTGGGCACATGCCCGAGAGACATTTTAGCGTAAAAATAAATTTTTCTCTACCTACAGTTGGGACATTTTTTTGTTTTTTACCCCTAAACCCCTTTTCCCACTATTTGCTAACCATTAAATGAACACTGACCTCTTCAGGGCTCCAGTTTAACCATTTTTTTCCTCTTTTTTTTTTTTTATTATTGTGGCACCAGGACGGGCCAAAAAATAATAAAATAAAACAGCCCTCATCGGGCCTGGGCACGAAAAATACATAAAGTAAAGAGAAACAGAGATGGAGATTGTAATGACTTGTCAGATGTAAAGGGATAATAAAAGATGTGTAATGAATATCCAAGAATACGCAGTGTAGCTGTAGGCATAAAAAAAAGAACCGTAACTGAAGGAAGACTTAACATCGAACTGTCCTGGACAGACCTATTTTAAGTGAAAAAAAAAAAAAAAAAAAAAACTTCAGCTGTAGTATCGCAACGGGCGCCTGAAGCCTTGCTACGATCATCGTATAAGTACCAAATTGCCGAATGCCATCTAGCCGATTCGTAATCAAATCAATGTAACTATCAACGTTTCACCGAATTAAAACTAAATATAAAATGGATTATAAGATGAATATATTTCGTTTTAAATGCAATAAACTAATCTAACCTACACTAGCCAATTTGGGAGTCAGTAAATTAGATCGCTGCCGGACTTGAGGGTATCGCGTTCCTTAAGGTTCGGGTACTTTTTGGCGCTTCACTAAATAAAAAAAAATAAAAAAAGGTTCATTATAACTAACCTAGCCTAGCCAAAACAGCTTAGTGCCAAATGGGCAATACCAAAACAGTTTGGCGCCAAAAGGGCGGCGCCAGAGAAACCCCTTTCGTTCCTTAACTGGAGAGGTGACGAAGTTACCTGATTCATCATAAATTGAGGCTAAGCTCACAAGGTAACAAACAGGAGCTTAGAGACAGTGATAGCACTAGAGCCCGATTATATACTTACCATATAGCCGTGCCCCAAACCCTCTTTCCTATCACGTGGATCCAGTGATCTCCAGGAAATGGTTGAATAATCAGGTAGCCCTATAGGAAATCACCGACCTCCCCAAATGAATTGCACAGTTTAGTCGATGACGACATGAGACAGTGAAAGCTAAACCATCACGGGATCAGGATAGAACCTGCGGCTAGTCAGTTACCAGCCCCAGTCGCTACCACTGCACATTGTTGCTAATAGACAAAACTTTCCTCATTAAAAAACAATAGTAATATTAATTACTGTACTCAAACCACCAAGGCAGCAAACCAGTTCTAAATCAGTGCCGGTCCAATGGCGAAGTATCGTAAAAAATTGAATAAAGAAAGTGAAATAGCAATAGCCCACGTGGTGTCAGGGGAGTAAGTGGCGTAACTGATATTTCCCAGTGTTGGGGCAGGATGTGTGTTTACAGAGAAATTACATCGAGATATATGGTTCAACCCATAGGCCACTAACACATAGGCGCCAGTTGCCGATAGAGGTCAAAATTGTCACAAAGTTCAAGTCATTCCCACGAGAGCAGAAAACAAATATCTACATGTACGTATGTACATACACCTGCGAAAATACACATATAGGCCCTTCTTGTATCCGAGTGGCCTTCTTGATAGCCACGCCCTGACACTACCCAAAAGGGAGGGAACTCCCTATTCTCTGGAAGCCTATTGGCAAGACTGTCCAAGCCTACCACGCCATGCCATCTTGGTCATACAAGAAAGTAAAAGGCAGTTAGAGTTTCAGAGTCAGTTAGAATATTTCCGGGGCGCGAATAAGATCTTAGAGTTTTACCTTAAGGGGACGGGGAGCTTTGAGGTGTAGAATAAGTTTAGAACTAAATAAACAAATATAAACTAGATGATGCATATCTGTTATCACCCACCACGTTACCAGATTTCTAATATAAAGAATAATAAGACATTAATGTCATTCAGGTGAGATATAACTCTACGACTTCAAGACTACGATAGTATTAGGAAAAACTCTAATACGTCAGAAGGTTGATGTAAACAAAACGGATAATTATTTAGTAATTGCGTAGCCTTCATAAGAAACATGTCAGGCCACATAAATGAACATACACACGCACGCGCGTGCGCGCACACACAGTTATATACTCACGCTACCAAAATGCTAGACAAATACTATTCATTCAACAAACAGGTCAATGATATCAAGAGATAAAGAGGTTTCTGTGTGAAATTTGTCCTAATTTTACCCAACACCCACGAGGTACTGAACTATATGGGGATAACAAGATGGTAGTGGCGCTCTCATGTGACAGTGCCTGCAAATTCTGTAGGCATATATAAATAGAGACTAATTACGCACACGATCATATGTGTGGGGTTAATTATGGAACTGTAAAGTCAACAGATTGGGAGTATATGTGGGTAAATGCTCGTGTTGCAGTTCTCATGTGACGAAATAGATCAGAGACAGAAGTAAAATAGATTTTATACGATATTTAAGAGGAATAACAAACACAAGACATATCTCCTGACAGTTCTGGCTGTAAAAATCCAGATAAAAAAGTCACAGGTATAAGATTGTGACATTGGGACGGCCAAGAAAAATCACCCTCATCAGGCCTGCGCACTAAAGATAGCATTTACGAAAAAGTAGCAGGTTAAAGACAAGGTAGATATAAGCATAATATATACAATAATCTGAAAGAATAGTCAAATTAATGAAGACCTAATAATGATACGATTTTCCCGACAAAATTGATGTATTCAAGTAATTTAGATTAAATAGGTTTGCCCATCTTCCATTTGTCTTTTTGATTGGTCTCCTACGACCTTACACTTCGGAATTACGACCTTGGTGCCAATATACAAATTTCTGCTGTCTACTGAGCCCTAACCTAACTTAACGAAGATTGTCTACCTTAACCTAGCTATCATTCACCAATGATTTATAAATAACAAAATAAATTGTATTTTAACAATACTGTTCAGAGACAGCACACTAAAGCAGAACCAAAAATTCCTTGTGACCTAGACTTTGATGCTATTTGTACCAAAATGAATACCCTAGGCTAATCTGGCACTGATTTTGCCTTTCAATATTTGCGCACTGTGACCTTGACGTTCGAACCAACCACACTCAAGCAGCATCCTATGTCTAGTTTTCATCTCATCTTTTGACAGTGTGTGTGTGTGTGTGTGTGTAATATCACGTTTCATTGTGAATACATATAGATTTAAATTTCATTGTGTTAACTTTAAATGGTTGAGGTAAAAGATCGACGAAAAAATGCTTGCTTGATCTGGTTGGGTTATGGAAAGCAGAGCTTTATCTGTCGTAGTGGCTCCATCGGTATATTAGCATAATTTTGTAACTTACGACTTAAGTTAGAGTCCCCTGAGGGTTACAGACTTATTCGTTGATAACTAATATATATATATATATATATATATATATATATATATATATATATATATATATATATATATATATATATACACACACACACACACACACACACACGTTTAAATGTTTTAACAAACGAAAAACGATATTCTTGATGCTCCATCTTAGCTGTAAACATGTATACACTTAAAAAATTAAATATTAACAACATACAGCTTAATACAACATTTAAGATAGTAATCACAATGATAGTAATACAAAAAACTATACAATAATACCTAAATATATTGTGGATGAAATTTATGTATGTATGTATGTAAGTACTGATGTGTACAACTTAGGTCTGAGTAAAATAACTTTTCACATAGCTATAAAAGTTAGGCTATAAAAACTAAAAATACTGTGCATCATGTGTGCATGTGTGTAATTGCTAAGCATAAATATATATAAAAAAAAATATTAACTATGTATTTCAACCTTCAAACGAGAGAAAAAACAAATAATGCATAAATTGTTCCCGTGTTCGTGCGAGAGGCTATAATGCACGTGTAACCATAAGTGTCTACATAATACAAAAGACAAATCTGTCTAAGGAGTAGGTGGTACTTATCGATCAATAATTGATGTACCTAACATAGATACAAAATACGTGAGTTTCAAAGGTCATATGTCTCGGGACACTATCAGTCAATAGCCGATAGCTCTCTCTCTCTCTCTGCTTGGTCTATTAGTGATATCATACATCTAAAGTCGTACTCAGACTAACGTGTTAGCATGAGTTAACACTAAGGAAGCCACTGCCCTTCCCCACATACCCAAGAGTTCTGACGAAGGGTCTATGCAAACTAGCACATAGCGTCAGAATCGGGATTATCTAGGTGCGGGCCTATCGCTTTTTCCGGAATTAAATAAAGGGCGGTAAGGCTATTGCTACCTATAACCTATTGGAGATATTACCCAGGCGTTTCTAGCAATGTGTTATTTCGTGTTAGCAAGTCTTATTAGTATACTTTCTACACGACAATAAAAAAAATATTCTCTGATAAGACAACTATCTCTTTTACAATCATTTACTACTACTACCACCAGAGTAGTGGAAGTAGTAGTAATTATAGTAGTAACTAAAATAATAATAATAATAATAATAATAATAATAATAATAATAATAATAATAGAGAAACAAATGTAATGCAATTACGCATATTCATATATTCTTTCCTTGTCGGGAATCGAACTTGGGAACTAGACTTAAGCGCCACTGGGAGGCATTGTTCTGATAGGCTAAGCTGTGACGTTCTAGTCTAGAGTTTGCAGGTTCGATTCCCGACAAGAAAGGGAGATTATTTGAACAATAGTAATATGAAGGATCACAGCTCCCAGCTCGAAAAGGTTAACATTGTGTCTATTTCATATGCAAAAGCTCTTTGAATTACAACAGGCAAACCCTTTTGAACAAAGCCCTTTCCACTAAATTTCTTTACTACTACTACTACTATTACCATTGTCACTGCTACAAAATGACAAGGGGCATAGGAACACTAAACCGGAAAAATGTGTTCACCTTGGCAAAAAAAAATAAAAAAATAAATAAATATATAAATAAATAAAATAAAATAAAAAAGCGAGAAGGCGATTGTCTTAATGGCGTCTTGATCTCTCTCTCTCTCTCTCTCTCCCTATTTTGTTCCCATCCCTCAATAAGGCTATGTAAAATTGACACAATATGTATATTCTACAGTACTGTGTTTTTAAAATATGTAAAGAAGAATTGTATGAAGAGACAATATACAGTCAAAATCTAAATAAATAACAAGAAAGTGAGCATGTAATTTAAAAATAATAAAATACAATTGTGCAGTAACACAAATGTATGAGGTCAATTGTAGAATAGTATCTCCATAAGGCTGGTACTTGATAACTGGAAACTTAATCGTCCAAGTGACGAACTGGGGTGATTGGGCGATACTATTTGGGCGAATCCGTAAGAATCGTTATGATAGGGTAGGTTTCTATTAAAAATAATCTTAGCGCCAGAGAATCCATCGCCAAATGGTTTGTCGCCAAAACGGGTTCAACGCTAAAACAGGTGTTTTTGTCGCCAAAACGGGTTCAACGCTAAAACAGCCAACGCCAAACGGGCTACGCCGAAATTTACTAATCCATCAAGCAGATTCTTGGTCACCACTACTACTACTACTAATAATAATCATAATAATAAAAAAAAATCGGAATAAAAATAATAATAATAATAATAATTTATCCTTGATATTCAAAACGAATTATTGAGGTACAGACGAGACCAAAAGTCAGTCGGCAACTTCCTGTATATAAGGCTTTAGATATATCTGTGTTACACAAACGCGCGCGCATGCACTATATATATATATATATATATATATATATATATATATATATATATATATATATATATATATATATATATATATATATATATATATATATATATATATATAAAGTGTAGGTGAAGGAAAACAACGTACCCTACTTTTGATACTTCAAACCGTCTCTACTTGTGCTCCAATCCTCTATCTCTCTCTGATATTGCTATGCCCATCAAACATTAATTATACAAACTGCGATGAAATCATGTGATAAAAACTGAGAAAAAATATGAGAGAGAGAATAATGAGTACATTCAAAACCCCTCATTAAAGAAATGACAAAGGAGAGAGAGAGAGAGAGAGAGAGAGAGAGAGAGAGATTTAAACTTCCTCATTAATCGCCGTTTAGTATACTAGATTATAGGACTACGACTACTTATTGAGAGGCCATTACTCTAGTCGTACTCTTGACTGCTCTGATTGAGTTACGGTTGCTTTAGCCGTTTTCCTGATAGTATTCGAAACTATCATAGCACTACGGCTACTTCCAAAGAGGCCTTTGTCCTTGTAGTAGACAAGTTCCTTGTTGTCTTTAAGGACGGCTACATCATGATGGCTATTATTCTTGTAGTATTTTCATCCATTCATTTACCTTGGCTGTCTCCCCCAATTTGCGGGGGTAGCCGACTACGACAATAGTACGACTAATTCTGAAGAGGAAATCGTTCTTGTATTTTAGGCTATGCCAGTGCTACTAGGGTTACTACCTTGGAAGCTATTGGTAGTCATAGTCGATAGTCCTATAGCAACTTGAACCAAGAAATTGTTCTTGTAGTTTAGGCTATGCCAGTGCTACTAGGGTTACTACCTTGGAAGCTACTGGTAGTCATAGTCGTGTTAGCCTTGGAAGCTAGTGGTCGTTTTAACTTAAATTTAAGGCGGAAACTCATTCACTCACTATGAGTCATAGGTCTTACCATATCCTGAAATATTTCCTACACTTGATTTAAATTGCAACAGTTTAACAAACCCATTCACAAGTCCAACCCAGAAGATCCCGCAAACAACTCCCTAAAGCATTTGAGGTAGGTAGATAGAAACACGCTGGAAAAAAAAAAAAAAAAGTCTTAAACACCAATATTACTAAATGGCTGGTTTCGGTTTTACGTCACGAACTCCCTTTTCAACTAAGGGCTAGGACGGCTGCCTTCTTACGAAGGACTTGTTTTGGCAGATGTAATCGTTACCCTGAGTGTATGCCCTTACTAACCTTAGTCCGTGACGGGGCGCGAACCCTCGACTTGCCGCCTCTGAGTCGCAGATGCTACCATTTTGCCACGGAGACTACACACCATTATTACTAAATACAGGAAATTATTCCATGAAGTGCTCTTAAATTTACACTCTGGCAATCCTAAGTCAAGGAACACGGGGTTCCTGCAAAGTGATTTTCTGGTCACTATATAATAATAATAATAATAATAATAATAATAATAATAATAATAATTATTATTATTGTTATCATCATGATACTATAGTAACCAGAAAATGACCTTGCGGGAACCACGTGTTCCTTGACTTGACTTAGGATTGCCCGAATGTAAATTCAAGAGCACTTCATGGAATAATTTCCTGTATTCAGTAATAATGGTGTTTAACAATAATAATAATAATAATAATAATAATAACAATAATAATAATAATAAAAACAATAATAATAATAATAATTATTATTATTATTGTTGTTGTTGTTGTTGTTATTGTAGTATTCAGTCTCTGTCGTAAAGTGGTGTCCTTGCTTTACCAATAACTAATAAATTAAAATAATAATAATAATAATAATAATAATAATAATAATAATAGAGTACCAGGCAGCGAAACGGCCTAGATACAGAAAGAGCCGATTTCACTTGACCCAGCCGCATCTTATATATCCTGCCTGTATAATTTAACCATCTATATATAGCTAAAGTTACGCAACCATACGCGTATAGGCGCCAAAACAAACCAAGGGTCCCATACTTCAAATACAATGACTTACGCAATGTCACTGGCCAGCTCTTAAAAGGTGAACATGACTGGGTTATAGTTACCTGTGGAAGGGGATCTGTGTTGGCGAACAAAAATATCTCTATTACACATACGTACACCTGGGATATCTAATATAAGCAAATAATAGTAAATCAATAAAAGTTAATGGCTTCAACTCAAAGACGGAGCTTCTTGAACTGATTCTTAGTAATACATAATTGAGCTACGCAAGCTTTAAGCAATCCTGGTAACCCGTTCTGTAGGAGCGCAGGAGTTCTGTTGGAGGCATATGTATGTGTGTATGTGGAGCATGAACGCAATAAGACCAAAAATTCCATATTTTACCTTCCATTTTTTACGTGAACACACGATAAGGCCATACGCATTACGCAATACTATTTTAGATGTGTATCAGAAGGGCATCCAGCCTTAGTCCCCAGATTCAATCAATCTGTGTCTACCCCCGTAATGGGACTAATAGACACATAAAACGTAAAAGATGAAAAAATTATGAATGTTGTTTGCCGCTGTATGTCTCCCTATCAATTTCCCCAATCGAGTGGGGGTGTACACAGACAGTATGAGGCTGGGGAATCTTGTATCTCGTTTGACAAAATGAAAATTTTCCCTCAAAATTACACCGTCCCCGCTAACACGAGAAGTCGAATTTGAGACCTGTTGGGTAATGGGGGGGGGGGAGAGAGAGAGGAGAGAGAGAGAGAGAGAGAGAGAGAGAGAGAGAGAGAGGAGAGAGAGAGAGAGAGAGAGATTCAGATTCATATTAAAAAAATATATTTCCATTATTATATTGGCTCTTGTTACTAAACAAGAAATTATAGGTATTCATATATATATATATATATATATATATATATATATATATATATATATATATATATATATATATATATATATATATATATATATATATATATATGTGTGTGTGTGTGTGTGTGTGTGTGTGTGTGTGTGTGTGTGTGAGTGTGATTACCTAATTGTGCTTACGGGAAAGAGCCCAAAGCTCGTATCTTCCCGTCTCCTGATCGGTTCAATTTTGTAATTAGAGAGAGAGAGAGAGAGAATAGTGCTCCAAATGCCATGGTAAACATTAATGTGTAGACATGTGAAGACAAGAGACCAAAATGGCTTCCCTAAACTAGTTCAAACCAGTTTGGAACATCAACCCTCCACACCTTTTATTTACCGAATCTATTTATTTATGCAATTTAGTTTTTATTCCAATCGGGGAGATTTCATGAGTCGGTATAAGGTATCCAAGAGATGATATATATATATATATATATATATATATATATATATATATATATATATATATATATATATATATATGATTTTTTTTTTTTTTTTTTTTTTTTTTTTTTTTTTTTTTTTACCCCGACCGGGACTCGAACCTAGGACTTGTGATTACTAAGTCAAGGCGCTACCACTACACCACAGAAGGTTAAAAGGAATCCAACCTTATAGCTTATATCTGCTATACTTGGGAATATATATATATATATATATATATATATATATATATATATATATATATATATATATATATATATATATATATATATATATATATATATATATATATATATATATATATAAGCACATTACCATATGTAAAAACATGAATCATTTTTTACCCCAACTGGAACTCAAACCTAGGACACAATTACTGTGCCAAGGTGCTACCAACTACACCACAGGAGATTAAAACGAAAACAAACCTTACAGCTTTGTCTGCTATACTTGGAATGAACGCATTCTATCTAAATGTCACTCTGTTCATATTACAGTTTCCCCCAACCTCACTTGCAGCTTCGTTTTTGCATTTCTTTCAAATCTGTATCTAATAAGGGATCAACAATAATCATATAAGCATATTACCATATGTAAAAACATGAATCATATTTTACTGTGACTGGAAATCGAACCTAGAACAAATTTACTGTGCCAAGGTGCTACCAACTACACCACAGAAGATTAAAAGGGAAACAAACCTTGCAGTTTTGTCTGCTATACTAGGAATGAATGCATTCTATTAAAATGTCACTCTGTTCATTTTACAGTGTCCCCCAACCCCACTCGTGACTTCGTTTTTGCCTTTAATTCAAATCATAATCTAAAAAGGGATCAACAATAATCAAATAAACACATTACCGTATGTGAAAACATGAATCATATTTTACGCCGACTGGGGTGTAGCTGGTAGCGCCATGGCACAATAATTATGTGTCCTAGGTTCGAGTCGCAGTCGGATAAAATATGATTCATGTTTTCACATATGGTAATGTGCTTATATGGTCCTTGTTGATCCCTTATTAGATTGGGATTTGAATTAAATGCATACACGAAGCCACAAGTGAGGTTGGAGGAAACAGTAATATGAACCGAGTGGCATTCAGATAGAATGCGTTCATTCCAAGTATAGCAGACAAAACTGTAAGGTTTGTTTCCCTTTTAACCTTCTGTGGTGTAGTTGGTAGGGCCTTGGTACAGTAGTTATGTATCCTAGGTTCGAGTCTCAGTCAGGGTAAAATATGATTCATATATATATATATACAAAGTGCTGACCCCAACCCACGAATGCCTGTACCCACAAACACAAATGTGTTGGCCAAGCCACCACGTGTCCCACTCGCCCGCTCTCAGTTCAGCATTGGTGCCCGCGCTGTGTGGTTCGTTTGTGATCTGAACATAGTTCTTGCTTTATTTTCCATTGTTTTGCTTTCATATAGCCCTTGTTATGGCTCCTAAGAAAGGAGCCATAACAGTGGAAACGAAGAAAGAAATAAATTCTAAACATGAAAATGTGGTTCGTGTGTCCGATCTCGCCACGCACATAACATGGCGAAATCGACCATCTGTGCTATTTTAAAGAATAAGGAGATCTTAAAGGCAGCTGATGTGGCTAAGGGAGCATATTAATGAAGAAAAGGTCACAAGTAATAGAAGAGGTAGAAAATTTACTATTGTTGTATAGAAATGAAAAACAGCTGGTTGGAGATAGTATTAGCAAGACCATAATATGCGCTAAGGCTTTGCAAATCCATCATGATTTAGTAGCGAACAAACTGAGTTCTAGTGGCACTAAAGTTGAAGAACTTAAAGCCAGAAGAAGCTGCTTTGAACACTTTTGTCACCGAACTGGGATTCATAGCGTCATTAGACTTGGAGAGGCAGCTAGTTCTGACCAAAAAGCAGCGGATTCTTATGTAAAGGATTTTGCTAAATTTTTCGAGAAGGAAGGTTATATCCCGCAAAAAAGATTTTAACTGTGATGAAATGGGACTTTTTTGGAAGAAAATGCCCAAAAGAACCTAACGCAAGAGGAGAAAGCACTGCCTTTCCACAAACCAATAAAAGACAGGTTTACACTTTTATTGTATGCTAATGCTAGTGGGGACTGTAAGATCAAGCCTCTTTTAGTTTACCACTCTGAAAATCCGCGTGTTTTTAAGTGAAATAACACGTTGAAGGCTACCCTTCCAGTAATGTGGAGGTTATATCCAAAGGCTTGGGTGACACGGATTATATTCCTAGAGTGGTTGATTGAAGTGTTTGTGCCTGCAGTGAAAAAATATCTTGAGGAAAAGTATTTGCCCATTAAGTGTCTCCTCATAATGGATAATGCAGTTTCCCCCAACCTCACTCGTGGTTTTGTTTTCGCATTTAATTCAACTCCCAATCTCATTTGTGACCAACAATAATCAAATAAACACATTACCATATGTGAAAACATGAATCATTTTTACCCCTAGTATAGCACATTGTAAGGTATGTTTCCCTTTTAAGACCTTCTGTGGTGTAGTTGGCAGTGCCTTGGCTTAGTAATTATGAGTCCCAGGTTCAAGTCCTGGTCGGGGAAAATATGATTCATGTTTTTGTTAATTCTGTTCAAATTATTATATACGAAATTGTGCTTCTCGAGCATCTTTTGTTTGTTTGTTTATGTTGAGATGAGATGTGTATTGTAGAGAAGCAGTCGGTATACGATGTTATCTTTTGGCTACAATATTAAAGATATATCTGGTATGTCTGTCATTGATTTATCCTGTGGATTTTCCAGCATGAATATGCACAGTTACTGTCTGCCAATTATCTGACTCTTTCAGCAGGAATCTCACTCTCTGTCCAATATTTGGAATACTTTTGATTATTACACTACCTTCAATTGTGTCCTTAACTGTGGTATAGTCGTCTTCTTCCTCTGTCTTATCACAATTTTTGTCTTCTACAATATTTTTAACTGGATTTATAACTGCTTCTATCTCTTTACTTGTAACCTTCTCCTCCGTTTTTCTTTAATGCCTCTACTTATCAAGTAGTGAAAATCTTCCTTCTTCAGTATTTCTGTCAAAAGTGTATGGTATCTTCTGAACATGCCTTTCATGAGCTCTTACAATATTTGAACCATATTTCAAGATCACTGTTTTACCATCTTGACCAAAGACTGTAGCAGGTCCTTTCCATTCCTTTTGCCCTTCTCTCTTAAAATACACTTGATTGCCATTTTTAAGGGCTATTCCAGTGTTTCTCACTTTATGTCTTAATGCCCGTCGTATTTTCTTAGAGGTTTCTGCAGCAATAAAAGCTTTTCTTGCTGAGTGACTAGCATTGAGATGCTTAGCTATCATTTCACTAGATGTTGTACCTTCCAATGCATGAAGTTCGTCACTCATGGTACATGACAGTTTCGGATTCCTTCCGTATACAAGTTGATAAGGGCTGAAACCCCCTGTCATCTGAAGGCAATTTTTAGCATTGACTGCCCATGCTAAAGCCACTTTTAAAGATAATTCTGGTTGCTCTGCCACTACTTTGGTCACCATTTCATCTATAACCACAAGATTCTGCTCACACAGGCCATTACTGAAGGGGGAATATGCAGGGTTTAAGGGCTGCGATGGTCTGAGATTAGAAAGGGCATTTGCTTTTGGTAATGATCACAATGGCTAAAACCAAATTCTTCGTAAGAAGTCACCGTCTTAGCTCTTAGCAGAAACAGTAGCCCATTACGTAAAACCTTTTCACATCACATCACAGAAAGAGTTATTGTGGCAGCTGCCATCAACTCAGAAGCCACAATGAGTATGGCACTAGATATCGCAAAATGATTCTTGTGGTGATAACTTGCCTCCTTAGGGAACTGAAGTTATGATTTTTGAATGGGAGCAAGAAAGTATATCCAACTTAGTTAGTCAGGATTGTTCCAGCCTAATTAACTAGGAATAGTAAGTTTGACAAAGGTTGTATGAGGGGAAGGAAAGCTTATGGTTATGTAGAGAGCAAAGAAAACATTCAGACTTAGATTGAAGGTCATTATCTATGAATTGTTGATGTCAGTTTCAAACAAATTTATGTGTCCACTGACCGAGTGGCAACGCTCGCAATCTCGATTCATAAGGTCGTGGGTTTGCCAAGGTCTGAGGTTAGAAAGGGCATTCACTCAGGGTAGCAACAGAACTTGCCTACACCAAAGTCCTTCGCTCTATTTTTATGAAACAAGTGGTGATCACCGTGGTAGAGTGGTAACGCTTGCGATTTTGATTCATTAGGTCATTCAATCAGGGTAACGACTGCATTTGCAAAAACCAATGTCCATCAAAACTAGGCACTGTCCTAGCCTATAGTAACATAGGGGGTTTGTGGCACAAAAACCAATCACAGTTTCAAACATTATGTATCACGTTGCTTAGCCTGACCCTCAGGTGATATGAATATGTAAACATCCCAAAAGAATATGCCTTAGGGAACAAAGCCGGAGAGTATTATAAGAACGTGACAATATTGCAATAAAAATTAAAGACAATAATATAAATATTACTGCTATTTAATGCATTCCTTCAGCGTATAATACAGCAAGACATAACGAGATGGTATTTCTTGATAGTAAGTTTACTTCCCTATTCTATAAGAGCGAAAATAAGGAAAATGAAATTTCAGTTTTGATGAAAAAAGTATATATCTAAGATGTCTTGTGCATCACAGTGATAAAAAGACTAAATTTGTATGCTGTTCAAGTAGGCTCTACAAGAATTTATTCACCAGGTGATTAAAATTCAGCTATATGAGATATAAATCATAGCATCTTTAACTGCTTAATGTGAAGGGATCTTAAGTTTTAGGACAATTGTCCCCTCCCTTACAACTGCCCCCAACATTTGCTCCATGGGACAACACCCCACAAGACAACTGCCCCAGATATTCGCTTCTATTCCAATTAATAATATCTGATATTACAATTGCCTACAATGCAAACTTTAACTGAAGCTAACCTAACCTATATCTTATCACTGGATAATCCTCGTTGTTGGAGTATCAATGGGGCAGTTGTTAAGGGGGAATTGTTCAGAGAGCAGATCACATATCCTGTAAAAGCTCTGAATCAAACACAATCAAGGCCTTGCAGTATGACTGTACTGCATAAAGTCTTTACAGTTAGAACATACACATGCACAAATATAATGAATATGCACACAGGAATATTCAATTTGAAGCCAGACATTCTTATGAATAAAAAAAATTTTGCATCTGTTTGAAAAAACTTTATAACATATTCTAACTAGCAATGGAAGAGAGCATGAATTAACTATAGATGTGAAACCACAAACTTATGCCATCATTCTTTCACCACAGTTATATAAAACTAGCAGTGGCCACTGTGGTAAAGTGGTAACGCTTGCAACTTTGTTTCATCATGTTGAGGGTTTGCAGCCTGCCACATTTTGAGGTTAGAAAGGTCACTCAAGGTAATGGTTGCATTTGCCAAAAACCGAAGTCCTTCGCAAAAAGGCACCATTCTAGCCCTTAGTAGAAGAGGGAGTCAGTGATGTAAAACCGATCACAATTACATGAAACAACCACATTAACCCTATACCTGCAAACAGAATGTATGATGACATATTCTGTTAGGATGTAAGCTGCAAACTGCCCGCATTCTGACATGTATGATTTCTAATTAGCACCCAATCCCTCTGGCCGTGGCAAGGAGGAAACTGATAATTGGCATCTGTTATCATGTTGCAATATGTCAGTCCTTGATTTAACTAAGTGAGTCACTCAGAAGGGGTCTGTAAGCTGTTAGATGGTAATGGGGACAGTACGAAATTTTTGAATTGAAGAACGGCAGACACTTCCCCCCACAACGAGGTGTAGTTAATTTTGTTAATGCCTCGCAGGTTAACAAAGAATATGAACAGTCCTCAAAGCTAGCTACCAATAAAACCATATACAACTCACAAAAGCACCTAAACCCACAATATTAACCGATGTGTTCGTTAACAACTGTTTTATGAGTCTCGGTCTCAAAAAATACACACGACTCTAATCTGCTGTACTAAAGCAATTTGTTCATTTCAAAAAGAAAAAATTCAATTTACGGAAGACAAAATTACATTTTCTAGAGGAAAAAAATTGAAAACTTAGCAACGAATGACGACTCCCTTTCTTGTCAAGTTTGAGGCCAACATAGAGAACAAACAATGATTTTAGCTTCAACTACAAACCAACAGAATCAACAAGAACAACAATAACAACAGACCAAGAATTAAACGGTTAAGTTGAACACCATGCAAAGAGCACAAAAAAGCATAAAGTAATAGTACTTTACATAAAGTAATAATACTTTACACAAAAGTAATAATACTTTACACACCTGACTCAGGATTAACTCTTTCCATCATATCTTGGACCCCTGAAAAATACGTTACTCAATGAGCATGTGAAATATGCTGAAGGAGAAGAAGACTGCACTGCGATTATTGCAGATTAAAAATTTACTTTTTTTTTAAATAAAACAAGTCACTTGTCAAAAACTGAAAACTTTACATGTAATTTTTCTCTGTATCGCTGCATACACCACTCAATGAGCGTGTGAAAAATGCTGAAAGAGCAAGGTGACTTTACTGCAATTATTGCAGATTACAACTGACTTCGAATTTAAAAAACCACTGAAATGGTACTACTTGAAGTGTCCTTTTACATAATTTTTTCTCTGGTTATTCTCAACGGTGAATAGCATAAAATATGTTTCACATGTAACTAAAATTAATTCTATATTGTATAATTTCCCTAAATATGTAATAATAACTTAAATTTATAAAAAAAATTTTTATTGCCCCTAGCATAAAACATGTCTCACATATAACTACATATATTTTATACTGCATTAAATCTTTAAATATCTATTTTTTCACTTAATTTCCATCCATATGCATAAGCCATTTTCTCCTTATAAGGGGAGTGGTTGAGTCACGGCAAAACACTCTTGACTCTCTGGGAAGAGAAATACAGAGGAGTAGATTTCCAGTCCCATCGCTGTGCCCCATTTAGTCGATTCTTGCAACACACAGGGGAACATGGTTCTTTTCACTTATGCCTAGCATAAAATGTCTCACATATAATTAAACTTTTACTTATAATGTGTGATTTCTCCAAATATCTATTATTTACTTAAGTCAGATGTAAAAATTCCTGAAAGAGCCATTTTTCTCAATACATTTATACTCTAAGTGTGGCACCAAGAGGCAGCGAAGAAAATTACCCTCATCATACCCGAAAACAAGAGAGAAAGTAAAGAGAAGCAGAGAGTGGAGTGTTGTGACTTGTTAGATGCGAGGAGAAAAGAGCTTTTTAACGAATATTCGGTGCCGATATAGGCATAGATAAAGAACCATAACTGAAGGAAAACATAACAATGAGCCATCCTAGCCAGAACTCTTCACATCCAAAGCTTGCAGCTGTAATATCACAACAGGCAGCTGATGCCATGGGCCAACCTACCACTAGTACAAATGGAAATCAAGACTTGTAGCCAGTACTGGCTTATAACTTTATCAGTAGGTTTAGAAAAAACAGATATTTCCTTAGACATTTTGAAATGTTCAGTGAATATATGTACAGTATATACTAGATCTATTTCAAGTGGCCACTGTGGCAAAGTGGTGGCGCTCATGACTTTCACATGTCAGGTGGAGGGTTCGTGGCCTCTCTCAGTCTGATGTTAGAACAGCATTCACTCAGGGTAAAGGTTGCACTTGCCAAAACCAGAGTCCTTCAAAAGAAGGCACCGTCCTAGCCTTTAGAAGGAAAAGGGAGTCCGTGACATAGAAACATATTGGGATATTGCTTGTATGAAGGCAAGCTAAATACAGTAATCCCTCGCTCTATCGCGATTCACCTCTTGCGAATTCACTGTATTGCGATATATATATATATATATATATATATATATAATATATATATATATATATATATATATATATATATATATATATATATATATATATATATATATATATATATATATATATATATTTTTATTTATTAATTTTTTTTTTGGTGACACCAGGATGGGCCAAAAAATGATAAAATAAAACAACCTTTATCAGGCTGTAAAGAAAAACAGAGATGGAGAGTGTAATGACCTGTCAGATGTGAAGGGATTATAAAAGATGTGTAATGAATCTCCAGCTAAATGCTGGGTTTTAATATACCTCTGCATTACTTTCATGATGTCTATTCCAATAATTCTCCTTAGATCTTATTATTATTATTATTATTGGCAACAATAAGTTTCCTTTGATGATGATTGTGGATATTATTATCATCATCATTATTATTATTAAGGGCTCATCATTGTTTGTACATCTGTTGGTTTATTTACTTTAATAACTGTGTACAGTGCCCCTCCCTAGTTGGCTGGGACAAAGAGAGTGTGGGGGGTTGGGTAGAATAGAATGTTGGAGAGAGAGAAAGAGAGAGAGACATCTTTAATTAACTCTTGTTCATTCAACCAAAACTACATTATTTATTGTAAAAATAATGGTTTAATTACAAATTCGTAATAATAATGATATCAATAATAATAATAATAATAAATAATCTCCACAATCATCATCAAAGGAAAATTATTGTTAAAAATAATAATAAAAAATAATAATAATAATAATAATAATAAGATCTAAGGAGAATTTTTGGAACAGACATCATGAGAGTAATGCAGAGGTATATTAAAACCCAGCAGAGAGCTGGATATTCATTACACATCTTTTATAATCCCTTCACATCTGACAGGTCATTACACTCTCCATCTGTTTCTCTTTACAGCCTGATAAAGGCTGTTTTATTTTATCATTTTTTGGTCCATTCTGGTGTCACAATAATTTATTTATTTATTTTTAAATTTAAAGGTGTTCCTACTTTGTGAAAATTCACCTATCGCGACGGGTCCCGGAACCTAACCCTCGCGATAAACGAGGGATCACTGTATATTCAATTCTTGCAAAATAATGAATACTTTCCAGCTTTAATCGTGTTACCAGACGGTCCGTATTATGGAGAATTACTGATCCCAGGATACGGGGCCTGCAATAGCGTAGTAGTAGATAACTCAACTACAAATGTTACTGATCCGTATTCCAGCCCATGGCGAGGCGATAGGAAGAGCATCCAGCCTCAATTCCTCAGGTTAAATCCATTTCTATTCACCTAAAATTTGGGACTAATTGTGATGCATAAAAAACTAATTACAAGATATATAAATATCAGTTATGCTGCAAACAAACAACACAAACAAACAAACTTTATTTCCATTTCAATACAATGGGTATTCGTCAGCCAGGGCAAGCCCCAACCCCCCACTGTGGTGTCCAACCACAGCAGTTCCTGCCAGTAAATAGCTTAAACTCTCGGTCTTGGACGGGAACCGATCTTTCGACCTCGTGAATACGAAGCCAGCACGTTACCACTGTACTAGCATTCACCTTTTGTGAATTTAGTGTAACTGTTTAAATATCTATATCAATCAGGAATAGATTGCAACAAGCTACGCTCAAAATCTGACATGTGAAAGGCTTAAGGAGTAAACCCTGAGAGAAAATCTGGAGGGAGAGAACCAAAGGTGGCTGCTGGGGAGGAATGCTCAAAACTGTCCTGAGGCATCGCATGCAACGCTGCTTGACTTCTAAACGTATTGACTCTGTCTTTCCTTTGGAGATAATCAACAGTGTCAAGAAGGGACAAATGCAAACTAGGGTAGGCAGCTTTCCCTAGTCTTCAGACAAGCCAAGCAGCAAACCTTCAATCTGCTTTTACTGTGGGTCAGGACGAAAAGACTCATCCATTTACCATAGATATGGTTACCTTTGTTCTGAGAAAAAAGGTGTAGTACGGCATTTCATAGATGCCTATAGCCGCTAGAGGGCAAGAGTCACACCCAGAGACCTGCGCCACAGGACAGCATACAGAGCCCGCGTCACTTTTAGTCTGAAGTCAGCCTTTGCCGAGGGCAGAAGTTACGTCCATAGTTAGACACCTCCCCCTAAGGGGTGGGAATAGTGAGTGACAGGAACTATAGAAATGGGAGCTATGAGGTGGTAAATAAGTGTACACTGTACTCTAATAAATAACTATAAAGAAGAGGATGCATCTCCATTATCGACCTCGCTACCTATAATACATGGATAGTGCAAGGAAAACACTATCTGTCAAAGTGAAAGTTAATACCATTCTCTTTCTGGTTAAAATCCAAGCTAAAATTTAGTCCTCGCAATCAGTCCAACCTATGAAAACAGTTCAGTCTATTACCTTGAGCTTTATGATTAAAGTGTCCAAACTCATATTCAGTCCAACCTAAGAAAACAGTCCAACCTATTTTACCATATTCTTTCTGGTTAAAGAGTCCAAGCTAATATTCAGTCTTGGTAAGCAGTCCAACCTAAGAAAACAGTCCAATCTATAACCATGTTCTTTATGGTTAAAGAG
This sequence comes from Halocaridina rubra, assembly GCA_037179515.1. Taxonomy (NCBI): domain Eukaryota; kingdom Metazoa; phylum Arthropoda; class Malacostraca; order Decapoda; family Atyidae; genus Halocaridina; species Halocaridina rubra. The sequence goes on from JAXCGZ010000025.1 coordinate 109,507, forward strand.
TCCAAGCCAATATTTAGTCATGGTAATCAGTCCAACTTAAGAAAACAGTCAAGTCTATTACCTTGATCTTTTCTGGTTAAAGAGTTCAGCTCATATTCAGTCCAACCTAAGAAAACAGTCCAATCTATTCCCATGGTCTTTCTAGTTAAAAGAGTCCAAGCTAATATTCAGTCCTCTTAAGCACTCCAACCTAAGAAAAAAGTCCAATCTATAACCATGTTCTTTCTGGTTAAAGAGTTCATGCTAATATTCAATCCTGGTAATCAGTCCAACCTAAGAAAACAATCCAGTCTATTGCCTTTTATATTATATATATATATATATATATATATATATATATATATATATATATATATATATATATATATATATATATATATATATATATATATATATATATATATATATATATATATATATATATATATATATATATATATATATGAGGGTGATACTGGGACAGGCAGAAACTGCCCTCATCAATAAAGGCCTGGGCACGAGAATATACCAAGACAAAGGAAAAGAAAAAGGTTAAGGACAAGGCAGAGATGAGGTACTGTCACAAAGGAAAACGACTGACAGAAAAAACAGTCAAAGTACAGAGGACCCAGAGATATGGAGGACTAGGCTCTGAGATGACGATAGATCTGCTTTTTGAAGGATGAAAGGTCATAAGAATTAGGAAAGACAGAAGGAGGAAGAGAGTTCCAGAGTCTGGAGGTAGATGGGAAGAAGCAGTTGCTGCATCAACCAATCTGCAAGCTACAAATCTCCACATAGTACCTTTGAGATGAGGCCGCTTGGCGAGTGTTACGCGGCCTCGGTAGTGGGGTAGGGTATGCAACTCGCCAACTCATCAGAGCAGCGATGGAAGTACTAGCGATAGAAAAGAGAAAGGGAAGATACATTATGGCAAAGTGAGAGAGAATACAGATTAGAAGTAAGAGAAGAATCATTAATGAGTCTGATTGCATTAGATTCAACCCTATCAAGAAGATAAGTATAAGAAGAAGCACCCCAGATGTGTGAGCAGTATTCTAAGCAGGGACGGATAAGACCTTTATAAATTTTAAGTAACTGCAAAGAGGAAAAGTAATGATGAAAACAAAACAAAATCCTCAATCTTTTGGATGAAGATTTAGAAATTTGGATTATGTGATTCCTCCAAGACAAATTAGAGGCTATATGGATTTTTTATATGTTGATGGAGTTAAGAGGGTAAATTTCATTAGTTTTGAAGACAATAGGGTTATCAGGAGGAGAACATAAAGAGATAGCCTAAAACTGTGTCTTGGAGGCATTGATTTTAGCTAAATTTTGAGTGCCCCACTCAGATACTCTCTGCAAATTGGAGTTAAGAGTAGAAGAAAGAGTGATATGAGACTGATTATGAGTAACAGATGAAGGTTGTGAAGAAAAGGCAGAGGAAAAGTGAAGGATAGAATCATCAGCAAAGGCATGAAGAAGAGAGGAAGATGGGGATTGAAGAAGATCATTGATGAAGAGAAGGACCAAAGAGGTCAAAGAACAGAGCCCTGTGAAACACCACTGGTAACTGAGAAAGGGCTAGATGTCGCGCCATCAACAAATACAGATATATAACGGTCAGTAAGAAAACTGGCAATCAGAGAACAGAAAGAAGGGGTAAAGCCATAGGCAGGAAGTTTGGCCAACAGAGCCTTGTGCCAGACTCTGTCAAAGGCCTTAGAGATATCAAGGGTGACGACAAAGGATTCCCCATAGTTCCTCTAGTTCCTCAGAGAATATGACCAAACATGAGTAAGATAGGACAGGAGATCACCAGTGGATCTTGCCTTGCGGAAGCCGTACCGGTGATTGGAGATAAGCGAGTTAGATTCTAGGCGTTTTAAGAAGTGAGCACTGAGCAAAGTTTCAAAAGCTTTAGCAATAGAGGAGGTTAGGGCAATAGGTCGGTAGTTTGAAGGAATAGAGCGGTCACCCTTCTTAGGAACAGGCTGAACTAGAGCATGCTTCCAAGATGAAGGATAGATACTGGTTGACAGAATGAGGCGAAAAAGATGGCAAAGAACAGGAGCCAGATCATCTGCAAACTCCTTAAGGAACCTTGCAAGGATACCATCGTACCAGATGCCTGGTTCGTCTTTAGTGAGCAAGAAACCTCATGAACTTTGTGTGAAGAAAGGATAAGGGAGGGTATAAGGTTTGAGAGTGGTAAAGATTGAGGTACAGGTGCACTGGAATCGTTTATAGAAGAGTTGGCAGAAAAATGAGAGCAAGAGAGTGGCTTTGTCAATGGGAGAGCATGCTAGAGAACCATCAGAACGAATGAGAGGGGGAAAGCTTGAGTTACAAAAGTTTTTGGAGAGGTTATTGGCTAAGGACCAGAAGCATTTGTCAGTGGGAGAGGAGTTAAGGTCATCAACTTTCCTTCTTAAAAAGGAAGCCTTAGACCTTCGAATCTGAGCAGTACAGCGATTCCTAACTACAATAAAAGCAGAGCGAGTTAAATCGGAGGGAGAGGCTTGGTAAGATTGATGTGCCCGATTCCTAACCTGGATAGCCATGGGGCAGGCACGGTCAAACCAAGGTTTAGGGGGAGAGAAAGTTTTTGTAGACGAGGGGATGTACGCCTCCATTCCCGCAGTCATGATATCGGCAACTTTAAGAGCTACCTGATCGGGGTTGCGGGACCAAAAGCAGTAGTCATCCCATGGGAAATCAAAGAGGAAGTTCCGTAAATTTTCATGTTGGGTACACCCAAAGTGTCAAGGGTGTCGCTGAGTAGGAGGGATTGGTGGCGGGGAAGCGAAAATGGAAGAGACTGAGGTCATAGAGTGGTCAGATGTACCAAGAGGGGAAAACACTGAATAAGAGTTGTTTGAAAGGTTAGAAGTAAAAAATAGGTCAAGAGTGTTTGCAGCATGTTCGTGACGATCAGGAATGCGAGTAGGATGTTAGATAATTTGCTCCAGATCGCGAGTAATAGAAAAAGGAAGGGCCTCACTTCCTCCCACATCAGTGTGCGAAGAATGAAGCCACTCACTGTGGTGTACATTGGAGTCTCCAATGTAGATAACTTCTTATGGTTAAAGAGTCCAAACTAATTTTCAGTCCAACCTCCTTCTGTCTTTCCTAATTCTTATAACCAATCATCCTTCAAGAAGCAGATCTATCGTCATCTCAGGGCCTAATCCTCCACATCTCTAGGTCCTGTCCCGGTGTCACACTCATAAATAAAATAAAATAAAATAAAACAAAACAGTCTAATTTATTATCATGAGCTTTCTGGTTAAAGATTCCAAACTAATATTAAGTCCTGGTAATCATGCCAATCAGCCCATCCTAAGAGAACAGTCCAGTCTATGACCATGTACTTTCTGGTAAAAGAGTCCAAGCTAATATTCAGTCCTGATACTCAGTCCAACCTAAGAAAACAGTCCAATCTATTCCCATGCTCTTTCAGGGTCGTGTACAAGCTGATAATATGGATAAACAACCCAACTACTATTTTTGAACGAATAGTACAAGTATTGAGTGAAAAGTCCTCGCCTCTTGATGAGGGAACGACCTAAGCTATCATTTATTTAGGGTACACAGGGTTTTATTACATTACAGCAATTTTCTTTACGTTTCAACTCACGCAAGAATATAACAGTTGAGTTTCACGACACACATGGGAACACAAAGGCAGTATTACTGTTCCCCCATCCCAAGGGAAGAAAGAAGAAAGTCTTGAGAGAGAGAGAGAGAGAGAGAGAGGAGAGAGAGAGAGAGAGAGAGGAGAGAGAGAGAGAGAGAGAGAGAGAGAGAGAGAGAGAGAGAGAGAGAGAGAGAGAGAGAGAGAGAGAGAGAAAAAAAATATATATATCCCACCCAATTCTAAAAAAGAAAAAATTGTTGTGAGAATGAAAGAGAAAGAATGAGTATAGGATACAGGGGCTGCTTAACATATACAGTAAAATAATCAGGTACTGAATTTATCTGTTCATTTTACTCTCTCGTCCCAACCTCACTCGTGGCTTGTTCTCACATTCAAATAAAATTCTATAGGTTTCTAAAGTTACGCACATGACCATTCACTCATTATAAGGATGATAATGCCTGTTCTGCAACATTCATACGCGGGTTTTGAGGGGTGAATTAATTTTAGGTGAACGGGTGTGTGCTTTGACTTAGTGTCCCCTTACACAAAGGATCACTGAAACCGTATATACGAATATATGTTGAATTACATTTAAACACATTTGATGCCATACAGATAATGCTCCTATACTGTCTGTAAAATCGTGAATGGTTCTATATTATATTACAGTAATCCTTTGCATTTGGTCAAGTCGTGCTAACATGATGGTAACTAATTCTAGCTGCACTCAATATCAGTTTGATATTTAAAAGAAGCATTATAGTGGGTATCTAGAAATTCATAAACAAATTTACTGAATTATTTGCCTTGAGACAATTACATTACAAAATACATTAAATAGCAATAACTCTTAAAACAATAGCCAATTCACATTTACTACTAAAAATTATTTATGTACCAAAGTCATATATATATATACAGTGTTGCCTCACTTATCGCGGTAGTTCGGTTCCGGGACCCGGCGCGAACCAGGAAATCCGCGAAGTAGGATCCGCCTATATGTACATAGATATTTTAATATATTTTTACGTTTACACTGTATAAACCCTCCCTGCACTGTTAAAAAAACATCCTTTACATTATAAATAACAGCAAGCAACGTAAATTTTAATGAAAGAGAGATAAAATTACGGTGAATGAGGTGATAATGACGTGACATACCTACTCATTTACAATTATTTTTTCGTTTAAGTACTGTATAAACCCTCCCTGCACTGTTAAAAAAACACCCTTTACATTATAAATAACAGCAAGCAACGTAAATTTTTATGAAAGTGATAGATAAAATTACGGTGAATGAGGTGATAATGACGTGACATACATACTCATTTACAATTATTTTTTCGTTTACGTACTGTATAAACCCTCCCTGCACTGTTAAAAAAACACCCTTTACATTATAAATAACAGCAAGCAACGTAAATTTTTATGAAAGTAATAGATAAAATTACGATGAATGAGGTGATGATGACATGACACACATACTCATTTACAATTATTTTTTTGTTTACGAACTGTATAAACCCTCCCTGCACTGTTAAAAAAACACCCTTTACATTATAAATAACAGCACGCAACGTAAATTTCAATAAAAAAATGAAAATACTGAATTTTTTTTCTTTCAATATTTTAATATTTTTGCGTATACCCATAAAATAAAATAAAAATTTATCCCCTCAAAAAACGCGATAGCGTGAGAACGCGAACCAAGAAGCGCGAATAACCGAGGTAACACTGTGTGTGTATATATATATATATATATATATATATATAATATATATATATATATATATATATATATGAAAATCTTATGCATTTCAACATCAGGCAACTCTTGCAAGACTGACACAAAGCTTTGTTATATACTTGGCTTTTTATGCGATGCAAGTTATATTTATGTACCATATCTCGTTCATTACTTTTCCTTCTAAACAGCTTATAATATGATAGGAAAAGCCCAATACATAAAACAACGAAAAGATATATATATATATATATATATATATATATATATATATATATATATATATAATATATATATATATATATATATATATATATATATATATATATATATATATATATATATATATATATATATATATATATATATATATATATATATATATATATATATATATATATATATATATATATATATATATATATAAAGTACTTATCAAGTTCGTGACCTAAACTGGTCACCTTCTCAAAGTGCAATATAAATTAATAAGTACTTTTTATATATATATTTTCGTTGTTTTATTTAATGGGCTTTCCCTACCATTTTAGACTGCATGTTAACAGTTCAGTGTTATTAGATTATAATATATAAAAGCATATAACCAAAGTTGCTTCACCAAGCCCGTTTACACTACCTTTGAAACATCTACGAGAGTTTCTAGATCTTTCAGTAGTAGTTAATAAAGAGAAACACTTCTTTCAATGGAAGGAGAAACTAGGGCAGGCTCGGCTAGGTCAGGACAAACCAGGAAAAAAAACAAGATGGGAATCACGGAACAGACACACAGAGGTATATCTACAAGGTGCAAAAGTGCAGAGATATGTTACACCTAACCTCGGAAACAGAGCTATTACAGCCTGATGGTAAAAATTCTATATTAATGGCAACGGGCACAATATAACCAATTAAGTGTTGGATAACCACACAAAACGAATGGTTCAGGTGAAAAGACTTTTAACAAGAGTAAAAGCAAACATTCTTTCTGAATCATCTCTTTGCCAACCAGACAGCATCCACCTGGACAGGCTGCTACAGTACCCAGCTGGACAGGCAAAGGTGTGGACACCACCCACCCTTCTGAGTCAGAAGAAGCTGGACAACTCAGTTAACGAGGCCTGTCCAGGTCGTGACACAGCATTGCTTAAAATCAGGCAAATTGTAGAGGACTGCACAGCTGACACACACTTATGCCAACAACACAACATACACTCCTCGAGAGCTCTGCAGGAAAGCCTGGGTTCAATAGTGGCCTTCCATAGGGAGTCGCGGTTGTTTGGTCAAGCAGCTTAGGGGAAAAAACAACAACAAAAAAGTAACATTAGCACATAATATACAGAGGGTAGTAGGAAGTAATTACCAAAAAGCAATGGGATTCTAGACTCCACATACGATTTAGCACAAGGCTTTAAATCATCTGCTAGACTTTACTATGGACAATGGGAAAGCAATGTTTATAACAAAAGAAGCATATGTAAGTAAATCTTGGAATGAACAAACACAAAAGCACATAGACATAAACACAAGAGAACATAAATACAAATGCAAGAGCACATAAACATATCCAAAAGTGCATAAATACAATTACAATAGCAAACAGAAAGTCACAAGAACTCATAAACACAAACACAAGAGCACATACACATACACATTTTTTTTTTATGGTTGCGATACCAGGATGGGCCAAAAAAAAATAATAAATCTGCCCTCATCAGGCCTGGGCATGAAGAAAACATGAAGTATAAAGAAAGAGAAATGGGGATTGTTGTGATTTGTCATATGTGAAGGGGTAATAAGAGACATGTAACGAATATCCGAGAATATTCAGTGTTGTAGACATAGAAAAAGAACCGTAACTGAAGGGAGACTTAAAACTGAACTGTCCTGGAAAGTCCTATGTAAATGAATACATAAGAAAAACAAAGAAGCACACATACACAAATGCAAGAGCACATAAACACAAAACAAGAGCACATAAACACAAACACAAGACCATATAACCACCTAGAATGCCCAAACACTAGAATAACAAACAGCCAATGCAACCATTAAATAATATGATTAAAAAGATGAGAATACCCTGAGGACGATCTTATCAATTTCCCAGGATATTAACAGACATTACCTGATGCAATGATATAAAAATACATACTACAGACGACACAGTTGGGCTAGTAATAACTACTCTGGAAAATAATTCTCATTTTTCAAAACTGCTCAGAAGGTCAAGCACATAATGGGACGTGGGTCTTATATTACGATAAAAACAAAAGAAGAAGTGATCTTCTATTTCAATCTATTATTCAGCGAAATCCATTAAAACTGCTGAAAACGAATGAAAAGAGATTCATAGGGAATTTGCAGCATTTCCACTGAGTTTTGGTCGATTTTCAAAAGAAATTTAAAATAAAAACGAATTTAAAACACGATAAAAAAGAAATTGGAATGACACAATTTCATTATTACGAAGTTAAACATAACATGTTGATGTCTTTATTTCTCAACTCCAATAAGTTAGAGATTCCAATACACAAAGGAAATTTTTTAGATTCTTAATAGTTCTCCAGTGCTTAACAGCAGCTTACCTTACAGCAAAGGTAATAAGGTAATTATGAGCTAACTTACCTTGTAACGGTTCCACAATGTCCATGAAATCATCCAGGTTAGGTTGTAGCTGTATGAGTCCAGGCTGAATGAAGTCCGAATTGCCGGTGCCACGAGCTGCAAGATATCAAACAGCTGTTGCAACACTTTTTATTGAGTTCAGTGTCGTCACAAATTGAATTGGGCAGTTAATTGAGAAGTTGGTGATTTCCTATATGTCTAGCTAATTATTCAGCTATTGCTGGGTAAATGTGATTAGAGAGGTGGCCCAGGCCCAGTTATATGGTAGTTAATAGTGGGGTGGGTGATTTCCTAGAGGTTTGCCTAAATATTCAGCCACTGCTTGAAGATCACTGGGTCTAAGTGATTAGAGAGGGCTTGGGCCCAGCTATACGGTAGGTATGAAGTCAAGCTCCGTTCCATCACTGTCCCTTGCCTCTGACTTTCAAAAGAGACCTTTAAGCTTTGAAGACAATTCATAGGTTCTATATGTACTATTCACCTAATGCCAATAACAATATTTTATAAAAAAATTTATAACATTAAAATCAACGTCAAGATAAAAACTAGGGGAATGAATGAACTCTAAAAAAAACTTTTCTAACATACAAACTTTGTAACTGATACAAAAATTCGCAATTTCCAATTAGGAAGGGCAGCCAACACTCATTCCCCAGCTTCAGTAGGTCTGCATCCACCCCCATTCAAGTAGGAATTAATAGTTACACATAAAACAGCAAACAACAAACATACGTAATAACAAATTTCATTTTTTTTTATGGCAAGACATTTTTCATTACCTTAAAAAATAGGCATTAACCTTGTGAGCTATTGATCTATTGTCAATGTACTGTGCATGAAAAGGTTAAAAGATTAAAGGTCTCAAATGAAAGGCAGAGGCTAGCTAAGAAGTTCTGTCGTTATACTTGTAGCCATTCTTCTGGTTCACTGGGACAGGCCATAAACTTTTGCAATAAAATTTTTCATTTGATTACAAGAGATTTTCCCCATCTCTTTGTATTGTACAGCTGCTCTCCTTAGCCTTGACTGAGAAAGTTAAGAGAATAACATAACACAAATGAGAATATTCACGCATTGGTTCAGTGATACCTTGCACACTAAGATACAATGGGAGCATAATAAAAAAAAAAAATTCAAGTTTTATATCACTATTAATCCCCACTACGGAAGTGAAAACAAACTGGAGCAGGGGAATTACGACTATAAGCTCATCCCGTAGACTCAATCCAAGGTCTGTCAACTCCCGAGAAGAGCAGCCTAATGACTATGCTACAGCAGTCCCCAGCAGAATACATGAATATACAGACGCTCCTCAATTTATAAACGACTTACATTCTGGACGGCCATTCGTATCCTGAATTGTCCGTAAGTTGATATTTTGTATGTACAGTACTGTGTTGGGTGTACAGTATTTGTTTACCAAACATTCTTACATCATTTACGTAACATGATAAAGTTGTGTTAGAACATGATACATTAATTTTCTTATCCTAAAGACACATGATGCAAGTCTGCATGATTTTTGAAACGTTGTAACTATTCACAGTTGCTGCAGAACAATAGCATACTGCATAGCCACTCCACTTTTCACATCCTTATAACTCCGGATGTTCAAAAGTTGGGAGCATCTGTATTGCTAGTGAAGTTATACTAGTCAAAAACCTCAAATTAACTTCAACCTACCAATTTCTCTGGGATTCGGGAAAGCAAAAGGCTGCGGCGCAGTAACTAAAGATGAGAATAAAACATCAGTGAAGTCCATGCACTCTGGAAAATCTCCATCGTCCAGAGACATCTGCAGACCCGTATACATCTTGGAAAAGTCCATACCGTCTAGGTCAAAGAAGGACTGAAATAAAATCATAAATTTAGGACTGGCCAGGTTGTAATTATATATAAAGACACTAATAGCTGGAAATGTTTATATTAGTAAACAGTAAGTTTTGGAATGAGAGAAAAGTTTTCTTAAAATGACAAAGTTATACATGACACACTTATGTCTTCTTCTTTGCTTTCAGCTTTAACCCATTTTTATATGGGGTTGCTATTTCTTGCTAGCCTTTCCCACCTTTATCTATCTAGCGTATCCTGTTCCCTTAGCCCTTTATCCCTCATATCTTTTGCTATATTCGCCTTCCATTGGACCTTCGGCCTTCCTTTTCCTCTCCTTTCTCCACCTCCATCCCTAAATGTGCAAAATATACTCTAAATAAAGTACATTACCTTCAGTATTGCACCTTTTAACAACAGTAAGCACTCAGAATTATTTCATACACCTTTTGCAGTCTTTATTAAATATATTAAATTAGACATGTATAGGCAGCAGCCTTCCTTTGGGACTCGGGGCTGTGTGGCCAGGCAACTTAGAGAACAACAAAAACTTTATAATGTAAAACTATCCCGTTTCGAACTTACCGATAAAAGGGCAAAAGTATGTTTAAGTATACACCTAGTTCTTAGAATAACACGAAGATAGGTTCTCAGAAGTGACGGGTAATGTGAAAATCACGTAATGTAACAAGTCATTTTCCATAAGAAACAATAATAATGGGCATAGATACGTTTCACAACCGTACATAAACACACTATGCCAAAGATATAAGATAAGTAAAACATATTTTATAAGTACATAACAAAGCAGAAAGACCTGTAGTTATTTATATTAACATGAAAATAGTGTAGAGATAAAAGATATGCAGATTTACTGTACAGTAAACAAATTAATGCACTCTATTATGCAGTAGGCAACAGGCATACACTGTGACGTGCATGGTGGCAGTGAGCACATAACTTAAGCGGTAGAAAAGGAGGAGGATGCTGGAGAATGAACCTCTATTTGCAAAAAGTTTTTGCTCTCGCACGCTTTTTCCCTGACGATATTATATGGCAACTTTGTTTGCTGTTTGTTCTTAATGCTTTTTTCCATTCTCTCCATAATATCCGATTGCATTAAGCAGTAGAAGAGGAGGAGGATGCAGGAGAACAAACCTCTATCTGCAAACGTTTTGCCACCTCCGCATCAGCTGATGCACTCTTGCATGCTTTTTACCTGACGATATACAAACCTTAACACAAACAGTTAGAATAAGCAATATATCCACGCAGTATGCTGGGTAGAGACACTGAAGCACATGGCAGCATGGTGGAAAAGTGCCAACGAGGTAGTCAATTATTTACTAAAATTATTATTATTATTTTTTTTTTTTTTTTTTTTGGGGGGGCGGTTATTCGTGTATTTTGCATTTTTTTACTATTATTTTTTGGGGGCGTTATTCCAATTTCGCGGATTTTAAACACACGAAAAAAGCGCACTGAGTGTATTCTCTAAAAACTGGAAAACGAGGACCCATGCATTGCAAACGAGTTACTTCTGGTATCTGACTCAACCTATTTGGCATATGTACTGACATGGAATGGGATGACAGAGCGATCCCGTTTAGGCACCGGCATTTTGGCATACGAGATCTAATGCCATTCGTTTTGTAAGGACAGATAAGTTTGGTTAGGTTAGAGTAGGTTTTCAAAATATAAAAATCTTCTTAGACTCAAAGAGTCGATCGCCAAGCGGGTTGTTGACAAATTGGGTTTAATGCCTAAGCAACAGGCACTAAAACAGCTATGCCAATATTACCAAATTCAATCATATATCGCTGACTAAAGCCTACCCTTCAGTATCAGCAATCAATATCCATGTTGTCTGAGGAGAAAACTCAGGAAGCCTGAAATAATGATAAACCAGAGGTTTACTCATATACATCCCCATCAACACTGTTCCAATGTAGAGGTAATATAAAGCCCATTCCCAAGCTACCACAAGAGGAGGGTCTGCACAGTTTGGCGGGTGTGACGTTATGTGGAAAGGTAACAACTTTGTGAATCAGAGAATAAAAGGACAGAAATGGCTGAGGCAGGAATTATTTGTCAGGATTGAGAAAAACCTAAGAATGACCCATGTTCAATTCGCAAATTTCATTCTTTGATACGATTCCTTCATTTTGAGAGATACGAATACGGTATGTTTATAGAAGAGGGCTGGTTGGAAAGAATCATATAAAAGAAAATCAGATTTGCGACAGAGGATTCCGCTCAAAGTAACTAGATTCAATATAGATGCCATATTAGCTATTTACTAAACTTTTAACCTTGTTTTCATTTCTTTTCTTCACTGAGAAACCTCACTTCTTGCAGTTTTGCAAATTATAATAATTTGTAATTAAGATTACTTCTAGTATTATATATTTGATATACTGTAGCTTAATATTCTTGTATTTGGAAGAAAATTTAAATACGCATTATCGCAATGCCTTAGTCTCCCTTTTTTCTGTTATCTCTCTCACGTAGTGCTGACACATCTTATGATTACATACATTTTTATAAAAATTTTCTTGTAATAAAAGTGCTCTAGGTGATAAATTTTGCTATAAATTTGCTCTTGCTGATATGTCATTAGCTTATCTATATACATTTCAGTAGCTTCCTTAATATTTAAATATTAAGAATTCCCTCTTCCAAAAATGCAAAGAACTACGTCCCGCAGATGCGGATGCCAGTAGCCCAATTTTACTATAATTTATTTTCTCGTTTCCTTTGTTTGCTCCCTCTTGTTGCACCAAAAATAGTCTCTCCCTTGCATTTCTGCCATACTTGCCTGACAGGGACCACCACTATAAACCCTTGAAAAAATATCAAACAAAATACTGCCCTTCGTCAACCTTACAGATTCGCCAAAGTCGAAGTTCCCACAGACTGGCGCGAAATTGCTCTCACTTGGCAACCACCAAGGATATAGCTCCTCCGCAGTTCTGCTTACTCCAAACCTTCACTACATGGCTTAGCAATATTTAGGAGTGTCTTTGCAGGAATTCATCTGGCATAAAAGGTGAGAGACAGTGTATGGTAAAGTTCATTGGCCAAGCAAACTGGGAATTCGAGAAACTTTGCATTTAAGGTTACTGGTCAAATCCCATTCCCATAAAAACAAACTTTTGTTGAGTACCTAACTGTAATCTTATTTGCCAAATTTAATTCCTTGACACAGAAATAACTGCAGATATACAGTGATAAGAAAGATCTTTCATATTTATTGACCAGGTTTCGCCCTCAGAAGATTGCTCATTGCCACGTGGAAAATCTACCTCTTCTCCTAACAAATTCTAATTTCATTTCACCCTTTCCTATCACTGTAACTAAAGTGTATTATGCCCATGCTCGTAAATAAAGTGTTTTATGCCAGTGCGTGCAAATAATCAATAAGTTGTTCATGCCCTTTTGACAGCGTAAACATTTCTTGTCAATCGTAATTAAACGATTACATATTTATCTTGTAGATCCTTTTTTTTAATCATTGTGAATAGTGTGTTTTACGCCAATGCTTGCAAGTAATTAATAATTTGTTCATGCTTTTGGTAGCATAAATGTTTCTTGTCAACCACGAGTAAACTATTATATTTTCATCCTGTAGATTTATATATGAAACTCATTATATGTGTGCTCGCGCCTTTAGTTTTCCCATTATTAACAGTGTGTCGTTTCTGTTTTCGCAATTGCAGTGTCCTCCATTCTACTTTGACTGGTTGATAGAGGTGATCTTCTTCGATTTGGGGCCCAAGGTTTTGCATACGTCTGTGGTGCCGGGAACTGAAATTGTGCTCACCACCTCCGGGATTCGAGGCTGCATTTCATAAAATCAAATTTGATATTTTTGTTCATGTTTTCAAAAATTAAAATAAAGTTGGATTCTGAGTTTCATTATCCGAGTAGTGGTATTCGGGGAGTTGTGCAATTAAAGTTTTTAGTCTCTTGGATGTCTGTGAACTCCCCTTAGGTAAAACAAAAACTCCCCCACGTCACAAGGTTCATTACAATGAAGAATGCAAAGCAAGAAAATAAGAAAAAATATGTATCTTATGTCAAAATTACATTACTAAAATCAATACTTAAAATTTCTTATATCTGTATATCACAGACTCTACCAACAAAGAAGGATTTCCATATAAGCAAAAATTTAGATACACAGTAGAAATTAATAGAGCTCTAAATTTTATATGGGCTCTAAATAAAAACTGGCATACATATGAGGAAAATTGGCAAAGTTCCCATATTTGAAGTGTTACAGCTAGATGCTAGGTTTACTAGGTTAATGTAACACAAAAACCCTCCAGAAGGACCATAAATTACAATGGACATTTTAGTTAAACATTCTCGAAAATGCAAATCCAACTTCTCCTCAATAGTTACACGAACATAAAATAGAAATACAAATAAAAAAAGGCTGAATTGGTATGGGACATTAGGAAAGCCATCCAGTCTTACTCCCCCTGCTCCAATCTTTCTGCATCCACCTTCCTTCATGGTAACTAATTGTGACACATTAAATGGTGCACACAAGGCGACTGATGCGGGTTCGACCCCACCATGAGATATTATGAGAGGCATCCAGTCTTAATACCCCTGCTCCAACCTCTATGTGCCCACCTTCAATCATGGTATCTAATTGTGAAAAAAAAAAAAAAACTGGTTCACACACACACTGGCATTCAAAGATTAGCTGGCAATTCTGGGTTATTTATAAAAAAAACAATGGTCACCTTTCGCTATATTAAGTATTGTATGTATAAGCAAACAAATACTAATAATATCAAAACTGAATGAAAAGGTATATATATATATATATATATATATATATATATATATATATATATATATATATATATATATATATATATATATATATATATATAGTATATATATATATATATATATATATATATATATATATATATATATATATATATATATATATATATATATATATATATATATATATATATATATATATATATATATATTATTCTATCTACCTTGGCTGTTTCCCCCATTGGGGGTAGCCAACATTAAATTTTAAAGAAACTATATGGGAATTACTTTGCTCTATGGGCAATGACATGGGAGCTAGCAACCATTCAGATGGCACTGCTGGTGTGCCACAGCACATTCTCCCGGTTCTTCCACAACCTGTGTCACTTCATAATGCCAACTCCCCTACTGCATCCTACCACAGGGCTACCTCTATAAGATGCAGCCCCATGGTAACAGCAGATGTCCATCAGAGCTGCATCACAATCGCTCTCCACTCATTCCTATTCCTAGCACGCTCACTAGCTTCCCTCACATTCATCCTCCTATAATTCTGGGCTCTCCTTACTCCATCCATCCTCCAAACCTAGGCCTCCCTCTTGCATTTCTCCCATCACTTCTCGCATTCATCACATTTTTCAGCAGTCTTTCATCATTCACCCTCTCCACAGGGCCACACCATCTCAGAACATTCATATCTACTCTGGCTGCCAATTCTCTCCTCACACCCGTTCTTGCTCTCAGCACTTCATTCCTAACCCTATCCAACCGAGATACACCAATCATACTCCTCAGGCCTTTCATCTCAAACACACGTAGTTACCGTCTCTCACTTACGTTCATACCCCATAACTGATCCATACATCACAGCTGGCACAACCATTTTCTCATACAACACTTTCTTAACATTCATTGCCAACCCTCTATTCTTAATCACTCCTTTCAACGCATCTAACACTTTACATCCTTCATTCACTCTGTGAAACACATCTTCCAATCCACCATTTGCAGCTATAACTGAGCATATATATATATATATATATATATATATATATATATATATATATATATATATATATATATATATATATATATATATATATATATATATATATATATATATATATATATATATATATATATATATATATATATATATGATGCACAAAGCACCATAATAAGTATAAGGAAAATTAATCAAACTGGGGAAAAAAGCTAGAAAAACACAAACAAAACTATAAAACACTGCTGAACATAAATTGGAAAATCTAAGCAGCAAAACGAGAAACGGCAAATTTCTCATGATGAAACTAAAAACAGGAAACAAAAATTTCATGAAAAAAACAATGAATGGAAAAAATTCTTAAGATGAAACAAAAAAATGGGAAATTTTTCTCAAGAAGAAACAAAAAACTGGGAAAGTTTTCTCAAAGAGAAGCAAAAAACTGGGAAAAATATCTCAAGATTAAACCAAAAACGGGAAATTTCCTAAGAAAGCAAAACACTGGGAAAAATTCTTAAAAGGAAAGAAAAAACATGGAAAAAATCTTAAGATGAAAGAAAAATCAGGGAAATTTTCTCGAGGGGTAACTAAAAACAGGAAAAAAATTCTCAATAAGAAAAAAAAAGGAAAAATTTCTCAAGGGGAAACAAAAGCAAATGGAAAAAATTTTTCAAGAAAAAAAAATGATTGGGGAAAATTACTCAAGAAGAAACAAATAACGGAAAATTTTCTCAAGAAAAAAATGATTGAGGAAAATTACTCAAGAAGCAAATAACGGGAAATTTTTACAGGGAAAAACCTTTCATACAAAATAAAAAAAAATAAAAAAAACTGGGAAAAATTTCTCAGAAAAAAAAAACTGGGAAAAAACTTTTCAATAAGAAAGAAAAACTGGGAAAAATTTCTCAATATAAAAAAAAAATTGGGAAAGACTTCTCAATAAGAAAAAAATCTGGGGAATATTACTCATGAGGAAAAAAAAATCTCAAGTAGAAACAGCAAATAATCCAAGCAAAATGCCAAAACCCAGGAAATTTACCTTCATCTGATTTTCATTTAACGACCTAGATTTTTCCTTTGGCTTGTCAGAGGACTGAAATTAATAATAAGAAAAACTAATAGAAAGAAATATAGAAAGTAATAGAAAAATACAATGAACGAATATCATAGCGTACTTTGAAGTACGATAAAGAAATTAAGAACTATTTGTAAAAGCGAGGATATTTTACTAGTTCAGGGAGTCCTCGACCTACATCGAAGTTAGTTCCTCAAGACGTGTTGTAACCCGATTTTCTTTGTAACTCAGAACACACCTAAATAAGCACCTACGTAACTCACCTATGCTAATGCAGAAGTAAAGTACAGTATCTCCCTTTCCCGAGCATATCACTATCTCTAATTTCACTTCCATGGTGAAGGCTTTCCTTTTCTTCAAAGCACTCACATCAGAAGTTCCTTTACACTTTGGTGAAGAAGAAAAAAAAAAAAAAAAAAAAAAAAAAAAAAAAAAAATATATATATATATATATATATATATATATATATATATATATATATATATATATATATATATATATATATACATATATATATATATATATATATATATATATATATATATATATATATATAATAATAATAATAATAATAATAATAATAATATATATATATATATATATATATATATATATATATATATATATATATATATATATATATATATATATATATATATATATATATATATATATATATATAATAATAATAATAATGGGAGAACCGCAAAATGTTGCAGGTCGAAAACCTAGTAAACCTTGTAAACCAAGGACCCCCTGTAATCTTTAAATGACAGGGTATGAAATTCAATTCTGAAATGCATCTTACAAGATTCTAAAAAGGCTTTGTGCATAATAATAATAATAATAATAAAAACAAAAGGATTCTTTATATTTTGCATGAGAGTTATGATAAAAGCATTTATGGACTGAGTGGAACCTAATAAGTCTCAAATAACTCTGGCAATGAGAAAATATACAAGACTTCTTTGATAAACTGAACTAACCCTCCAAAGACACAGGCACTACATCAAGTGAAATACTAAGAGGTTTCCACTCCCAGGTAGGTTTTTCCGAAAGTCAGTGGTATCAATCCGAAAAAATGATCCTTGGAGAAGTGAATATATGTTATATACAATACAGCGTACACTTAAGTCATCGACTATTGACTCTTCGAATAGCAGAGGAAACAAGGTATATGGTACTGAGAAAGAAACGTAACTTTCTTTCTTCATTTGAGTTTTAAAACACATAAAGACACACATACAAGTTGATTTTGGGGATTTCTCAGTACATTGTGTGATACAGTATATCTTACATACACCTTTTTGAGCGCAAAATGTAGAAACTGAATAAATATACTGAAATCAAGACTTAATTTGGAAGATTTATCAGTTTTATGTGCATAGGGAACATGATACCAAACTGGTTAGAATACTTGACTCCAGAGTGACAGACCACTGACTGAGCCTGCCATGGAGCGTTAGGGAGGTCATCCAATCTTAATTCCCCAGACACGTTGTCTGTGTCCATCCCCATAATGAGGATCAACAATCTGCCAATATATATAACAGAGAAAACTTCTTTTGGGGATTATACTACAGAAACATAGATACCTGTTGAAATTGTTACGAATGACTTTCCAAGAATATAAAATCTGTTATGACTTTGGCAAAACGACTCGAGTTTCGTGAGAATGTGGGTCTATACTGATCAGGTTTCACGTCACGAACTCCCTTTTCTATCATGTGCTGATGTCGCATGACTGAAGTCTTGCTGAAGTCACATGAAAGCCTGCTGAAGCCAGGATCTGAAACTGTAACAAGTCCTGAAGAGAAACATGTGAGGCTGGAGATCAAGGGTAAAACTGAATACTCTCCCAATTGGTTTTCTGGGTACAGTCAATGTTTTTAGGTGTCAACGAGATATATGGCTGGATCCATGGGACTTAGCATCTGGCGTCAAGTGCCTCAAGAGGATGGGAAAGACCAAGAAGTCGGCCATGCCCAAAGCCACAAGAAACATAAACATTTTGACCGTACATACCCTGGAGATACCCAATAGCCACGGGCTGATTTAGAACTTCTTCTGTTCAATAGGCCTGCTGAAATAGCCCCTCCCCCAAGAAGAGGGACTCCTCTTTGAACCTGAAGTCTATAGGCAGAACTAGATTTCACGGCACGCCCTGTCCTTTGGGTACTTCAAGAATACCCGAGGCAGTCAGAAAGAGTGAGCTTTAGTTAGAATTTTACCCGGGGCACAAATAGATCATAGATTTTTGATAGTCAAAGGGTAGGGGCATTGAGGCGTCGTATATTTGTACTCCAAAATAAATCTAAGTTGAAGGAACCACCGCTTGTCCATTCTTATGTCGCATGACTGAAGTCTTGCTGGTTACATGAAAGCCTGCTGAAGTCAGGATCTGAAACTGTAACAAGTCCTGAAGAGAGACATGTGAGGCTGGAGATCAAGGGTGAAATTGAATACTCTCCCAATTGGTTTTCTGGGTACGGTCAATGTTTTTAGAAGGTGTCAACGAGATATATGGCTGGATCCATGGGACTTAGCATCTGGCGTCAAGTGCCTCAAGAGGATGGGAAAGACCAAGAAGTCGGCCATGCCCAAAACCACAAGAAACATAAACATTTTGACCGTACATTCCCTAGAGATACCCAATAGCCACGGGCTGATTTAGAACTTCTTCTGTTCAATAGACCTGCTGAAATAGCCCCTCCCCCAAGAGGAGGGACTCCTCTTTGAACATGAAGTCTATTGGCAGAACTGGATTTCGCGACACACCCTGCCCTTTGGGTACTTCAAGAATACCCGAGGCAGTCAGAAAGAGTGAGCTTTAGTTAGAATTTTACCCGGGGCACGAATAGATCATAGATTTTTGATAGTCATAGGGTGGGGGCATTGAGGCGTCGTATATTTTGTACTCTAAAATAAATATAAGTTGAAGGAACCACCGCTTGTCCATTCTTACCTTGTACCCTTCTGGTACTAATAGTATCGTAAGTGATTAAAGTCCTTACGACACTTGGACGGTGCCTTCTTACAAAGGACTTTGCTTTTGGCAGTGCAGCTGTTATCTCGAGTGAATGCCCCTAACCTCAGACTGTGGCAGGCCTTGAACCCATGTCCCGGCGAGTGAAAATCGCGTGCGTTACCACCCAGCCAATCGATTTACAATATTAGAATTTTGTTATAAGGTAAGCCTATACCTTCAAGCAAGAGAGCGCTGGGAAAATTGCATAAGCTTAGGTCTTTTGATGGCATTTGATACAACCCTACATGGGATACTTATGAAGAATTTTTTCTGCCTAGTCCTTAAGATACTACATTTTCTTATATGCTTCCTCTGTGTTCGGACCAATGAGGACAATTTTCTTACTGATATCAAACCAATAAAATATTAATCTTCTTCTTCTGAACAATTCAACCTTTCCATACTCGCAAATGTACTTAATGTTTTAATATTTGATTATGTAAGTTGGAAACTATTTTAACAACATCAGTTAATAAAAACTGAAATTACTGACCATATATACGATATTTTTAACCATATTTATTTTCTTTATTTGTGCAGAGGTACAGAGCAAAGCATTTGCGATGAAATGGCAATGTCTAGACAAAGATAAACACCACTACCATCTCTTCCAATAACCTTACTATGTCTATCTATGTACAAGTGCCCTATTCCCTCTTATAAGGGTGTGGTTGAGTCAAAGCAATATACCTAGACTCTTTGCAGGAAGCATATACAGTACAGAGAAGTAGATTCCCAGCCCCTCACTCTCCCCTTTTAGTCGACTTTGACGACATACAGGGGAATACTGAGGAAGTAGTCTTGTCCCCCTCCCTCAGTGGGAATCCTTGCTATGACCAAGTGAAATATAATTTTTTCATCAGAGAACAAGTTGGGCTCGAACTTTTAAGGTACCAAATGGGAGTGATGAGTTTCACATCACAGATGTCCTTTTTATCTGTGGACTAAAACGTTGCCTTCTTACAGAGGACTTTGGTTTTGGCATGTGCAAATGTTACCCAGAGTGAATGCCCTTTCTAACCTCACACCATGGCGGGCTGCGAGCCCTCGACCTGACGAGTCAAAATTGCAAGCATTACCACTTGATCACAGTGGACTTTAACCCTAAAAGCCTGGGAATCCCCTCTTTTGTATTTTTCTCCCATAAGAGGCAAATTTTTTGCTTTGATTCAGCCATCCCCCGTAAGGGGAATCAGGACTTTTGTATATAGAGAACATGATCAGAATATTTTTTTTTTCTTTTGACATTTTAAATGTCACTATTAATCCTCAACTGGGGGGTTGGACACAGACAGATTGAAGTTGGGGAACTAAGGCCAGATGCTATTCCTAACCCTCCGCCATGGGTTTGAACGTGGGTCGGTCGCCTTGCGAGTTGAACATTTCTACCACTACGCTTCGGCAGTCCCCCATCACAAAAACCTCTTGCGAAGGACTTCGGATTTGGCAGGTGTGATCATTACCCTGAGTTCATGCCATAGCTAACCTCAGACCTCGGTGGGCAATGAACCCTCGTCCTGACGCCTCAAAATCGTGGATATTACCGCTTTGCCACGGCCACCACGTGGTACTATTTTGAAACAAAACTCAGTATACTTACGCTATCAGTGTCGGTCAAGTTGCTCCCTGATATCTTGTTCTTGTAATAAATTCTCCATTTTTTGTACTCTGCCGTCACTGCGTCCAACTGCCTCTTCCAGTACTTCCCTTCCAGCACTATTGCCTGCAAAAAAATATACAAAATCAATCAAATGACCAAGTTTTTTTTTCAGACTTTATATTTATACTTTTTTTTTTTTACTCACTTAAAGAGGTAATTAATACATGAACATAGTCTTGGACTGGTTGGGCAAGAGAACAAATAAGTTTAATATCTACACACAGAAAATAGTACATACACTGTACTGTATACAGACACTCTTCAACTTACAAACGAGTTAGGTTCCAAAAGTAAGTTTTCGAGTAAAATTGTTCGTAAAAAGTACTTAGGTAAGAAAAATGTACTGTACAGTACATACATATGCAGTACTGTACAGTATTTAGGCTAAAGACACTTAACTACTACATAAAACATAAATTATAAAGTATTATAGAATATTAATACAGTAATAATAATGTAATAATACAATGCAGTAAAACATACATTCATACGTGGGGAGATAATGGTTAGGTTTTTTTCGCATCTGTGCATGTTCGTAACTCAGTTGTTTGTAAGTAGGGGACCTTCTGCATTTATATTATTAGTATTTCAGCTGTTTTATGAACGAAAGCAAATTTATCATTTAAACCATGGCAGAATACAGGGTGGTGCATAACCATTTGCTCAGGGAAGTATTAAAACAAGAAACACTGGAGAACAATTTATTAGATATTATTGATATAAATTGAGAATCTATTACACCTGCAATACTGAGGGTAAATCAGTGCAGCAACTTGAAGCGATCAGTGTCGAAATCAAGATCCTCCAACTTATCTTACAATGATGTGTTTGCTTTCTTGAAAAAGTTTTTCTCATGCACTGGCGCTAAAGGTCATATGAACATCGTCACGTCCCTTCTGCCTATAGTCAGTAAACTAATATTCACGTCGGCCCAGTTTGTTTTCAACCCACTTCCAGGAAATGACAGTAGCTCCCGTTTCAATGGCCTCATGGAAGGCACATGTTCAAATTTGGTCAACAACACGAATAGCTTCACTTTCCACAACTGCAAACCATATGGGCAAGCCAAACAGTAATCTATCTGGAAAAAAATTAAGAACAAAGTGAGAAACTAAAAATGAACAATGACCTGAGCAAAAAGGTTATGTACCAACCAACAAATTAAATCTTTGAAGTCTGAACTCTCAGCTAAAAGGTAAGTTGTTTTCAAGTCTGAACTCTCGGCTAAAGGTAAGTTGTAAGTTTAATTACCCCTTACAAAAAGCATACAGCAAGTCGTACTACTTCCAAAGTTGAAAAAGTGTTGTATCATTAACGGTACGGTAATTCATTTCCAGGAGTAGTTTGTGGTGACAGCTCCTTAAAGTAGTGCGTCTCTCTCTCTCTCTCTCTGTTACAAAAGTAATGCAAAATTATGTAACTTGTCATCTTAAAAGAGTATTTCAAGTCTCGAGTGAAGGCCAGACTATGAAATAAAAGTAAGTGTTTATGCCAAAAGACGATCCTTGAAGAAAACTCATATTTAACTTCTCTAGCGTAAGAGAGAGAGAGAGAGAGAGAGAGAGAGAGAGAGAGAGAGAGAGAGAGAGAGAGAGAGAGA